>JAWMRA010000146.1:13024225-13223385 GCA_035584735.1 Pseudotriccus pelzelni | reverse complement strand
GGGAGGGGGCGGCGGGAGCGCCCCGGGACGGGCCCGAGCGGGGCCGGGGGTGCGCTCCTCCTCCCCGCGGAGCCCCGGCGGGCAGCGCTGCCGTCGGGCCGGGAGGAGGAGGAGGGGCCCCGCCGGCGGCGGCGGCGGCGCGGGCAGAGGCGCGCATGGAGCGGCCGGGGAGCAACGGGAGCTGCCCGGGGTGCCGGCTGGAGCGGGGCCCGGCGGCGGGGGCCGCCACGGGTCTGGCGGCCGTGCTTATCTTCACCATCGTGGTCGACGTGCTGGGCAACGCGCTGGTCATCCTGTCCGTGCTGCGGAACAAGAAGCTCCGCAACGCCGGTGAGCGCGGGGCGGGCGCGGGGGGCGGCGGCGGGCGGAGCGGAGCTCAGCGGACCCGCACCGCGCCCCGGGCTCCGCTGCTCCGGCCCCGCACGGCCCCGCTGCTGGCGGGGCAGGAGCCCGCGGGGGGCGGCGGGGGCAGGACGGACAGCCCCGCAGCGGAGCGGTGCGGGCATCTCCGCTGGGGAGCCCCGGGCTCGAACTGCCCCGGCCGAGGGGTCCGAGCTGCCCCGGCCGAGGGGTGCGAGCTGCCGGGGAGCCGGAGCAGCGCCCGCCCGCCTCTTCTCCCCGGTGAGCGGGCTGCCGTCGGGTTCCCGGCTCGCTCTCTGTCCGTCCCGCCCCGCTGCTGCTGTCCTCCGACTTTTCCAAACTTCTGTCCCCCAGAGGCAGCCGCACGTGGAGGAGCCCGAACTCAGGTAAAACCCACGTCCCTCCACCCGACCCGCGCTGGGAGGAGCGGGGCAGAGGCGCAGGTGAGAACTCCGAGTGCCGGGTCATGTGCGGAGCAAGAGCGCTCGGGTTTTTAAGACGAGTCCATTGCAACGCTTCTGTGTTCTAGCCGTGCATATATTTTAGTATTTTCATCGTCAAGCTGCCATGGTGAAAACAGAGTAAGATTTTACGTGATTTTTTTCCATGGGTAATTTAGAAGTCTGCTTTGGAGCCTTATGTATTAAGGCTTTAATTAACCTCCCTAATGAATTAATTTAGGAAAATTGTGCGGTGGGTATTATTAAACATTTTTAAGAAGGCTGTATTGTTCGAGTGTGTAATTTTTTTGTTTCTTCTTCAAAGTCTTGTTATTTAAACAAAGAAATAGTGCTGGATATCAATTTTAGCAAAGAAGTAATATTGGATATAAGTTGCTCTGTAAGGAGTTTCAAGTAGTATGTTGCTTAAACTGTACCATAGAGTATGTTTAGCTGAGGAGTACACCACTGTCTGCTTTTATAAGGAAAGACATAAAATGACCTTCAGTTTTGTAGCTTGTAAAATGGTTTTAATGAAATATCTCCAGTGTTCATGGTGTGTTGTTTGAGATGCTCATCTCTGTCTCGCTTCATCCTCTGTGACTATGGAGTGACTCAAAAGAGTTCTGTAAAAGTACCTGACGGGTAAGGCTGACGGGACAATTTCTCCCCAGTGCCTTTAATATTTGATTGATTCATTAATGATAGATAGTACAGAAATGGCCATTGGCTTGGGCAGGTGCTGTATGTAGGGACCTTGAACAGTGAGTTGCTCTTTAACTGGTACACAAAACGCTGCCTGTAGTACCCACAGTACACAGTCACGCTGTACTGGGTTTATGAGAAACTTAGTATGGTTGTGAAAGGTATTTGCTGTTCCCTTCAGCTTTGCTTTAAAATGTGGGTGCTGCGAGCTTGTGATCAGTGTTTCTGGGAAGGAAAAAGAGAGAGATCCTTCCCTCCTCCCAAGATAACTAGTGGTTAATGGTTAATGTTATCTATGTGGTTGGGAAGCAAGCAGATTTGAGGCTATTAACTGCTTTTATTACCTTCAAATTGTTAACCATGTGAATGCATTTCATGTTCTAAGACTGCCTCTGCTGTGAGTTGAGTTAAAGTTCCTGTGGAAGTGAAAAAGAGCAACTTTCTCTTGAAGTGATCATGGAGATATTTTCCAAATCTTAGTCCTTGTCAGTAGCCTGTTGTCTGCTCTCCATATAAGCTATCAGAGTGTATGAGTAAAGCTAACACAAGTTGCTCACCTTCCTGATCTGAGGGAAGGTGGCTCTTGTTGCACACAAAACTGGAGTGTAACTAGTGGAGAATTCAGTGTGACAGGCTTTGAAGCAGTGGTAGGTGTCAGGAGACCCATCCTGCTTTGTTCACCTGAGTTTACTCCTGCTCCTCCTGTAGTCACAGCCTAAACTGTGAACGCCTGTGCCAAATCACTAAGGGGTTTGGCAGCAGAAGAGTGACGTGGTCAGGCTGATGGTGATGGTCTGAGGGTCAGTAAGGTGAAATGTGTAACCAGCATCTGACCGTTGTCATCTTGTTTGGCTGAGAAGATCACGTGTGTTTAGGGTGTTCAGACAGTACTGCTTCTCTCCATGTTGGGAAGCAAGCAGTCTGTCAGCCTTCCTGGACTCAGGACAAAAAGTCAGGGATCTCAGCTCAGTTCATGCTCCTCCTGACATGTGAACAGCCACGTGAATGAGAGGGGCTCATTTGGAGCCCCGCAGCCAGACTCAGGTCCTTTGGACGAAGAGTTTATCTGCTCATGTGCAAACATACCCTAAGCCAGTTCAGTAAATGAGAAGGGCACCTGTGATGGCTGTGTCAGTTCTTGTCAAATCCTGGAAGCGCCAAGCCCTCCGTTTCTGGAGCAAGCCCATGCAAGGTCGTCCAGCTGGACCTAAAACTGCATTGGCAGGATAAGCTGTACTCGGGCTGCGATGTGTAACTGGCACTGCTTGAGTAGCTGTGGTGGGTGATCACTTTTGTGGGGATGGGGTTTTTGGTCCTTTCCCCTGGACTTCTCTGCAGCACCTGTCACACTTCAGCACCTCTGCTCTCCACGCAGCTACAACGGGCAGAGTACGAGTGTGTCTGTAGGGCAGTTGCCTGGAGCTGAATGAGGAGACGGAGATGGGCGGTGCTTGTGGGCAGAGGAAATCGGGATTCACTGAAAGCCACAGGCTTCCTCTGGGATGGACAGTTCATGTTCAGTCAGTCTTGCTGGAGAAGTGCTGGCATTAACCTTTCCTACATTCAGGTACCCAGGCACTTGTAGCTGTTTGTGTAGTCATAGAGGTTCAAACAAAGCTCCAGGCTTTGGTCTGTATGTTCACAGTGCAGGACAGTTATGTGATTGAGGGTGAAGGGCGTGGGAAATAACTCTGCTCCTCTGACAGGAGAGATGTCTGTCTGTCTTTATGGGAGAGGTGAGCTTCTATGGCAGCTGAAAACTCTGACAAACCTGACCACCCTGATATCCCTGCACTGGGGGAGTTGGGAAGCAAAACAACTTTCCTGTAAAACCTACCAAGAGAAATCACATTACTCCACTTTCCATGTGGGAAGGTGTAACGTATGTTGATGTGCCCAGTGCTGATACTGGAAGGTGCTCAGAGTGCTGAGCACAGATTAGGACCCAAGTAGGAAATTATATGAGTGAGACATGTATTATGTGGCACGTGCAGGATCAGGACCAGCCAAAGGCTGCTGGCATGGCTGAGTTTACAGCTTTCCATTTCTGGCTCTGGCTGGCTTTACAAGTGTGAAAATCGGCACTAAAACCAGCCAATGTTTTTCAATGAGTAGCCTGCTCCCTGGGCAGAGGCTCTGCAATACCCTTCCCTAGCTCTTCTGAGCTCACTGCTAACTTAGGCACACAGCCCAAACATGCATTCCCTGGAAACCCACGTCTCCCAACAGTGCTGCCTGGAGCTTTGTGTGCAAAGAACAATTTCTGCTGCCTCGCGGGCTCTTTTCTCTCTTGGGAACGTCATCTCTTGGGGGGATCCAAAACCTCCGTGGGGGCAGGCAGTGCAGGTATAACTCTAACGAGGTCACTGGGCTCAACCGGATTTTAATCCTCTGGATATACACTATACAGTGCTGTTTGCACAGCGCGGGGGATTTTGTTCTTGGGCTGTCACACCAGCCAAAGTCAAACGTCACGCAGAAGTCTGCGCTTATTATGTCAACACAGTTACCTTTGTCAGCCAAATGCAAACTCTCATAAGAAATACCAGATCCGTTTGACAAGCCCTCCAGCCAGAAAACTGTGTTGACTAACAGGAGTTGTGTTTCCACCCCTGCTCGCTGGCCGCTCCCTGCCCTGCCGGGAGCATGGGCAGGGTGACCAGCCTGCACTTCCCGGGTCAGCCGTTTGCCCTCTGGAAATACTGGCACAGTGCTAAGTTTTTGTTTGCTTGAGCGGGGTTTTTTATTTATTATTCCAAGACCTCTGGAACTTCCTGGCTGGCCTGGGACATGTTTCTGGTAGTGTGTGTGTTTTGGTTTTTTTTTAAGTCAGTGTTGGGAATCTGGTGAGCTCCTTCATATAAGCCTCCCTCTGAGTGCAGGTTTTCTAGTTACAGATGTGAAGGATGGTTAGCAGATGGTGATGGGTATCTTCCCAACTGACTTTTCAGAGCATTTTGCTTCTATAGCTGAGATTTAAGTCATCCTTACTTACAAATATAAAAAGTAATGCTTATACTTGCAACATCTTGTGTATCAGGATACTTTTACTTTTTTAGCATCACGCCTATTGTATTAATAGATTGTTGCCTTTTCTCATTATATGCCTAATGCCAGTAGTTCTTTTGATGTCTTTTAGCTTTCTTTATTAAATGTGTTGATTTCTAGCTCTAATTTTATAGTGGATTTTCAATGTGTTACGTTTTTTATTTAGTTTTTAAATTTGGTTCTTGCCTTAAAAAGTTCTTATTTTAAACCATATAAACATTTTTTTTAATATAGTATTGCTAGTTTTGGTGCGAAGGAGGGCTCTACTAAGGCATCTTTAAACATTTCCCAATAAGGATTGTCACACTTACTTATATTTAGGTGTTTTCTCTCGGTTATTTTTGTTTGATTGTTTCTAGTTTTGGTAAACTGACCTTTTAGAGATGTTGTGTTGGACCATGTTCTGTTTCCTTACCTCAAATGCAGTTGAGATCTCTGATTGGTTTTCTTCCAGCTACTGCAGGATTTCCTTGTCCTAGAAAGCTATCTATATGTAGGTGTGTTGAGATTTATTTTTTTTTTTTTTAGCACCACAAACCCTCCAGCATCTGCCACAAGCCTGAAATTACATCTCTTCTTGCTGTAGATTGTGGGTAGATGCTTCAGGAGCTGCTCATCTGTTCTGCTGATTCATTTGTCTACAGCGAACTCCCACCAGTGCTGCTGATGTACCCAGCCTCAGGCCCTCTGAAGTGTGGGGGACCCTGCCCGGGTGGCTGGGCTTTCAGGGGGGCTCTGCTGAGGGAAATGCCGTCTGTTGATTAAACAGGTCGATTAAATGGGGACTCCAGGGTCTCCCCTTCCCCACTCGCCATGTCCTCTGGTGTGGGAGGGGGACACCCAGCACGCCCCCAACTGGGATGGGCACCTGTGACATCCGACAGGTGAGCTGCTGACAAATGGTCCCACTGATTCTTCTCTGCTGCTGGTGGGGGATAATCCGTGTCCGTGTTCGCTTTTATCTTCGTTGTTGACTCACCCAGCTGGTCGCTCATGAATTTGCCGTATCAAGCTGACTGTCAGTGCTGCTCCCTGTGCCACCAACCATGGGAATGGTACCTGCAGCATTTGGGCTGCTCTGGAGAAGCCTGGCTGGGGCTGGGGCTTGTCGTGGTGGTGGCATGGGCTGCGGGGTTGGTGCAGAGAAGCTGTTGGAAGTGATCTGTTGTGGGGCGTGTACCTGAGTGGGCTCTAGGAGTGGCAGAGTGCAGCTGGGGATGGTCCACCCCTCCCTGCATCCCTCTGCTGCAGCCCCCTGCCCCTGTGGCAGGCGGGGGCTGGAGTGGGGCCATTGGCCGCAGGAGGTGGGAGAAGCAGGAGTGACAGTAGGATGAAACCTGTGACAGAATCAATTTGGATTAAGGTGAAGAGTGAACTTTAAGCATAGTAGCAGTGCAGAGTGGGGAACAGTCTTGATCTGTCTTTTTCTAGAAGGTGACTTGCACAGTGAGACACAGGCATGGCATTTGCTTGGTCCATGTCAGAGCAGTCCAAGAGGTTCCATGTCCAAGCTGATGTGGAGGGGTCTCCAGCAGCATCACCTTCACCTGCTCCCACTTGGGTGAGGGCTCAGGTGGGGTTCCTACCCAGGGCCTGGCACGTCCCTCCTTCCAGCAGTGCTGCACTGGGCTCCTCCTGGGCTGTGGGAGCACCGTGGTTCCCAGAGTGCTGAGGAGGAGGCTCAGAGCCACCGTCCTGCTCAGAGTGGCATTTGTGGCCCTGTTCGCTGCCGCTCCCATGCTGTGCTCCGGGAGCTCTGGAGGAAGCGGCAGCTCCCTCAGGCATGAGCAGCTCTTGAGTTGCTGTGGAGTGCAGTAGCTCCAGAAGTATTTCTAAATTGGTCCTTCGTGCAGCTCCATAGGGGTTCCCAAGGGGATTCCATCCCCTCAACTCTGTGAGGTCAAAGCCATCGATATTTGGGTTTGCTTTTTTTTTCTTTTCTATTTTTGCTTTTTCAGGGAAAAAAAAAATCCTTCATGTAGTTGCAAGTATTTTTAGGAGTGTTGGATCTCAGGAGCCCCTTTGTGAAAGTCTGTGTAACTTCCAGCAGAAATCTCTTTCTCTCCCTTCTCCCAGGCTTTGGTTTTCAGGACAACCCCAGTTTGGAGCAGGACTTGAACACAGCATTGTAAGTTGTGGATGTGTGGCTGGGGGAATGGAGCTGAAACACTGTTAGTCACTCAGTAAGTCAGCAGGACTCAGCATGCACTTCAGGTGTACCAGTGGTTTAAGAGCCAGATGGTATGTGGTCAAGTGAGTGATTATATGATAAATACATGATTCGAGAGGAATGAATCACGTTTCCATTAGAAACAGTATTTCTGGCATTTCTGAACCAAGGAATATTTGTCTTTGCAGTGTTTAACAAAAGTTCTGTTACACACGTAGGTCTCTATAAAAGTTACTCATGAATTAGTTGAAACAAAAATCCTATAATTAGGCAGATTTTCATCTTTTATCATGTAAAATAATACCTTGCCTACCCAGGAGGGCCACCCTATGGACCTTGCAACAAGAGAGCAAGCTAGGTTCAGCCTAGTGCTGAGCTCCCATTCTCCCTTTCTCAGTCCTTCCAAGCCCTTTGCTTTTCCCTGTCTCTAGCGAAGGCTCTTATTTTTCTCTTTTCAGCCCCAAAGAATTTTGCTGCCCCAGGACTTGATGTTCCTGAAAAATTTGGAGAGCCAAGACGTAATTAATTACCTTGCAGAGAGTCCTTCACCATGAGGTGGAATGTGTTTTTGGGAAGGGAGAAGGTGGGCATACGTGCTCAAAGTAACTGTTCCCTGTGATTAATTAAAAGGCTCAGAAAAGTATCCTCTGATAGCCTATAAATAAAGTGGAAATTAATTCAGGGATGGGTTTTGTATACTTTTTTTAAAATTTTGTTTACATTTTGTTGTTTGCATTTTGTTTGCTTTTCCCTCTCTGTGCAGGGTGTTTAATCCTTTCCAAGTCCATCCCACGGCATAGAGAAGGGGTGGAGAAAGACAGGATGGTCCTTTGGGGTGGTTGGCAAGGAGATGGCTGTGCCACAGTCCTGGGACGCTCCTGTCCTCAGCTGCCCCAGTCTGGAGTCTGCTCTTTGTGGAAGGTGTAGAAGGAAACCCCTGGTGTAGCTTTCATGTGTTTAACTATTCTCATTCCTGAAAGTTGGAGTGAGTACCAGTGAGTCTCTGTCTTCTGAGGCCATCCACTTGATGCCTTCTGTTGAGAGACCTCAGATGATGCTTTCTTGAACAATCCCCAGTGTCATCTTCAGATGTCACGTTGACAAATGCTGCGATGGCTGCGGAGGACTGAGGTTCAGCAGCCCAGGGTCCAACCTGCCCTGAATCCCTGCTTGTCCTTTGGCATGGGTGCAACATTTGTGGGCCTGGGCAGATGCACAGATGGTGAGGGAGGAGGGAGATAAGTGGGAATGCTGGTGGAGGGGTGAGAATCTGGCCACAGCAGGAGGAGTGGTGGTGGGATGTACCAACCACAGCAAAAACGAGCAAGGCTGGGTGGTAGGATGCTCAGACTGACCAAGCTGCACCTCTTCCCCATCCCAGGGGGAAAGGTGGGAAGAGCTGGCAGCTTTGCCTGTTGCAGACATTCATGTCTGACAGTAAGGGCAGTGGGTTCAAGAGACCCTGGTGTCTTCTGGGAGTGAAGCCCAGCCCTGTGGTGCCGAGCAGGAACAGAGCCTGTAGTTCCCATAGGCTCTATGAGCTGTAAGTTAAGTGGAGTTTAATGTATTGCATTTTACTCCCGGCCCTGTGTTCTGGCCTTCAGATTTCAGCCGTGAGTTTTATTTCTGCAGATACTGCAGTAGAAAGCAGAGCAAATTGAATCCTAATGGTATGGGTGAAATCCACAGCAGAGTTGCTTTTGGATGCATTAGGACCTGGAGCCCTGGCCTGTGCTGCCCCAGGGAAATGCAGCCTGGCAGCCAGGTGGGAGGGAGCAGCCTCCCTGGTGTGCCCATAGCATGGCTCCTGCGAGGGCTCTCCAGTGGCTTTAGCTCTGTCCAACTTGTGAGGAGATTCAGAAGGAGCAATTCAGGAACAGGAGATGTTCTCCAGGTGGTCCAGGATTTTCCAGTGACTTGTACAGAGTGACTAACTTGCTGTCCTGTGTGCAGCAGGATGAGGAAACCCTATGGATTTAGGTGATCACAGCAGCTTAAGCCAGCCTTGGGACTTGCATATGTACATGGCATAGGAGGGTTTGTGGAGAGGGCAGCAGGTAGAGAAGGTAAGAGGGAGTAAAAGACTGGAGTCCTGGTGCCTGGAAACAAGATTTGGGCTCTGCTTTTAGGGTGGAACTGTTGTGGTCTAAGAGATGATGGTCTGTGCTCAGGGCTGGTTCTTTTGCACCCATCCGATCCACTTAATCTCCTGCTTGCATCTGCTGGCCAGTTTAAATGGCAAGAGCCATCCAGATCTCACTGTCCTCCACTTTCTTGGCCCCGAGTCTTAGCTGGAGGCTGCTGAAATACCCCTGCCCAGCCTTTTTAGGGATTTGCATTTGCCCTCACAATGCATTTGTCAGCACTTGGGTTTGGGGCCTCTGTTGGCCAGCAGAGAGTCCCTGGCTCAGAGCAGAGCAGGGTCACAGCAGCCTTTTCAGGAGGGATCCAGGCTTGCCTCTCTGCTGCTGAGGGAAGAACTGATGAGAGCTGTGTTTTTAGGCAGGCTGACGGAGGAGGGAAAGTTTGGGGATGTCAGGGGACGGCATGTGAGGTTCCCACTCACGTCCCTGAGGGAACAGTGAGGCAGGGATGGCAGTGTGATGGCACTTCCCTTGTGCTGTGGTCGGTTTTTCTTGGCTGGTTCCTAGGAAAATGGATTATACCATATTCAAAATATTCACTACTGGATTTAATAATATTGCAAAAATAACTTACATACAAAAACGTATTTCTTTCAGAACCTTATGGTATTCCATGGAAATGCTTTCTGTTTATCTGCCGGAGTTGCCAAGCATGTACTCCAAAGCCAGTTACATGCAAGTCATCACTCTTTTGAACAGAATGCAAGAACAATAGCCTGTGTCATTAGCTTGGCCCCGTGCTGTCTGAGGACAGTGGCTGTGTGTTGTATCATTCCCTACCTGCAGCTTTTCACTGAAGTTGTCTGGGTCGTATCTCTGTGTTGGCATCGCCACAGAGGCGCCTTGGGGAGCAGAGCCAGAGCAAAGTGTCTGGGAAGCCTTTCTCTACCACTGCACCTTTGCCAGCTTAGTTTGTTTTTCAGCCTCTGCACCTATAGAGACTGTTCTTCAGTCTCTGCATGTCAAGGGTCTTCCTCCTCGTCCTTTCTTTTGAGATGCTCTGGAACTCTCTGGGCATTGCCTCAGTTGTGGAGTAGCTGGGAAGGTGGTGAAGGTCTCTGAACCTTGTCCTGATGTCTTCTCTGCAGCGCTGAGTGAGCCAGCCCAAATAAAAGCAAACCCCAGTCTCTGGGCTTGATTGCCCAGGAGAGTGAGGTAGCCCAGCCTTACAGCACCCCCAGGACAGGCCTGTGGCTCCTCTGTGTTGTCAGGGAGGAGGAGGTCAGAGCTGAAATTCGGGAAGAGTTTGGCCAGTGGCGCCGTGAGAATGTGGGCATAAGGAGCATTAACTTTACCTCAAGTGTAGTAAACACTCTTTCCAATTCCTGGTACAAAGATTAAAAGCAAGGCATGGAAACAAACCTATCCCTGGAAGAGGCTTCCAGTAGCATTTGGAAGAGTTTGGAGCTGGCAAAGTTAATATTCCTGCTTTCCTCTCAAGCTTCCCTCTCATCTCCACTCTTCTGACTCTTGGTGGAGGGCAGATCATGCTGACACTATCAGTATCTGTTAGTACCTGACTGAAAATATCTGTCTCTTTTGAGGTTTGCACTGTTAGCTTATTTACAAATGGCCAGTGTGATCTCAGCGCCCCAATAAACAGCAGGAGCAAAGATCATAGAATCGTACAATGGTTTGGGTTGAAATGGACCGTTAAAGGTCATCTGGTCCAATCCCCCTGCACTGAGCAGGGACATCCTCAACTAGATAAGGTTGTTCAGAGACCTGTCTGACCTGATCTTGAATGTTTCCAGGGATGGGGCATCTACCACCTCTCTGGACAACCTCTTTTGGTGTTTCACTGTCCTCATTGTAAAATACTTTTCCCTAGCATTTAACCTAAATCTACGCTCTTTTAGCTTAAAACCATTAGCCCTTGTCCTGGCACAACAGACCCTGCTAAAAAGTCTGTCCCCATCTTTCCTGTAGACCCCTTTAGGTGCTGGAAGGTGCTCTGAGGTCTCCCTGGAGCCTTCCCTTTTCCAGGCAGGACAACTCCAACTCTCTCAGCCTTTCCTTCGTAGGAGAGGTGTTCCAAGAAGAAGATGATTTAAAGAGTTAGCTGTCCTGTCCTCTGCTTTCCATCACTGGTTCTGCCTGGTTTCTTTCTGTTCCTTCCAAATATATTGGCAACTATCTCTGGGGTTTTCAATGCTCTGCTTTGCAGGGAGAAATTAGGCTTGAATGAAATACACTGGTCCTATTTGTGAAAAAGTAGGTGTTGTCAAGGCAGGGATTATATCTCAGCTTTTTCAAGGGAAGACTAGAAATGATAAAAACCTTTTCTACCGTACCTAAGATGTGAGCATTAAGTCATTGGTGAGCTCTGCCTTTATGTCTTACGTCTTAAACAGTCTTTTTATTAATCAAAACTGATTAGGCAAAAATTTTGGACTAAGTTGAAAGCTTGCTGACAAGACTCTTCAGAGTCAGTGTAGCTGATAGGCACTAAAATGGTCAGACGTTGCAGTATGGATTGGAAGCTCTGCCTCTCTCGTGCTCATCCATGGGAGTTTCTGTAGGGAAGGCATTCTGTGTAAGGAAGGAGTTTCTGTGGGTTGAAAAACACAGGTGTGACCTGTGCCAGCTGTGCCCTTGCACAGCACCCTGTGTTTTAAGGGTTCAACAAACCCAACCTGTTGGAAGGTGCCCTCCTTCAGGTCACTTCTCGCCCAGGTTAGGAGTGGCCTGAACATCTAGGCATAGGTAGTGGTCTTCTGATCCTTCAGGGATAGAATGAGACAATGGTTTTGTTTGGAAGGCACCTTAAAGATCATCTCATTCCATCCCCATTGGCACCAGCGTTATCCTCATAGGAAAACACAGAATTTGTTAGGCAAGCACTCATCTTGTTCTTGACAGGTGCTGATGACCCAGTTCTTAATGACCCAAGACTTTGCTGAGGGCTCTGCTTTCAGGAGGACAAAACATTCCCTGCCTGGTCTAGATTCCTGTGGAAAGGTGAGGTGATGCTATCTGCCACCACCTGGCTCAAAGTCCTTCCAAAAGACAAGTCAGAACAGAGGAGTTGGAAACTGAGGGAAAACCTAGGTGGAAAGACCAGGGTTTCTCATGCAAGGCGGCGAGGAAGTAAAACTCACTTGCCCTGCCTAATTAGGACAATAGACTAATTAAGTAATGAGAGAAGCCTTTCAAGTGTGAATGTACCATTGGAAGCCATTAATTAAAAGTCTTGCTAAATCCTAGGCTAGGCAAAGCCTTTGATAATAGTGTGCAAGAGCAAGAAATAACCAGCATTGTGTCCCTTAGCACACACGCAGCCTTCTCCGCCTTCTCCGCGGAGTTTTTAAAATAATAAATTTGCTTTGGAATAAATTACACAGATATGGAAACAGAGCAGAGGGGAAGCAACAAACAGGGCTTACAAGGAGCTAGACTGTTTCAGTCTTGCTGTGGCAGCATCTGTTCTTCCTTACTGGTATTTTGACTCCAGTTCTCTCATTTGTTATTTCCTTTTTGAGACAAATTTCTCCCAGGAGAGGCTGGATTTCTTCTGATTGATCGTTAGCCTTACAAAACCAGTTGCTGCTGCTGGGCTGTTCCCATTGCTTTGACAGACCAGGCTTTTACAGTTTTATCTTTGAAAGTGATTCTTTCGCCCATTTGTAACAAATGCGTAAAGATAGCCCTTTTTCCTCCCATGTGGAATGAAGACAATTGATCAAACTCTGACACTTTTCCCTGGAATGTGATCCTGGTTTGTAATCAACCCGTTCTACCACAGAAGATAAAATTCGGCAGAGGTGGCTGGCATGAAGGCACTTCTGGTGTTCAGGAGAGGGTGGCTGTGCTGTAAAGTTGTGTGCTGTGGTCCTGTGCTTGTTGCCGTACAGCTCTAGGACTAGGGTGGTACACCTGTGTTGTGAGGGTCCTTACTCCAAACCTGGGGTGGTGTTGTACCAAATCCTTGGCCACAAGCTGTCCTTAGCTGGGGTAAAATTCTCCCCAAACTGGAATGGGAAGATACAGCATGTCAATGAAGAGGGAGGGCTGAGCAGCCCTTTGCTGAGATTTAGCTTTCTGCCGTGCACATCTAATTCATTTTGAAATAGAAAGCTGACCAGTTATTCTACACCATGTCATGCAAGAACAGCACTTCTTTATTTAAAGAAGAAGAGAAGCCAGTTCCCGTGAAGCATTAATTTTGTGTTTGTCCTTCCACATACCCTTACTTCTCTAATTCTGCTGAGACTGATCTTTCACCGAGGAAACGAGGAAGGTTGGGGAAAGGTGCTGTGTTTGGGGCATCTAAATGTGCTCTGTTGCTGACTGTAGGATGAGGATGCCAGCACAGACAGGCGCCTGGCAGTGTGTTCTGTCTTCAGAAACCAGTGGCCCTTTTTGTTCTGTTGGGTCTGTTTTAACTCTTGGACTTTCCTCAAAGCAGGGTTCTCAGTGTGTGCTTTTTAAAGTATTTGGGTTGGATTCAAATTGGCAGCCCACTAAATACTGCAAGTAGCTGGTGGCAGAGCTGCATTTGTTGTGGCATCCTGGCTGCAGTGCCACTATCAGAGCATAATGTGCTCCCCTTTGCATTAGAGGGGCAGACGGTTGGCACCGTGTCGTGAGCGTGGTTTTTTTTAATTCCAGCGGTAATGCAGGTAGAGTGGGTGCTCATCCCAGGGCACGTCTGTCCCTGCTGGGTCACTTGCGCTGGTTCTGCAGAGAGGAGACGGTCCTGTGTGCTGCAGGAGGCTGCCTGGGAGCCTGCCATGCCAGTGCTGAGGGTAGGGCTGGCCGTGCTGTGGCCCTGCTGAAGGCTGGAGTGCTGAGCTGAGAGCTGCCACACTGAGGGGACTGCAGAGCTTGGCTGGGGACAAAGGCAATGGATGGGACATATGGATTGTCCCTGTGTAGGGTAGGGAGTGCCTGTCCTGTTGTCCTGCTGGGCTGTGCGTTCCTGGGGGTGGGAGAGTGGGGGAAAACAGGGTGGATTCAGTGGAGGGAATCACTCTTGCCCTCCCAGGCATCCTAGAGCTCAAAGTAGAATAGTGAAATCATGAAGGTTGTAAAAGGCCTCCAAGATCATTGAATCCAACTGTTAACCTAACACTGCCAGGTCCGTCACTAATCTGTTTCCCTACGTGCCACATCTGTGTGTCTTTTTTAACACTTCCACCAGTTTCATTGCCCCTCTTTGGACACAAATCACTTGAACATTACTTGAACAAATACTTGAACATCTAATGGGAAGATAGATACTTTGCAATCATGCTAAAAAGATACTGTATAAAAGTCTTCTGATTTGGGACCTTTTGTCCTTCTGATTGGTGCTGACTTTAAAGGAGATGAGGTCTCTGCTGGAGTGGCCTTGAAGTGGCACAGGAATAGAACCAGGGAAGCTGTTGTGGAAGTTCCCTGCAGTGTTGGTGAAAGGACAGTCTAAAATTGAAGTGTCCTTCAGTGGCAGAAGAGATCAAGGTAGTTTTGAATACAGCTCCTTTCTTAAACCCCTGCCTGTGATCTCTGTGGCTGTGTACTTGTCAAAAATGCTTTTCAGTTTGCTGTTGGGGGAGAGTGTGAGTGGTTAGAAAGCTCTTTTGCTGGCTTTCTGAGCAGCTCTGAACAAGCCTCAGTGCTGTTGATATCCCTGCCACAAAACTGGGCCTGGCAACATTTGTTCTTATCCTTCACCCTTGGGAAAGTAAGACAGAAGATGTGATTTATTTAGCGTGGTGATGAGCTGTGGGCTGTAACAGAAGCATCCTTTCCGAGGGGCTGCTGGACCAGTGCACTTCAGACCCACTGTGTGCTGCTTTCTCTCTCCTAGACAAGGAGATTTAGAGGTGTGGTACCTGGAAGAAGCTAAGATGTAGTTGTGTCCATCTGTCCTGCTTTCAGCTGGGATAGAGTTAATTTGCTTCCTAGTAGCTGGTACAGTGCTGTGTTTTTGATTTAGGACTAGGGCAATGTTGATAACACACTGATGTTTTAGTTGTTGCTAAGCTTGATTTAGTGTTTACACTAACTCAAGGACTTTTCAGCTTCTCATGCTGCCCTGCCAGCGAGGGGACTGTGGGGCACAAGAAGCTGGAATGGGACATAGCCAGGGCAGCTGACCCCAACTGACCAAAGGGATATTCCAGACTATAAATCATCACACTCAGCATATAAATTCGGGGGGAAAGCTGGCCAGGGGCCACTGCTCAGAGACTGGCTGAGCATTAGTGGCAGTTCCTGAGCAATTGCATTGGGTTTCACTTGTTTTGTATGTTCTGATTTTATTATTATTGTTATTACTTCCCTTCCAATTCTGTCCTATTAAACTGTCTTTACCTCAACACATGAATTTTGCCCTTCCCCCCCCCCCCCCAATTTGTTCCCCCATCACACTGGAAGGAGAGAGAAATCAGTGAATGTCTGTGTGGTGTTTAGTTACCTGCTGAGTTAAACCATGACACCACCCCGTGTTCTGGTTTACTTTACTTCTGTCAGAAGTGCCTGATTTGCATTTTAACAGCTTCATCAGGGATAACACTTCTTCCTCTTGAATAGCGTTGGTGGCAGGATGTGAGACCTGTCAATCCACTGCCTGTGGAGCTATAGTTTCACCTCAGATTTTATTAGTTTCTCTGTCTCATTCCTTCTCCCTTTATTTAAAGTTACTTTTGCTTTTAGGTGCATTTCCAAGCTGTGGAAAGCTACTGACATTCAGAAACTCTCAACCTCCATCACCAAGAGCACAATTCTTCTGCATTCTCTATCAAAAAGTATATTATAATTCATTATTCCACTAATACCTGAGTTTTCAAATGTTTAGGGGTTGTTTTTTAAATACATTAACTCTGTTAATTCAAAAGGCACTTCTGCTAATGCATCGAATCTGGGCCTCCTGCCTCTTGTATCTCTGTCTTCCTCACAATCATGCTGTATTAATTTCTTCAGGGACTGACAATGTCTGCCTATAATTGTGGTGGGAGAAGTAGAAAGCCAGCTAAATTCAGAGCAGGACAAGGCAATCTTGATATGGAATTTGAAAGTGCTGCAAAATTATACATAAAAGAGATCAAGCACCTCTGCTTCTGCCCTTTCCCTTCCCTCTTAGTAGTAAATGACTTGCATTAAAACAGTTTAGCTGAACAACAAAACACAGGTAGATGTAAGCAGCAAAAAGACAGAAATAGACCAAGAGGAATCCAAAATGATTTTGTGAAGCAGCTTGGTGCCTTTTAACTTAAGATCTGTGTTCTGAATCATTGTGCAGACACATGACCCTTAGTCCATGTAAATGGATTTGGATAGTGTTTAAAAGGGAAGCGTGAGATGAAGTTTGGTGTTTGGGTTTGCTTTCAACGAGCACGTTGTTTTTGGGGTCACCTCTGCTGTCAGCTCAGTCCCCCCTTTCCTGTGATGCTCCCATGGAAATGAGCCAAGACAGCTTCACTCTGGGAAGCGATGTAAAGGCAATGAGTGAGCTTTCACAACATGGAAAATATTTGCTCTCTTCTGCCAGTCTTCTCCTTCCTTTTCCTTAATCTCTGAACATCTCCATGCATAATCTCATCTATAATTATAGCTGCATTGCAACCGAGAGTGTGGTACCTATTAATCACTTAATTAATATTTATTTGTTCACATAAATTTAATTCTTTTTCACCTATGTTAAAAAAACAGATTTTGATTTTTATTTTAGTTGTAGGGAGGGAAAAGGTTCTCCCTGAGCCTCCTTTTCTCCAGGCTGAACACCCCAATCTCCCTCAGCTGCTCCTCATCAGACTTGTGCTCCAGACCCTTCACCAGCTCCACTGCCCTTCTCTGGACACTCTCCAGCTCCTCAGTGACTTTCTTATCATGAGGAAACCAAAACTGAGCACTGGATTTGAGGTGTGGCCTCACCAGTGCAAAGTACAGGGGGGCAATCACTGCCTGTCATCCTAGCTCATGGCTTTATCTAATTCTTATTTTTCCCACCATTCAGAAAACTTCCCTGAACAAGGAGCAGGAAAGGCTATGGAAAGTTGAGCATGTGTTGGCTCTAGTGGCCCAGCCTTCTACAGTCTTATTCTTCATCTAATTAGCAAAGCATGATAACTAGAGGGCAGCATTTTGTATAAACTAATCAAGACAACCCTCTGCCTTGTAGGGTTGTGCAGAGCAGGTTGTAAATCAGGCAGTGCCTCTTCAGATTGATGTGGCTTCCTCTCCTTCTCTGAGTAGATAAAAGGAGTGTAAAAGAGCAGGTGTTGCTCATGCCAACTTTACACATACTTGGCTATGATGCTTCTTTTAGGAATGTTTCCTTCTCCAAAGAGCCAAATAAGAGCCATCATCCTGAAAATGACGACTGATTAAGAAACTGCAACATGGAAATTTTAGGAGAGGGAACAGCATGTGACCCTTATAAAGGGCTGTAGCAACTGTGGAGGACAAACAACTGGATTTGGTTCCTGGCGCTACCTTTAAAAATTCAAACATGAAGGAAGCCGAGAGGAGCTGGTTGTACAGCTGTTTGTGCATCGCTGATGGTGTGCTCTGGTTTTGCTCCAACGCCTTCAAGGCAAAACTTTGGAAGAGTTTCAGTAAGAAAAGTACATTGTAATTACACGGTGGTTAGAGATATCATTTTGTGACAGAAGTGTACCTGGCCAAATTTTAAAGACTTTTTTTTTTCTCTTCTTCCATGTCTACTTCTGTTTAAGACCTGCTTTGCAACAACTGGTAGTAAAACTAAAGCTTTTTTACTTCAGAACGTGGAGGAAGGAAGATAATGCAGATTTATTGGCTAGGCTGGATGTATTTTATTAATACCACCATGGGGGAAACCTGATTCTCATTTATTTCCAGAAATTTCACCATTTGGCAGTGCTGTCTGGCAGACTTCCTCTTGATTTGCAAATGACTGAATATTAGGATTGGTCTGAGTAGAAAGTTTTGTTTGAATGGGAACTTCAACTAGAGATTACCTGTGAACTTTCTGGAGATCCTAAGGCACACATGAATGTTAGGAGTTCAGAAGAAACCAGGAGTTCCTGATCAATTTAATTCACGTATCTTTTTGAAAAGTTCGAAATAGAACTTTTCCAACAGCTTTTGTCTAAATTTAAATGGACTGTTTATAGCAACCAGCCAATAATACACTGAGCAAAATGTGCTGAGCGTGTGAAGCAAACAGGGTTATTAAGCCATGAATAAATCATTGGTTCAAATCAACTTGCGCTAACGATAGTGCCCATTTAAAGAAAATGTACCACGTAATTCAAAGTGTTTTAGAATTAATAATAATAATTACATTCTTAATCACCAGGAGGCAATGTTTCTTTCCCTTGTGGCTGAGGAAACCTTAGTAATACAGGATTTATACTTCTCTAGATATAAGCCTCTAATTTCCCCATGGCAATCATATTGGACACATGCCATTGTATGGGATTATTCCCCTCTGCTGAATGGGGAAAGGCAAAGAAAGATTACAAATTTGGCCCTGTATATTGTTTTAGCAAGAGAATGACTTTTTAATTTCTCTACTATGGGGAATTGCTGTGTCCAGACTTGAGTTTTGGTATTTAGAATTGGAACAAAAAGGCAAAATTCACTGCAGACTGGAGAAGGTCGATTTCAGCTTGTCAAAACAGTTTATTACTGCTGAAAAATGTAAATATAAGCATATAAGGTAAAATTGAACTTTTCAAGGCAGCTCCTTCTGGCAGTTGGCACAGGACACAGGACCAGATGACCCTTGGGTCTGCTTTGATGTGGCTGTTCTCATGCTGAGAGTGTTCATCAACCCTTTGGTCTCCATGAGGTATTGAGAAAACACTACCTTAGCAGGCCTCTGTGGATTAATTCAGTGTGGTAAATATTGATGTTATTTGTCTGGCTTTCTGAAAACTTCTTGCTTCTAGTGATCCTCAGAAAGTTTAAGACATTATTTACAGAGAGAGCTGAAAACACAGGGTACTAAACCAAAAGGAAAGCAATCAAAATGTGACCGTTCTAAGAGCTTGTCGAAGACACCATGTATTGCAACTCTTTGCCTTAGTGCTGTGATTTCTGGGGAAGCCTGTTATTTATTATATTGGAAATAACTATTTGACCTCATATACTTTAGATATATACAAGTATATTCCAAATCAAGAGGGAGAATTTAAAGTTACTTTATGAGCAAGTACTTTCTGCAGTTCTTACTTTTTATGGTGCTTGATGCTCTTCATCCTCCTAAAACTTGAAAACAAGACAGTTCATGCCGTGGGATGGGATGAGATGGAGTTTGAAGAATAGAAAAGCACCAGAAACAACTTCTTAATTTATAATGTTGACTACAACCTCCTGCTAAATATATCCCTCAAAAACACTGTTAAAGAGGTGATCCTGATGTTGTTGCCACAGGAACAGTGTGAATGTTCCTGCTCTCTTCAATACACCAGGATCAGCCCTGTTGGGAGTGTCCCGAGTGGCAAAAAAAGGGGAAAGAGGGAATTTACCCTTCAGAAGGCAAGTACTGGGTGGGTTAGATTTCCTCCAGTATCAAGTTTCTCACTACAGTCGCTTTTCCTTGTCCTTTGCTGAAAAATAGAAGAAAGCACCAAGGGAGCGGGATAGAAATGAGGAAGAGAGGAATGGTAAGGACACGAAGGATTCCCTAGTCTGTGGGATGTGGATTTATGTGCCTCATAAAAGGGCTCATATTTGTGAATGGTTTCCTGATTTTCGTAGTGAGAAGTAGTCATCCAGTTCTGTTCTCTTGAAGAGAAGGGTAATTTGTGCTCTAAGCATGAGTGCTACTCCCAATTTTCCACATCCCTTCAGTGCCTCCACCATGTCATGTGAAGATTTCTTTTTGCCAGGAAAGGTTGGACCAGATGATCCCTGGGGTCACCTTCCAGCCTGGTATTCTGTAATTCTATGACCAAGTGTGTATGTTGGTTCTTGTTAATTTTTTTGCCTTATGTGGTTGTGTGGTGTCCTCCGTTAAGGCCTCTGTGACTGTATCTCTGGGAAAGGTGGGTAGATAGGCAGTCATTCTCGTAGTACTGTGTGCCAGAGTCAAAATCTGTGTGATTATCTAAATGACTGCATACTTTGTAGGCTGCAGAGTTGAAGAAATTCGTGGCTTCTAAGCTGGAATTTATCTAATATCTGGTTTTGTGTTGGATACTGTGTGGGTAATTCATATCGTGTCATTCAAGTTTGCAAAATACATCTCCAGAGTATTGGGTTTTGGATGGTTACTAATGAACGTTAATCATAATTAAAGGCATGTCATTTTTTGAACTTTTGAATTTGTGTCCTCTCAGTGTTTATGTGACTGTTGCACCAGCTGCAAACATTGTTGTAAACACAAGACCACATCCATGGAAAGAAATCTGTAAATGATCAGGAGACTTTGATGGATACGGAAGTAGGGCTTTCCTTTCATGGCATTTAAATAGGGTCAGCAGTGCTGTTACCTTCCCAACACATTTTCCCTTTTCGTAATACAGAGAAGAGCCAGCTTTGCCTTCGTTTACAATAGAGCTCTGCACATGGATAACAATCCAAATTATTTCTGATGCCATCTTTATATAATAGCATTTGCACATTGCAGGAGAATGTGTAAGTGAGAGAGGGTAAATATTTAGAAAAGAAAAAGGTACTCTCACAGCCTATCTGGTGGGTGTGTGACGTGGACACGTCACCCCCAAATGTGTAGCAGACTGCACCGTGGTGAGGTGAGGCACAAAGCATCTTTCTCGTCATGTGCCCACAGAGGCTGGACCCAGTACTTCCAAGAATCGGGAGGGTTGGGTTTGTTTCCAGAGGGCTTGTTCCCACGCAGTCTCCAGCATGCTGCCCTGGCTCGGGCTGCGTGCTGTGAGCAGAGCATTTCGATTTCCAGCTCTGCCTATGGGGAAATGAAGGAGCGTGTGTTTGAGGACCTGCTACTTCTCCTTGCAGAGGTCGCACCAGTTCAGTGAGAACTGGCTCCGGCTTCCCATGACACAGCAATCTGAGGGGAAAAAATAAGCGAATCCTGGCTTAAATGGATAATGTGAAATGCAGATGTGTTACTCTGCCTTGCTCTGCTGTCTGCAGGAACAGGCTGAGCCTTGTGTTGCTGCTGACATGGGTCTTGCATTGTTCACTGGAAGTGTCAGAAGTGGAAGGCAAGCTGCACTTTTTGGGTCCCTCGAGGGAGTGTGCCATGCCCCCACCCCCTGACTTCCCCAGCATCCCTCCATCCTTGTCCCCTTCCTCCCTCACAACTGGTCTCCTGGTTTCAGTCTTCCTTCAGCCCAATCCTATATGCTAACAACAGAGAGAAATGGGAGGGGGTATCATTTTCCTTCTGCTGTCACATCCATCACAGAATGAAGTGTGGCTTATGAACTTCAGGTGAAGTTCAGAACTTCTAAGCATTGTCCTGCACATTCTGCTCTTGCTCCTGATTTTTGTCTATTCATTGAGTGCAACCTCATGGTGAGGATTTTTTTTTTTTGTGTGTGTGTTGTGAGGAAGAATAAAATAGTGGGTTTGACATCTTCAGAAATTAAGGTTTAATGCAAAACTTCCTTGGGGAAAAAACCCAACACAACACTTCAGTTTTATAAAGAAAGTAAAAGAGCTTGAAGCCCCAGTGAAATATTCTGCTCCCATTTTGTTCATTCAGAAATTTCTTCTTGGTTGATTCACTGTAAATTACATTTTCTGAAGTAATAAAGCAGAAATTGTGTTGTAGCAGGAGCCAAACACTCTTGTTCCAAATCAAAGGTTGTTTGTACAACCTGTGTATTGGTGTGTGCCAGGAAGCGAGGAAAGAGCAGTGACACTCCAGATGCCACACTTAGCTAATCCTCCCATTTTCAGGTTTTTTAAATTACAAAGTTTATTTTATGTTTTGGATGGAATAATACAGATCCAGATCCAACAAACAGTCTGTCTTCAGTGGTCTGATAAATTGTTCTTAATTTTCTGGAATAGGTTAATTTCATTTAGGTAAGGAAAGGCAAAAAGCTCAGGCTTTTCAGGGCACTGCCAAATAGAAGATTAAGTCAGCATCAAATCCATTAGGGAACTGATTTTTCTATGTTGGCTAACACTATTTCAGCCTCTTTGTCTTACTTTTTTTATTTTTCTTGGGTTGCAGTTTAAGTAACCCACCATCTCACTGCTGTATTGCAGCATTACGTGGTGGCTGCTCTGTTTAAAACCAGGTTTACTGCCTTCTCAAAATTTTTTTTAAAGGAGATTTTATTTAATTTTTTCCTTGACAACTTTTTCTTCTTCTGCAAAAGCACCATTTCTTTGAAAACTCATTTCTGGGCCATGCAATCCTAGCCATTGTTGTAGGCTACTGCAGAACATGTCTGCAACATTGAAGTTGCTTCTATGAATTGTGCACGGGTATGAGTCCATTATTATTCAGTGCCAGCTTTGAGTTTCCTTTCTGGAAACCTGTTCCTGGTCTCCTTGGTGCACTGGCTTGAAGTTGTCTTGGAGGTCTTTGTTTTCCTCCTTTTAGTTTCCTGTGACAGGGGTTTGGGGTCTCATGGATAGAGATTAGTTGAAGTCCAACCACCGATGGGGACTTTTTTTACCTTTGGAATATTTCTATGTGTCTGTCTTTTCTGGATTCTTTGCCAGTTTCCTGGTTCTACCAAGAAACGTGTATGCTGTCAGTTTCCCCTGCCTTTGCCAGTGTTGCTGAAGCAATCAAGATTTATGGGGCAAGTAATGGGTTAGAGGAGACTCCTCCTAATAACTTCTTGCCCACAATGAGTTTTCATCTTTTAACCTGAGACATTGAAGATGAATTAGTTTCACTTGAAGCAGCAGCAACCTTTCAGGAGCGTTATGATTTTACCTCTGATTTTCTTGGTCTTTAGCATCGTTTGTGCAGAAGATTATTTAAATGTTGATCATCAGAATGAAACCAATTTTTGCATAGGCTAGTTCTGCTTTTTGTTGAGTAAGACCTAGTGGCAGATGTGTAAGCAGCAGGAGCCTGAAGGGGTTCTTTAGTCTGTAGTCTTTGGGAACAGGGGATTAGCTTTGGGCTCTGGTTACAAAGAGGGAATTGTCTGCAGGCTGTGTGTGACCACCTCTGTTCCAACACAGGCATAAGGGAGACAAGGAGCACTCACAGTTTACCCCTGAGCCGCATCACTGCTTTCTCAGATGCTGATCTGCGGGGCCATAGGCAGCTTCTACCTCCTGTTCCAGGAGGACAAATGGTGTGGTTGTTCTTGTGTGGTGTGATTTGGATGCTTCAGACACACAATGGGCCTTTCAAATTACCCCCTAAAAAATCAGCTGGTGAGGTTTCCCTGGAAGGGATCATCAGGCGGTGTATAAACTGACACAGGCTGCAGGCATGGAAGCCTTGGCAGTGCAGGGATGGACTGTGACACTGTTCAGTTGCATCCAGTTTACAGCATGAAAGATTTTCAAGTCAAGTGGAAGCTGCAGAGTAACTGCTGGATGCAGCAGTCCAGGTTAGGAGTTAATCAAGGGCTCTTCTGATTCAGACCACTGGTGGTGTGAATTCCATGTTAACCGTCCTAGCTCTGCCCTTTTCCAGGGCCAGCAGCTCCAGTCATTGCACCACTAGCAGCAAAATGTGCCTCTGGTACCATGGTGGGGGAACAACTCCATATAGTTGTGTGGGAAAAGAAGTTCAGCATTTCTCGTCTGAACTCCTGCTGCTGTGGGGGGTTGAGGGGAATGCTAGGGCCAGTAAACGGGGATGTGCCTCTGACAGTTTTATGCCACTTCTTTTGGTGGTTCTTGCGTATCACAGGCTCCTGAGCCTGCTCTGCACAGGGCTATTCAGAATGAACTGTTCAGGGTGGGAGAACTACTCCAGAGGCAGAAGGTGAGCATGTCAGAAATATTTTTATTTCTATTCTTCCTTCCAGTGAATGACATCCTTGTTCTTTTAGATATCAGTGAATGCAAGGGAGGCAGATCTTCTGCTGGCTGAGGCAGTGGTTTGTTCATGCTATGTTGGCAATTAACTGGAAAAGTCCTTGCTTGAAACAAGAGTGTCTCCCGTTTGTGCTTACATTCAGTTTTCCAACACGAGACTAGCTCTGACTAATTAAACGCAGAATTACACAGTGCAGGCACCTCCTGTCCTCTAAAGCAACGGAGAATAAAACCTGTCAGCACTGCACCCTCCTGCTGTGGGATAATCTGGGGCGGGCTGGCTGGTTATGTACTTAATTTGTTTGGTTTGTCACTGTTTATTTTGAGCGTGGTTGAAGCAAAATCCCCTCAGGAAATCAGCATCCTTCAGCAAAACGTGTAGCTTGGCTTGCAAGATACTTTTTCAGCCCTGAGAACTCCCTGTGGTTGCTGTGGTACCTCCACAGAATCAGCTTCAGGTGTGCCTTGTATCAGCCTTGTGCAGTCCTGTTCCCTCCTGGCAATCCCAGCAGTTTTCATGGGTGCTTGGTGGTGCAGAGAATTTGGGAGTGCTGATACTTGGCGAAGGGTGTGGGCTTGACCTATCTGGGAAGAAGGAAACGTGTGGTCTGGTCCAGGACGGCACTGCTGTCACTGCTGCAGGCTCCTCAGCACCCTCCATGTTGAGTACTTGCATATTATAAAGGAATATTGGAACACCAAGTGAACAACGGTAAAATTCAGTCTGGTAAGATTTATTGGAGGATTTAAGCTGATACCAGATTAACATATTCATAGGGTTTTAGGAACTGCTTGGGTATTAAGAGTTACCTTTTAATCTGAAAACTTTGCAAAGGTCTGATGTCTCTTCTGTGCTAATGACTCAGTCTGTCTTTATAAGAGGTTGAATTTCTTTACATGGTGTTTTGAGACTGAGGGATGAAAAGAAGGAAAATGGCCCTTAATTTTAACAAGTTCCCATTTGGTTTAACAGCTGCTGTGAGATCTGTCTTGTCTTTTCGGCTGTATTTGCCACTTTGGCAGTGTGTTTCTGGCTGTCAGAGTCATACAGAGTTTTAATGAAGTGCAACACTTTTCTTTTTCTTTCCCCCACAGCTGTTATTTGTCATTTGATAAAACTCTGCCTTGTGAGAGTTTTATTCCTAAATAAATGATAAAAGGACAGCTAGTATCAGAAGGCAGTGCTGGCATGAAAGTTTCTGCTTTGTTGCTAACACAGGAGAATCCATTGCTCTCCTTTTAAAGGATGTGTTGTGTGGCTGAATTTGGGAAAGACTTTCAGCTCCTGAGGGAACCAAAGTCGGCCTCTTCCCCTGTTCTGCCCTTTGGTGCTGTCCTGTCCTAGTTAGCAGTTAAACTCCACGCCCTGCGCTCCCAGTGCCAAGACACTGATTTCTGGCAATCACTGCGGGTTTGTTTTCACTGTGGTGCAGTGAATGCCGTTTGTTTCTCCACTGTGCTCCCAAATGAAGGCTGTGAGACTTGCTGAGTCAGCAGATGTGGACCTGTGCTCCTTGGGGTTCATCTTCCCCCCACCAGGAGCTGGGAGATAAAGCAGTCAGAGCTGGGTGACGCGTTAGCCTGTGCACAGCCTGTCCTTGGGGAGGCTCTTGGGTGGTTCAGACTGGAGGGTTTGCTGCAAGATCTGGGCTCTGTTATTTTGTGTAAATCTCTTACTGAAGCTGCAAATCCTGGTTCCTGCTAGCTCTGATGTTACAAATAACCTCCTGATTCCTTAGAGTATATACAGATCTTGACTGAGTTATTTGAGTGTTAGACACTTCACGGGGTTGTGCAAGAGTGGTCCTGCCAGGCTGAAGGTGACTCCCATGCTCTCAGAGCTGCCTAAATGAATGTACAACCACCACTGATGTGCTCCCATGCCTGACAGGGAAATACACACCACAGCACACCGTGGGAAGCAGAGTGTTTGCTGGACTCCACTCGCTCATGTGCAAAGCTCTCATCCATTGCCAACAATGTGCCAAGGAAATTATTTGACAGAATCTCTGCAAAGATCTTTGTAGTGCGTGCTAAGCTCGCCTTGCATGTCCCTGTCCTGTCTGTGTGTTTCTAGTTACTTGCTTTTGGGGTTCCCTATGAAGGAGAAGGTGGACAACATGCTGAGAGTTTTCATTGCTTGGCTTGATACGTCTGTGCTACACTGCTGAGAACTTGGAACTCTCATCCTTTCTAACCCTGCCAAATCAGCCCCCTCTCGGGAAGGTATTTTTAATGATATGTGATATTCCAACTACCCTTAAGATTTCACAATGATTTACGACATCAGTGTTTGTGACAAGCATTTCTCACTAGAAGACTCTATATTAAACCCTTGCTTTGTTTCGTCCTTAAATCTTCTTTTAATTTGGAGTTAGTTCATAAACAAAATTACTTTATTGATGACAGATAACAACATGGGATTTCAGCAATTAAATGAAAAATAGCAGGGAATCCTGCTAAGGAGAGGAAATGGAGGGTCACAAATGGCTCTGAAGAGACTCGAAGGCAAGAATTAATGTCTTATGCTTAATGAATGACAGCTTAATCATCTTGTTTAAAAAATTGTGTTGTTAGATAAAGCAATATAGGAGTGGAGAAGAGGGCTTTTCAGAAACTGCATAGAGAGAGAGGTTTTTCTTTTAGAAATGTAGGAAACTTGACCATTTCTTTTGTCTTTGGAGAGGAAGGCAAATGAAAGTATACCTCTAAAACTGATAAAAATTCAAACACTTCAGAAGCAAAAGGCAGTGTGAAAAGCCATAGCTCTTCCTCTGTTTTTTCCCTGACTGGGGGAATATCTCACAATGTCTGAAGGTGTTGTTCAGTTCCAGCACATGCCTAAAACCCTTTTTGGTAGCAAGCAGGATAGAACACAGCTTGGATTTGAATGTCTGTCTAGGAGTCACAGAGTCATTGGTTGATCAAGGTTGGGAAAGACCTGTAAAAGCATCAAGTCCAACTGTTAACCCAGCACTGCTGTGCTCTTGACTTAACCATGTCCACAGGTGCCATGTTCACAGGATATTTGAACGCTTCAGGGGCTGGTGATTCCACCACTTCTCTAGGCAGCCTGTTCCAAGTGAAGAAATGTTCCTTCTTGTCCCTGATTTTTAGGAGGAGATGCTCTTACTGAGGAGGATGGTCAGCCGACCTTCCAGGGTCCCTTCCACTCTGTCGTTGCTGATGAATTTCATAGTCAAACCCTTGGCTATACAAACCCTGAAGGGGGGAGCAGAGTCTCCCTTAACAGCCACTGGTTGACTTAAGAGTCCCTATTAGGGTTAACATTTAAAGGGTTGCATGTAATCCTCTCCAAGCCTCCCTGGTTCCTGATGGGAGTCAAGTTACGTTTTACCTCTTTCAGGTATGGTGGTGTGGATGTTAAGCGGCTTCAGAGAGAAGAAATCTCTTTGATTTATTTCTTGCTGAGAAAAGTTCAAAAAGTTCATTAGAGAGAAAAAGGGAAAAGGGGGAGAAAAGTTTTAAGGGGACCCTGAAAGCACCATCACTTGATGGTGATTATACAACTATAAAAGTAGGCCTGCCCTTATCACTGCAGATAAGAAAGTAGGACTCGGGGGTATTTCAGGATTAGGCAGTTGAGCTAAGTGCGTCAGAGTTTCTTTGGCTTATGTGGATGGCCTTTTTTCAGCATCTTTTATTCTTTCTGTGCTCTTTCTTTCTTTCTTTCTTTCTGTCTTTCTGTCTTTCTTTTTCTGAGGGCAAAACATTGTTTTTGTGAGAGCAGAATCCAGTGATGCTCTTGTATTGGAAGCTGTTGATAGCAGAAGTGTCTGCCAGCCTCATCAATTATTATCCAAAAGTGTCAGATCTGCCTTAGAACGTGTGTATTGCTGCCTGCAAGTCTGTCTACTGACTTCAAGATGTTCCTCCAGTCACTGAGGTGTCACAGTCCCATGGAGTCTTATTCACCTTCAAGCCAGATGGATATTATCTAGCATTAGACTTCCACTGAGATCAGTGTTAGAGCACACCCCCTTGAACCATTTGTTCACACAGATTCGTGTTGGAACATGTTTACTGTGGACTTTAATGCAAAAACATGTTTTTCTTTTAATAGACCCACATATTGCACCTCAAAGATGATTAAGTTTAAGTCATTAGGAATAAAACAGAAACAGATGCCACCCAGCAATACATTTGGGACTCCCTAGTCCAAGTTTCTCATAGGATTGACCCTTTCTTGTTGCTCTTTCTGTACCCAGCCTTGACATGAGTCCTGTAAAGCCTGTGGAACATCTGGAGTGAAGCTTTTGATGGTGTTCTGGGAAACACTGTTTTTTGGACTCCTTTCTGGGAAAACGAGGGCATGAGAGGGTTTTCCCCCCCCACCCCCTTCCCAGTATCGTTATTACTCTTATTGAATCAACTTTAACTGTTTGCATTGGACTTTTGCCGATGTAATTGTATCAGAGTCCATAAAGTGTTTGCAGGTGAAAGTAACTCTCCATGGGATTAGAAATCCAATGGGATTAGTAGATAGCTATGAATTAACCAGGAGGTCTAGAACAGATTTTCTTTTACTTTCTATTCTTCTACTTGCACGAACTACTTCTCTCACAGTTCACATAGTCTTGACGAAGCCATCAAACCTTGGGGCTCTTTCTTTGCTCATCTGTAATGTAAGGAATATTACTCCTCTTCCTAGCAGGTTATGAAGCTCAGCCTCAGGTAGCTCAACCTTTTTCCTTTCCATAGGGCTGGGTGCTGGTTTTGGAGGACTGACTATGGGCAGGAATGTAAGTAGCTCCCAGATTTCCTGTCCCTCGAGGCACCGTTTCTCTTCCAGCCTCATCCTCACTGCATGTACGTACTGTGGCTGTATCTTGCCAGTTTCAGCATGAGAGCCCAGGAGAGACACACATGGGCTGTATAGAATTCTGTGACCTAAATCTACCCCATGGGGTTTTTTTTGTATAACCTGCTTTCTTAACACTGCCCACCAGTTTTTTTTTCAAAAAAATATGTGAAGGCCATCAGAGAAAAAAACCGCACCATTGCAGCACAGCACTGTAAGGCATACCAGGGCTGTGCTGTAGCCTGCAATTGAGACTATCACCTTGGAGATAATTTGGGTCCAAATTATGTTTCTTTTTCCTAACTCTTGTTAGGAAATTCTGCCACGCAGAAGCAGAATAAATATCTTACCATGATTATCACCCTGCTACTGCTCTAACATCCAAGCCTGCATTTAGGTAACCTCTAATCAGTTCAGTACTTAACTGGCAGTACTTAACAAAAGTCGAGCAGAGAGGAGCTGGTTTGTTACCAAGGCCATTTATGAGAAATCTGGTATATGCTCAGCATGTCTCCACTGACCCCAGAGTGTGTTGACCCCTGGCCATGAGTCATGGTCAGGGAGGTCTTTGCTTGGCCAGTGAATTCCTCACCCCAAGCCCAAATCAAGGAGGGACCAGCTGTGATTTAGGGAGGCATCTGGCCATTGACTGATCAGGTTATAGGGTGCACACTTGGTGCATGAGACAGGAAGACCCAAGTAGGTTAAGTCTGGAGAATATCCAAGGAAAGAGAGAGTAAGGATGGAGAGAAGCAGGTCTGCTTTCCTCCATTCCCTGCCAGCCATATTTTCAGCCTGTTTACTCAACATATTTTTTATAGCAAGAGGAAAGGGATGCTGTGCCGTTACACTGAGGACAGATTTAAGACAAATCTAAGCTGTACAAAAAAGGACTGCTAAGGCACATGAAAGGCAGCTCTATGAGGACAGATTGCAGTATTTATTTGGCTGTGAGCATGGCAGCTTCCCACTGTAAGTTGTGCATTCCACAGCTCTCTTTGTGCTGGCTCTCTTCCTTACATCCTTGCATTCCCCTTTCTTTGACACCTGCTCTCAGGACAGCTTTTCTTCATTAATAAACCTAAGATTTTCCCTGTAATACTCCAAGAAAAGTACAGACTGGTACAACTTAAATTTCATGCCTTTCTAGACATCTTGCAGGGGTAGCAGATTGACAAGTCCACTTGCACTGCATTTGTTTCAGACTGGCCCTACCTGTGTGAGATCAGATTCTGATTCAAGGAATGTCTTTTGTTTACCCTCTTCAGAACAGACGAGAAAAGAATTTCAGCTGAATAGTCTGCATGGCATGGACTAATCTGTCTTGGCAGTGGAAGACTGTCTTGGCAGTGGAAATTCGTGAAGTTCCTGGGGAGGCAGGATCAGCTGGGCAGGGAAACAGCCCCCAGACAAACCCAGAGTGGGGAAAGCAGATAACCTTCCTCTGGCATGTGAGCCCATCTCTGCCTCCCTGAGCTGAGGACAGTCCTCACCTCACACAGCTCCTTTGGTCCATCCTGAGGCTTAATCAACAGGCTTGCCACAGTCTGCAAAGGTGTTGCTTCTAACAGACTTGAACAAGATTTAGTCCAGAATGAATTAAAGGCTAAATGTTCTTCACTGATAGAAACATTTTTGTCTGGTAACCTTTTTTTTTGTTTAGTATTTCCATATACAATTAAAAAAAAGTTACAAGGAAAAAACTCCACCTTCTATTCCCATCCACTAAGCAGAAAAAGCTGGGACTAGAGAGAATGATCCCTTGGATGGCAAGGCTGGGATGTCAGACTGTTAACTGTGGCAGGGTAACATCTGCTCCTTTGCAGTGTATTTCCGTGGGTGTACTGACTGGTGCTGTCACCAAGGTTTAGTCAACAAACCATGCTGATGAGGCACAGGGAGGAGCAGGAGCAGCTCCTGGGTTCAGCTGTGGTGGTCCAGCAGGGCTCTCCAGGGCAGCCAGACAAGATTTTTATCAATAAAATCAGCTGTGTGTTTGCATCTGACTGTATGCTCTGCCTGACAGCTGCCTAGGAATCGGTTGCTTGCACACAGCTCCTTTTCGGACCAGGAACACACTTTGACCAGCACCAGTTGCAAAAGAGCATTATTAAGTCTATTAAGCCTGAGTTCACAGATTTTTTGCTAGAATAGTAACAGATGGCAAATGGTGGCAGTACAGCTGCTGGGACCCGGAGAGGATGGATGTTGGTTTGTCATTTCAATGGATGCTGGCAATAATAATATTTGTGTTTATACAGGGCCTTTCCTCTTTCAGAGCACTTTACAAACCTGGTGAGAAATAATGGGCTTGGAGTTAAAATGGGCTGGTAGAGCTTGCCTCTGTGCCCATGTGGCCAGTATGGGCGGGTAAACATAAGGGCATTGGCCTGCACTTCCTACACAGTCTGGCTGTGAATTAGGCAACTTCTTAGAATCACACAGTGCCACTCAGCAGGGGTTTCAGGCAGGAAAGGAAACAGCTGGAATGCAGAGGGTGACACTGGAATCTGAGGTGTCAGGAGCGAGTTTAGGTACCTGGACTCACTCTCCTTTGGCTGCATGGGGTTTTGTTTAGACTCTTCCCAAAGACCACTGTCTCCCAAGAGAAGCTACCTTCGGGGGTAGGTGTCCATCAGTGCCACGTGGGCTCAGCTGGCGCTGACAGAGGTGCTGAGGCTTCGCCTTGCTCAGTGCAAACTGGAGGGTCGTCCCAAGAGCCTCCTGCCTCCAACACTTGCTCTCCATCAGCCTTGCTGCGATGTGCTGTGAAGGCGGGAGGTGTTTCCAGGCCCATCTTTAGTCCAAGAACGTGGAAGCAATACAGGGAAGAACCAAGGTTTTAAGTGGATTGGCTCTCTGTCTCACAGCTTGACTGCAGGCGATGAGTTCGGTGGATAAAACAGTGAAATGTCAGGAGTCTGGAGCACATAACCACAAGGGGCACTTTTTAGCACTTTTATTGTATTTATTAAGGGCTGGATCAAGACCACCACTTATTCCTCCTCCATTACTAGCAGATTCAACGGCCATAATTGCATCCAGGAAAAACATCACATTAACAAGAGCTAAATTTAGAAATTCAGAAGAATTGCAGCATTGTGGGTTTGCCTCATGAAAAGGGTCAGAATTTCCAGGAAAACACAGGAAGTAGTCATTAAAAGGCACTTAAGTGAACAGAAAATGGTATTTTTGGAAATTTGAAAATTGTTGGAGGTAGGTAAAATGTCAACTTTACATTGTTCCCCCCCTTTCTTTATACTGTATTCAGATAATCTTCTCAGGAAGGTTTGCCTAAGCTGAGCAGGACATGTTAGGATTAATGGGTAATAGTGGAGAAGCTTGCTAAACAGTGTTTCTCTGGGATGGTCTAAGAACTTCCTTTTGTTTATAAAATATCTGGTTATCTGAAAATGGGGAAGTCGCTCTGCACTGGTACAGAAGAGGGCTGACCACTTTTTAAGGGTTCAGAAGAAGATGCAATTAAAATACCTTTTTATTTGTTCAAGAGTGAATGCCCAGCTGCCATCTGCGTCACAGCAAGAGAAAAATCCTCCCCTTTACTTTGTTTTCACTGTAAGGCTAAGTGATATAAGGAAAGATATGAAATCATGTGAACAGGGCTGGTCTCTAATTTCCAGCCCATTTCCACAGGCCTCAGAGCTCGGCTAAGGCTGTGAATCTCATTGGCCTCAGCCAAAGGAAAGCTATTAATCTCTGGGGTGTGAGCACTGCCAACTCGTGCCCTTCGCTGCATTCAATCAGAGCAGCTGAAGGCATGGCTCAGATATGGTTTTGGCAGCAGTACAATTTAAAGGTCATGACCCAAAAGTAAGTCTAAAATCCAGTAATCCAGTCCTTCACCTGGCAATGTAAGCAATTCTTTAGCCATCACCCAAAAGGATATATGGTGCATAACGAAATAAATGTAATTGAAGCACTGGAGGGCTGGTCCTTTCTTCTCTGGTAAATACTGGGAGGTTTTTCTCCTCCTACTGGAAGGAAGTCTCTCTCACAGGTCCAGAGGGAAAGGCAGCTTTCATAGCTGTAGCGATGTACCGATGAGAAGGCTCATGTAGCTGATGGTCATGGTTCCAAAATGATGCCAAAGTGCCTGATCAAAGAAGGCGGAGGAGAAGGAGGAGAAGAGTTCCTTCAGCAGACTGCCTTCTGCACTGCCTTGGTCTTGCTCCTGTGTGTTGGCAGGGAGCAGCCCTAAGTGCCCACAGTTTTCCCATGGGAACTGATGCCAACAAACGAGGTAATGGTAGCCCAGAGCATGCTGCTGGTCTTTGGCTTTATGGTTGTGCTGAGAGATCTCAATGGACTGTTTTCAGGAAAAAGTTAAGTTATTCTGGAGTTCTATGCATTTTTTAGGACCTTCATGATGTCCTTAAATTGGATATTTCTGTGTTCTCTTAACCTTATGTCCTAAGGATACTATGGGTTGGCACCTCCTGTCCTTCGTGTTATTACCCTGTGTATCATTTTATGCAGCACAGTCAGGATTTGAGAGCAGCTGGCAGCCCAACTGCACTGTCTGTTTAACTGCAGGAAACCATGCTTTATCCCCCTCTGAATCCTAATGGAGTAATGATAACAGATAATTAATTGAATGCCTTTTCCTTTCTTTTGTTTATTCCTCTCTTTGAACAGACTCCCTAAATACACAAATAAAATCCTCAATTAAAATTTATGGATTAATGAATTGAACAACAAATCCTTTTTTTTTTTTTTTTCCCCCTATTGCTTGGATCTCAGGGAGAGTTTCTCTGACTTTCACTTGTGCTCCCCTGTCAAACATTTTCAGTTGTCAAAATGAGTAAGTACACACTGGGCTGTCATGTGGGCACGTCAGATATATTAGTGCTTATCAGAATGGTGGAAAGAGATGCAATTAACAGTCTGGGATTCGTCCTGTGCCACTGTGTGTGGTGTTCACAGTGCCCTGGAATCTGGGAGCTTGCATGGGATGGGTCATAGTCCCCAACAGAAAGGTGGTTCTTAATGTGCTTTGGTGGGGTAAATATTGTCTACCTGGGAAATGACCCTTTAAAGTTGGTGATGAAAGAAATGCTTGTCAGAGCGAGGAGTGCAGGGTCAGCATCCCCCAGCACCATGGCATTGTTGCCCATTTAAATTGCAGCAGTACCTGATCAATATGATGGCACTTGGTCAGTGGTATCTTTATGTTATAAAAGGAAGAAAATTGATCAGAAAGTGTTTTCTATGAACTGCCACTTAGTTTGCAGAACACGCATCAGATCTATAGGCTGGAGGTTAGTGACACACAGGCAATCACACAGCAAAGTGGCAGGTAAAAACAAACAGGAAAAGGAGGCTATGAGAGGTAATAAAGTCGTGTTGCATGCTGAATAAAGCTCTTTATAACTTTTATCTTTTTGCTTGGGGCAAACAGTACATGTTGTTTCTGCTTTGCAGTGAGCATAAGCTTTGGAAGGTTAAACAGAGAGTATTAGATTATGGTAAGTGGTCATCAGAGGCTTGCTTTACAGTCATTGCCTGTTAAATTGTTTACTGAACCTCATTATATATATATCTCTGTGAGGCTGATGTGCGTCTTACTTTGGTTTATCTGGGAGACCTGCGTCTGTTGGCTTTTTCATAAAACCTGAATGAACAAACATAAAGTTGAAGATTCTGTTTATTGTAAGCTGTGGCTTGTAATACAATTATGATAGTAAAAAGTCACTGCAAAGATGCCGGTCGCACCAATACACTTTTAGCATTATGTCATTGCGTATCTTAGCACCTTTTCCTCAGTGTAGGTTTTTAGCCCTGCTTTTCTGCAGCTGTCAGTTATTCTGGCAGCAGCTGGACAGATGCCAGGGTCTGATCTCACTGCCAGGAAGAGGTTGGAACAGCAAGGTGACTGGTCATGCAGTGAGCCCCATGGCACTTCATGTCCGTTGTGCTCATGGGTCAGCCTCTCCCTTGCTGCCTTTGAGGCTGTTGTATGTGGTTTTGTTTGCCTCAAAACGCCGTGCTGGGCACTCTGTTTGGACCCGAATCCCTGCACAGTGGCTGGGGAGAAGGGGCAGCCTGGACAGCAGGCTCAGCTGGAGCTGGACTGTGCCATGCGAGCAGAAGTTGATCCACACAACTGTATCAGTGCTTTGGTACAAATACAGTCCTTCAGGACAATTCAGTTTCAGCGCTGGGTTTACAGAGTAACAGTACGGACTTCAGGTTGCTTGGAGCATCTCTGTCTTGTTCACCTGAAGGAAGTGGTTCTGTAGTTTTGTAATATTTCAGCAAGGAATGTGAGTGTGAAAGACCTTTATATGGATAACAGAGAAATGAGGTTTAGGTGCTCTCTTTGGACATTTTGTGATGTAGAAAAAGAGACAATTTTCATAAAAATATTTTACCTCCTCCCTCCTTGCCTTTTAACCTCTCTTACAGGTTCAGGATAACTAAACCACAGCCTGTAAAGGATGGCCCACAGTTGCTGTGTGGGAACAGTAGGGAGAGGCTGGATCTCTGCGACTGGAGTTTGAGCACCAAGGGATTTCCAACAGCCTCTGGAGGCAGGCAGGGCCAGTGACCCCTGGTGTTTCTACCACGGTTCTCTGTTAATCTCTGTGGAACAGCACCACAGAATGAAAGTCAGGTGCTGTTGGGGCAGCCTGCCAGTGAAGGGCTTTACGTATGTGGTTTATTGATTTGCAGAATTCATTGAGGTATTTCCACATTTCTTAGAACCAGGGCTTGACAATAAGTCCTCAGATAAACTGTGCCGTTGGATATTCCAGGCAAAATGAGAGGCAGGGCCAGGGAACTGCTGGAGTACAGGAGCAGACTCGGAGTAGACAGAAATAGATTTATGGGAGGGAGAGGGGGAGCTCAAAGACAGGACTACTAGGGTAGAAGATGTTCTGGGATAAATTCCCATTTGTGTTATTTGCACATGGCTATAATCTGCTCAGCAGCTGGGCTTCAGGTTGTTTTGGGGTGGGTTTTTTTCCCAAACAATTGTGGATTACACTGTAAACAGTGTATCATACCTCTATAATCTAAGCTTTGAGTTGAATTTCTGTAATATAAAAGGATTTATAGTTTCTCAGAAAATGTAGCCAAGTCTGTATTACCAGTATCCATGTGTTAGACTTGCTTTTCTCCACCATTCCTGCCTCTTCATGTATTGCTCCACAACTGGGGGATGGAGCACAGTGACACACAAACCAGTTTATACTGAGTAGAAGTTAAAAAAGGAACGGAAAATGTGAAAGCTAATAAGGAAATATAATCACATGCCAATAAAGATAAAAAGATACATCTGAAAATAGTGTCACAGAAGCAGATAAATTTAAATTGGAGATAAAGTCATGGTGGTATTATTTATGGGCAAGATTCCTTTGTTTTATCATGGAAAAATGTAAAAAAAAGCAGTAATGAAGATCATTGGCAGGATACTGGTCTTTACCTTCCCAAAAAGGCACACATTAGATGGCTTAGTATTCTGCAGTGTCCTTGGGAATGAGGGTCTGATCTCCCAGAGAGAAAGACACGAGCTGTTGGCCACAGGGCTCAGCACACAGCGGTCTGATAGCAAACCAGGGATTGTGAGGCTGAAGCAATGTTTAACCCAAGTTACTCCTATTTTAATAATTAGCCAATAGCACAGGGCATCAGTGCGTGGCCTGGGAACTCGTGCACGGTGACCGGCAGGGCCACCTTGGCCAGGCTGGGCTGGTCCCCAAGTGGGAGAGACACCCCAGGGGTATTTGATGGGGTTGCTGTGAAGGATGCCCATGGCAACAGCTTTCCCAGCAGGCACTCCAAGCCCTTTGTTATGGGCAAAGCCAGCCCCTGGGGACATGGGATGCAGGCCAGGTCCCATCTTTCTCCCAGTGGACCGGTCGCAGATGAGCGCCATTAGAAAATGGAATTATTTTATTAGGATTTTATTAGGAATTTAATTTTAACGATTTCTAAGTATTATTATGTAATTATTTTTAATTAAATGTTTTAAGATTAAGGGGCCTTTGTGGCCCACAGGGTTTAGGAGGTTTATGGCACCTGTCAAGTCTGTGGTGCTGCTCCTGTGCTTGCTATGGGTCAGGAGATGGCCCTGGCTGCCCTGAGGCTGCTGCTGGTCGATGTGCAGGGAAAAGGAGAAGGAGTTGTGGGAGATGTAGGATGGAGGCAGCTGCCTTGTCTCAGTGCTGGTGAGCCCGGCCTTGTCCCTCAGCTGGAGCGTCTTCTTGCATATTGTGCTTTGGTGGCATGCAGTGTGCCACCTTTTCTCAGCACTCAGTCACTGAAAATGCACTGATTTTCAGGACTGACCTTCCAGTGTCTGTTATATGGGTCTGACCTTCCCGTTCATCTCACCAGAAGAAAATTACGAAGTTGAGCACATTCCCAAATAAAATGGAAGATGGTTTTATTTCTGTGAAACAGTACTGAGTGATCCTTTCTGACCATAAACCATCTATTTTCTCCCTGCTGGAGCAACATGCAAGGAAGTCATGTCAAAATAATACACACAATACTGTGCTCCTGGATTGGATTCGAACTGTGAAGACCATCCTGTGAATATAATTTGTATAGATTTTTCCCCCTGATATTTTTTACTTCCATGCAACTATTCAAGTTAGTGAAGAAAGACCAGCAGAGACTGCTTATTTCTCCCAGCAGCTGGCAGTGATGTGAGACTTGTAATTTTCCCTATGATTTTACTAAGCTTTGGATTAAATCCACTGATGTACTGTCTTAACAAGGAAATACTCAGCTTTGTTCTGTTTTGCCTGATTCAGAACTGGGTGCTGAATGTGACTCTTTCATCCCCAGCAAAGGCAGAGACTTGCTCTCTGGCTGTGTGTGTATATAAATGTGTATCCAAGTGGAGTCGTGGTCCCATCAGTGGAATCTGTCTCCAAGCATCCTCTGGAACTCTGTTAAATTGGGTTGCTGAGACCTCTCTGTTTTTCTGTCTTGAAAATTGTTTTGGAAAAGCTTTCCTAAAGGAAATTCTGGTGCTGGGATCGCATTTTGTTGAAGTGCATATTTTTGATAGAATGAATAAAATCTTTGGTTCAGAAAAACGTTCCATCTCTGTGGTGCCTGCACCATCACTAAGCCTGACCACAGGTTAGAACCAGTGGTTCTGCCCTTGACAGTGGCATAAATGGAGTTATTTACGTGGGCACCAAGTTCAGCGACCGCATGTTAAAGAGCTCTCAGTAAGTTATTAAATCAGCAAGAAAGCGGCGCTCAGCAGCCAAGCAGGCCCAGAGGCCGCAGAAGCTGTGTGCTGTGGTAAACCTCTGTGTGTAAAATTTCTCTCTGAAAAGATTTCAGCACTTCACATGACCTCCACTAATACTTGTTTTTAAGTGACACTGTGTCAGCTGCCTCAGCTCCGCACTGCCGGGGGCTGTTCTCAAGTCTGGACTGTTTTCCGGTCGGCATGAAGTGGCCTGATATGAACTGTTGACTTGTCCTGATGGTTTTTGTTGGCACAAATATAGCAACGAGCCAACTGCAATGGCAATGCGGCCATGCTTTCCGACAGCCCTTGGGTGTATTTTCCAAGTGCTAAAGCCAGTGACCTGGCTGAACTGAGATTTGAGAGTCCTTTCATGGATACTACAGAAAAATACCTCTTTTTAGTGATTTTTTACAAAAATATATGCGCTCTAGTGGACAGCAGGATAGGAGGGTTTGAAGAGGAGGTGCAGGTGTGAGCAGTTGCCTGGGATGTGCCTGTATCACATAAGGGTAGAGGTGTTAACACCTTGAATGTGTTACACATAGCCTTTACTGTGTATATATACACTCTCTCTATATATTTATATAGATCTACTATCTAGTAATGTTTTCTTTTACACCACTGCAGATACACTTGAAAGTAGCACAGTTAGGAAAACCACTACATGTGGTTAGGAAACATGCAGGTTATTTGTGCCTAGTTACTCTCCACTACTGTTACTAGTAGAGCAAAATCTTATTTTCTAGGATTTCAAATTCCAAATGGGGACTAGAGTGAAGCCCATGAGAAGAGTTAGGCCTAAAGAGGAGTTCTGAGCTGCAAGTTGTCTATCTGGACGTACGTTAACCTCTCATGGTCTCTTCTTCTTTTCTGCAGGCAACATCTTTGTCGTCAGCTTGTCGGTCGCAGACCTTGTGGTTGCAGTTTATCCGTACCCTCTGATCTTGAGTGCCATCTTCCATAATGGATGGACCATGGGAAACGTCCACTGCCAGATAAGCGGGTTCCTGATGGGCCTAAGTGTCATCGGGTCCATTTTCAACATCACGGCGATCGCAATCAACCGCTATTGCTACATCTGCCACAGCCTTCGGTACGACAAGCTCTTCAACCTGAAGAACACCTGCTGCTATCTCTGCCTGACCTGGATACTCACGGTGGTGGCCATTGTGCCAAACTTCTTTGTTGGTTCCTTGCAGTATGACCCCCGGATTTACTCCTGCACCTTTGCCCAGACGGTGAGTACGTCCTACACCATCACAGTGGTGGTGGTTCATTTCATCGTCCCCCTGTCTGTCGTGACGTTTTGCTACCTACGGATCTGGATTTTAGTGATTCAAGTCAAACACCGGGTGAGACAAGACTGCAAGCAGAAGCTCAGAGCAGCTGACATCCGGAACTTCTTGACTATGTTTGTGGTTTTTGTCCTTTTTGCTGTGTGCTGGGGACCATTAAACTTTATTGGCCTTGCTGTTTCGATTAATCCTTCAAAAGTGCAGCCGCACATTCCAGAATGGCTTTTTGTCCTGAGCTATTTTATGGCCTATTTTAACAGCTGCCTCAATGCTGTGATCTATGGGCTTCTTAACCAGAATTTTAGGAAGGAGTACAAAAGGATATTGCTGACACTGTGGACTCCCAGGTTGCTGTTCATCGACGTGTCCAAGGGCGGGACAGAAGGGATGAAAAGCAAGCATTCTCCAGCCATAACAACCAACAACAACCACGCTGAAATACACTTATGAGTCAGGACATACTATTTATTCTGGATTACAATTGTATATATAATATATAAGAGCCTTTCTAGCTGTGTGCATTGCACAGCTGGTGTTGCCTGGCCCCTCATGCAAGGAAGGAATCTGCTACCTTTCATGCTTAGCTTGCTGCTGCGGCATCAAGGCTTTGAGCGAGGAATGTCAGAATGGAAAGGACTGATCTGTTTTTTTTTTTTTTTCCATGTGCCCTCTTTCACTGTGTGCCTCATTAATTGGTTTGGTTGCTTTTGCCACAAGCATGCCAATACCCCAAAAGGGAAGCCTTCAGAGTGCATGCAGAAATGCAGTTATGCTTGAAATGCAACCTTCAAGAGACAGCAAAATTGCCATTTATTAAACATAAACCTTTCTCCCCTTCCTCTGAATTCTATTTTTCTAGAATTAACTTAACCCAGACTATATCAAATGAAGTTTAAACTGCATGGCTTTTTACCTTTTAGTTAGGTAAAGGCTATATTCGACAGCAGGAGTTCGTATGGGCCTGGTGACCTCCACTGTGTGTGCGTTCATTTCCTTTTTTCTTTCCTCTTAGGGTTTAGAAGCGAGCCTGGACTAGATGTGAGGCAGGCAGAATCCAGACCAGGGAGTGTCTGATGCACTCATTTTAATTGAATATCTACAGATATTAAGTACTCTTGCACTCTCCTTCCCAGGCCATGAGTAAGAATATAACATATGACATAATCTAATTGCAGGAAGATACTTGGAGCCTGATTTTAATTTAGGCAGTATCCTGTCGTGGCCGGCATTCATTCCAAATGTCTTTTACAAGTCACTGCTACATGAACATCATTAAAAAAAAAAAAGAACATAGCAGAGTCCCATCTGTGTAATGCAGATGCCGGCTTTTAGGTTCCAGTACCATTTACACTTGGAGAAAAAGGGAGAAGGGGAAAGCAATGTTCCAAAAATCCCTCCTTTTGCCCACCACAGAACATGAATTTGCTGTGGGGAGAAAAAGTGGAGATTTTTTTTCCATTTTATTCATGTATAAAACTGTAATTAACTCATGGAGGTGGGAGACAAAAGCTGCTTAAGCATATTTATGCATCAGTTCTGTTAAAGCCTGAACTGTGCTATCTGTGTGATTGGAAACAGCATCCTGAAGTGCCGGGGAGTCCACTAGCACATTAGAAACAACCACATGGGCAAAGATAAGGCTGTTTCTTTAATGGAGTGTGTGTGATGGCAGCTCTCTGTAAATATGACGACTTCTTTGTTTTCTTAGCCTCATTGTGAATTCATCTCTTTATTCTTTTAAATATGTGGATCCTGCTTTGAAACTGTCCCATAAAACCAGCAGGTAAAACTGCCCCTGGTGCAGCTCTAGGTTCAGGCCAGCACACCTGACCTAGTGCAGGTGCACCGAGTGGCACAGCGGGGAGAGGAGCAGGTCTGAGCCCCCGGCGAGGACAGCAGGCAGCCCTGCCCCTGGTGGAAGACCGTAGTCTTTTCTCTTTGGTTCTGGTCAAAGCAGGACTAGTTCCCAGGGCTGAACCTTGAAACACTGAGACCAGACTTTGCAGCAGCGTGTAGGCACCTGGAGCTGGAGGTACGTAGGATTTCCCAAACCCCTGGCCGGGCTCTGTGCCTAATCCATAGTGAAGAGAGCAAGCCTTTTGTGCATTGCTTGCTTAAAGCAATTTGCTCCTGAATGTTTGTTCTGCTGATTTGTGGGGGAAAGAGGGGTTGAGAGAAGTTAAGTGGTCCAGGAAACTCTGTGTGAGTTCTGCAGTGTGCCTGCTGCCGTGTGGGGAAAGGTCTCTGCAGTACCGGGGGGGTCCCTGCGTTTGTAGAGCGCCCTGGCACTTTATGAAGTTTCAAACTTGAACATCTCAGCCACTTCAGATAATTGTTGTTTTAAAATGCACTGCAGCCAGCCTCCCATAATAGGAATCAAACAGGGTTCTGTTTTGGCCTCTTAATATGCCTGAGCATGGCCAAATAAAGGTATTTTGACCCTCAGAAAAAACGTGGTCTGTTCGCCTTCCAGAAAAACCACCCTGGATGAATTCACACCATTCCATGCAGGCAAAATCATTTTGAGTTAAACTTGGATAAGAAAAGCACTGAGGAATCCATCACTGCAGGGAGTGTTTGTCCCGTTGCGCCAGGGAGATGTCCTGTGTTCCATGACTAGTCTTCAAAGTCATTTGCAATTAGCCACAACAGTGTTAGTTAGACTCACATTAGCAAATAATTTGAGGCATCTAGTGCCAAGCAGAATGTACTCCTTTAAGACAATCATGAAGAATCTTGTGCAGGTTTGCCAAATATCTCAGATACCCTTAAACTGGGGTTTCGTCTTTGCGGATCCTTGTCTTTTTAACTGAATGTTCAGTGAAGACAATGTGGTTTCTTGTTTTTATTTTCTTTAAGCTTGTATTTGCACTGTTTCTTATTCAGGCTCCAAAGTAACAGCCAGCAAGTATTTGAACCAAACCAAGTCCAAAGAGGTCCCAAACAGGCGAGCTGTGAGAGTCCCTGCTACACCTGGTAGGAAGGGGAGCAGCAGGAGGGTGGTAGGTCATCTCTCCAGGACTCACAGAGTCACTACTGAACCAAACTATGCAAAATGATAGTGGAATCTGCTCGTGTTCTGCCGTCGGGTCTGAGCCCAACTCCTGCCCAGGTCTCCACAGGGCACAGGCTGAGTCCCTGCTGCGCTGGGGTGGATCTGAGCAGCTCCCTGAACGTGCTGGCCCTGCTACCACCGCAGGGTGGGGATGTGGGTGGGCACTGTCCTCCTGACAGCACAAAGAGCCCTGGCACGACCTGTTCAGAGGGGCTCTGGGTGGCCTAGTGAGGGTGCTGAGAGCTGGGCTGATGCAGCCACCGTGGTTGGAGTCCTGAGCTCAGTCCTGCTGGAGCCGAGGTTTGCGGTATGAACCATGAAAAGCAGGGAACGTGGCATCGAACACTGTGCCATTTGCTAGCACTTTGATAGAGGCAGCACTTAGGATAGGATAGAGTTTTATATTGAATTATTTAAAAAGTACCCAAGGAGCTCCTTATTTTTATGTTAAAAAATGGTTAACAGGGTACAGAGAATTTATTTTTGTTAACAGTTGTTTACAGAAAAAGGGAAGTGTGTTATAACTGGGAATCCTGAGCACTATCACAGTTTACCTGTGGGAATCTAGCTTTAATCCAGATTTGAGATTTCAAGGAGATTCCACTGCTTAAATCATACTCTGACAATTCCACCTGTTGCATTCCTGGCCTTAATTCTCTCTGAGATCTCACATAAAATGATTTCAAGTCAATTGCTCTGGATTTGACCTGGTGGTGTTGAATACCTATTCTAGCCCCAAACTCTGAAATTGTAGTGGAAACTTGTGGACAGGCGGTATTGCTGTGAAAGAAGATGATTCTCTTGCCATGAAGAAATATTTTTGGATATTGCTAATGAATGTTGTTTAATCTATTTAAGAAGAATGTAACCAATATATTTATATATAAATGTGTATTGCATATGCTGTTTCCATTTTATTGTTTAATTAAGAATCCTTCAGTATACCTTCCTGTTGCTATTTTTGTTCATACAGTAGATTCATTCCCTTGTTAAAACTGTAATAAATCTGCCATTGGACTGCTTATTGATATTTCTTTTCCACTTGCAGTTATTTTTTAATAAATATTTGGAACAACAGCTTGGGTTTTGTTGACTCCCAGAAAGCAGCTTGAATTGACAAAAGAGTTCAGATATAACTCACCTGTCTAGCTTAGACCTGAAAGTGAATTGACCCAGAACATCTGAGACACGTCCTTGGATTCACGTGTTTTCTTCCACCTGCTGTGAGCCAGCTGCCTGCTGCACTCTGGCCTTCCTCATCAGGGAAGAAACTTTCTCCGTGCTGCTGTTGGCCTCCTCGCTGCGTGTCCCTCCAGGGCCCTTTGCCTTTCTTGTGCCTGTGTGTATCCAGTGGGTGCTATGGAAGCAGGGTTTGTCACATCCACTTCCTTGCCTTTTGCTGGGAAGGAAAGCACAGCCCAGCTGTGAACAGGAGGGTGTGGGAGCCAGGGTGGTCAGGGCATAAGCTGGCAGTGGGTTGTAGGGAAGGGCTGGAGACAGAGAGTCACCCTGGGCTGGAGGCACAGTGAGGGCTGGCACACACTTTCTCCATTGAGGAGCTTTGAGAGCATGAGGATGGTGTATCCGAGATGTTCTGGCCGTGTTCTTTCCCCACCTCTGTTTTTGGGCAGATTCTGCTGTATTCATGCAGTTCTTCAGCCAGTAGGTTCTGTCCATAGGCTGCACCAGTTATATTTCCATGCTGACTTGAGTGGAGCTGGGCTTTGGGGAGCCTCAGTGCTGCTTCTGAAGCGAGGGAGATGGGAGTATGGAGTCATCCAGTTGTAACTGCAACCTGAGCTCCTGTTTCCTAACCAGATGTCACATGGAACTGTGGTGGTAAGGTAGTAAAGGCTGAGGTTATCCATTAAAGAGCTGCTGAAAATCCGTGGAGCAGACACGTTGAATGAACGGGCAGTGTTCACTCAGTGACATCCCAGAGCAGCACTGCTACTTTTTCTTGCTAATCTTTTCCAACAGACTTCACCTGCTGCTTCCACAGTAAAGCCTGCAGTGCTTGGTGATGGGACACACTGAAAGCAGTGTTTATTATAGTTGCAGGTGCCAAAATGTCTGTCAGAGCAGAGCTGCTAGAAAACCCGTGCAGGGACTCATACCTGCTGTTTCAACCGCGTGGAACTGAGTGAAGTGAACTGTCAGAAGTGAGGCAGTGTTATTTATTTACTTACTTGCCACAAAGTAATAGTAACTGGGAGATAAGATAGAGCTATAAAAGGCAAGAGGTGTGATAATTCAATAGCAGGATAAAGTCTCACTCGTGACTATTTGGAAGTCAATATTTGTCCTAATGTATTTACTTCCAAGCTTATAATTTATAACATGAAGCTACTCAGTAAAGAGCTACTGCATATGTATTTAGAATTTTATTGGAAAAATGTAAATTACTGGACCTAATGCAGTATTTCTTAGCATAAAAACCCTGTGATAAGAAATGCAGAATGGGTTCTTGCTAGAACTCTGTGATGGGATATGCAAATTTTTTCTCCTGGTGATAAGAACCATAAAATTTGTATCTCTCATGAACTACAGTTGTGAATGGAAGCTCCATAATATTGTTAACTGAATTTTCACTTTGTATTGCTTGTTTATAATATCCATTATTCATGTACTATAAGTAATGCACTGTACAGCAGAGATAGAATTTAGAGTACATGGTCAGTTTCCAGAGCAACCAAGGTGGGTCTGAACCATTAACTGAAATATGTTTCTGTATTTTCTTCCAAGCATGGTCTCCTGATAAGGTTTTTAGCTCAAATGATTGCTTCTAAGAGGTCAGGGAAACTTTAATGTCTTTTAGATTAGTTGCAATGTCTGTGCAGTCACAGCTTGCTTAGATTACCTTTTAAATAGACTTGAGTCATCAAACCATTTTATAAGTCAGTCCAGTTGGAGCACATAATTTATTTTGTCTGTAGAATATTTTATCACAGCACATTTAATAAACTGTTATGTTTTTCCTTCTGCATTATACTCCCGTGCACAAAATTTTTGAATTTCCCTGTAAAAAAGATGCAAAATTTTTTCCTCAACTGTAAGCAGGTTGCTTTGCCTGGAGATAGGTTTCCACTGGTTTTGGTAACTGTGTAGGATAGAGGTACTAACGTGGCATCAAAATACAACCGTCTCCTGGGTGAAAAGTGACAGCTGTTTTGCAATCAGAAAAAAAAAAAAAAAAGGCATGGAAAAAAGTCCAAAATAATTTTCAGGAGGTAATTGAAATGGACATTTTTGGTTGAAGTAAGAGAGGAATATTTGGAGGGATTGTACATACTCAATCTGGGAGCTGGCCAGGACAATGAAGTTAACGAACCCCTTAATATAAAAAATGGGATTTTTATGGCACAGGGACACACAGCTGGCATGGAGCCAGGTGTCTGGCTGCGGGATCCCCTGTGACATGAGCAGAGAAACAGGAAATACAGTAAGGAAAATTAGAGAAGCTGAGAGAAAATGAGAGCATTCTTCTGAAAATATTAGATGCACTCATGCACTGGAAGTTAATATAAAAGTTTAGCAAGATTTTCCTTTTTGATCTTTTTTCTCTTTCCTTTTCCAGCTGCGATTTAGTTGTAAATAAAATGAAGTGATTACTGTCAAATGCTCCCAAAGGACCATTTCGATTTGGTTTGGTTTGATTTGTTTTGGTGGTGGCTTTGGAGAGCCTTGAGCTGTAGGGACGGCAGCATGGACACAGCTGGGCCAGGCAGGGCTGGGATGGGGCTGATGGGCTGATGAGCTACCCCTGTGCAGGGGGTGTCATACCCGTCTCCATGGGCTTAAATCCCCCTGGGGAGAGGATGTGTTTTCTTGGACAACGTATGGCTGGAAAAGGATGAAGCTGCTGTGACTGCCAGAGGGGACCTGGGGGCATTACAGGGCTCCAGCACCCAGTGGAACCGGGACCACATCCAATTGCGACAGGGACTGGTGAGACTAAACCCTGAGAGATGCTTTGCTGAGGTAGGAGGGGAGTGGAGTGGAGGTGCTGAGGGAGTGAGGCTTGCTTCCTTGGCACAGTGTTCTTTTTGTGGGAAAGTCAAAAGATGTTCTGGAAAGCAGATGTTTCCTGTGAAAAAATCAGAGCTGCCTTATCCTGGAAGCTTTTTTCCCTGCCCTGCTGGTGGTGGTGCAGGAATTAAGGTGGACAACAAGGGGCTTTTTTCACATGCGGAGCCTGTCCCTGTTGCTGCCCTGCACTGGCAGTGCTGCTGCACAGCCCGCCCCTGCCCCTGCAGAGGTCCTGTGTTCATAATGGACCTGATGGCACTGAGCCCCAGCACACCCAGCCCAGCCTGGGACAGGTTAAACCCTCTTTGGGTTAGTCATAACCAAGCTGTGCACTGAAGTGGCGGCTGAGCCAAAAGCAGCCCTTGTCTGCAAACCTTGAGGGCAATTGCTTCCATATGAGGCTCTCTCCTGGTATGTCCTAGACCAGAAATTTCTCTCCTTCCCTCCTGCTCAGGGCTCATCCCTTGCCTGCAGGCCAGCATTGAAACAGAGGAATGGACAGGTGAAGGAAAAGAGTTACACTTACACCTGAAGCCCTTTGGTTTCTAGAGTAGATCTTTTGCTTCTTTCCTCATTGTATAGAAATGTGTGTGTATAAAAAACCACAGCCTGGCGTTTCCTAAAGCAATCAAGACCAGTTATATCTTACAAGGTAAGATATAAAACTGCATAAAATTTCTGGGTTTTTTTTCTCCTGGGTACTTTAGAGCAGATGGAAAATACAGCAGGTGCTGCTAATGTTTTTCTACCCTTGGGAAAACTTGTCACAGTTACCTGTTTATCTTGTTTATTTTGACATTTTACTGCCTGAAACTGCTCTGTAACATAAAAGCACATGCAGGGTGGTTAGAGGTGAAATCTTACAGACTCACTTGAACAACTGAAAATCAATAAGATACAAGCAACTGAAAAAAGTGTATTTTTCTGTGCATGTGGAGGAAGGTTGGTATTTTTATTTTTACTGAGGGAATACCATGGAATCACAGAAGGATTTGGGTTGGAAGGGACCACAAATGCTCATATAGACCCAGCCTCCCTGCTGTGGGCAGGGACACCTTCTGCTAAACCAGGTTGCTCAGAGCCCCAACCAACCTGACCTTGAACACTTCTGGGGATGAGGCATCACAGTTTCTCTGGGAAATCCGTGCCAGGGCCTCACCACTTTCACAGGGATGAATTTCTTTGTTATATGTTGTCTAAAACAGCCCTCGATCAGTTTGAAGCCATTACTCCTAGTCCTGCCATTACATGCCCTTGTAAAAATCCTTTTCCAGATCTCTTATAGCCCCTTCAGGTACTGGACGGTGCTGTAAGGTCTCCCTGGAGGCCCCATATTCCCATTAGGGAATGCAGGGCTTTGCACTCTGTGTATTAGTGACTAGACAGTGTAAAATGAGCTTTGCTTTAGCTGCCATGCACATGCTTTTTCATGTTCTTTTTCAGTAGGTGATGGAAGCCTCCATTTATTTTTGCCATGTTCTTAAGACTGCACAGAAGAAGAATTAGGAGACTGGAAATACAGACACTGAAAGGTTTCTGTGCGCAGCATGTTTAAAAAGTGAAGTCTGTAGAAGGTGAAAAGCAAGGCCAGTCCTGCTGGCTGGTCTGCATGAGTGCTGCTCTGCAGCAGGACTCAGCACTGCTCAGTGTCTTTGTAAGAGCTCAAAACTGGGGATGCTTCTCCCCTGCTGATCCTATCTGAGGAGTGGAGAGATTTGGCCAGGCTTTATTCCAAGAAGGAAATAAAGAGTTTGTTTCTAACTGGGGGTCTTTGGGCTAACAGACTGTGTTGTTTCGGATGCCAGACCTTTCCCTTGCTCTGTTCTCTGATGCTGAAATTTTGGAAAACAACGAATAGTTTTTGCTTCTCCCACCCTAATAGGCAACATCTTGCAAGTGCTTGTAGCTGGTTGCTCGCCTTCGAGTGTGTTCGTGGGTAGTTGTTGTTTCAGGAATTGCTGTTACATATAAGACACCTCTTTACAGGGGCACTGAGCTGGGTTGGAACAGCCCAGCTGGTGGTAATAGCTGGGGTGGTAATTGCACAATCTCTCCATCTTCGTGCCTTGCGGGGTCTGGTAATCAGACTTTTGGGTAAGTAACAAATTACACCTCCCAAACTGCACCATCCCCCAGGGCTGCAGCAGGGAGTACTTATTACACCCTGAGATGGATGTGGGATGGCCACCTTGTAGCAATTTCTGTAGGTCTTCTCAGTTCTGAATTTCCTCGTAATTCAGACTTCTTTGTTGTGCAGTCACATCTGAAATTCACCTTTGAGCCTTTGAAGTAAAATGAATCCCGAACAACTAACTGAATTCAGAGCTTTCAGATGAGAGCTATGTCTTAATATTTAACAGAAATTAATATTAGCCATTAAACCTCTCAGCTGCTAATTAAATGGACTATTTCTATGTTATGTATAAATCCATCCATATCTTCACGTTGCAGGCAAATAGAATTTCATTAAGGCACTTCAGTAACTGTGAAGGGACAGCAGCAGCATTTTGGGGTATTTTGGTTTTAGTGAATTATGTCACTATTTTGTACTGATTACTAAATACTTCAATGATATGTCTTGTAGAATTTATTTTTGTTTTGGCGGGGCCATTAGGATGTTAAATGGCTCGTCAAGGAAGAGTAAATTACAGCTGAGCTCAGAGGTGGTGCTTGAATCTCTAAGTCCATAGCTGCTGTAAGTTATTACAAGGGTGTGTAAAAACAGCTAGATAACTTTGTGCACAAGTCTATTTGTCAGACTTACTGCATATCAAACACTGATTTAAGCTTCTTTCCTTTATATGATTAATGTGGAAAGGTTCCCTTTTCCCAGCCTCTGTTCCTCACAGCTTTTTGGTTAGCAGCTGGTATTGACTTAGTTTTCTAGGTTTTGTGTCAGCTTGAAGAGTGGGTGCTACCTAGTGGCTGAAGCAGAGGACTGAGTGGAGGTGACAAGTCAGGACATCTTGCCTCTGTCTTTGCGACCTTGAAATGAAGTGTATTTTACCTTTGGTTCAGGGATATGGTTAATTACACTGCAAAGCACTGAGGATAAGACAATTAAGTTATCTAAGGGAATTGCATAATGATTAAGCCTTAATTTGCTATGTGGTTTCTTTTCCTCATTAACTCTGCTGAAGCAGGACCTTTGAAATGAAAATATAAGGTGAACATCGTTTTTAAAAGTGTAGAAGGCTGAATGAGTCAGCTGTGACAAGGGCTTGCATAGCCTTTTGTTTTATATTGGCCTGGGACAAAACCCACCACTTGAGTCCTGGGTAACAGGTTGTCAGATTGCTGCAGTCCTCTGGTACTTTCTTTTTTTTAACTGATGTGCTGCTATGTGGAGGCTGATGTGGGGGCAGGGAGGAAAAAAGCCCCACAAAACCCCAATACCATGTGTCAAAAAAAACACTGACAACAAAAGCAGCACAGCCATCTGAGTTTTGATCTGGTCTTCTAGTTCATGATTCCCCCCCAAAACGTCATGTGTGAAAGGCAGGAACGTGTGCACTTTGCTATTGATGCTTCTTGTGTAAGTTGGATGTGGGTTTACTCATAAGGATAATAACTTGTCAATGTGAGAAGTTATCTTAGCAGGACACTTGGATGTCAAACTCTGTGGCCAGAAAAATCCCCAAGTACCAAAATGGAGTTGTGATCTGCTCAGCCTTGAAAGGGGTTTTTTTTCTTTCTGTAGCAGAGCAAGTGTTGTGGGAACAGAGCAGTGGGGAAAAAACCGGATCTGCAGGCCATGTTTGATTTGATTAAATGTGTAATTATCAGTAACACATTAGAGTCCAGTCAAGCCAATTCATCATTTCCCTCGTGGTATTTATTGAGTTGTTTTAATGCAGACATAGGACTGATTTTATTTTGGTTTATTTGGTGTTCATACTAATGTGTACTGCCTAATTCTACTGTATGCAGGGGTTGTGATAACTTAAATGAGCCAGTTTTTGTTTGATGAAAATGACTAATGACAATGAAACATCAGATTTGCTGCAATACTCTTTGGCCCTACTGAGTAATTCTTCCTCCACTATTGGGTCATGCATATGTACTTGTGGGCTAAATTCCTCCTGTAGCGTAGTAGGGAGGAAACAGTAGGACTGACCTTTTTCCTTTGTTTCCCAGGAAAATGAACAAGACTAATTTCACTGAAAGCTGTAGTTATGCTAATGTAACACTAGTGTAGGAGGAGAACTGGGCCCCATCCAGTATGATTTGGTTTCATCAGTTAGAAATTAGGATTGTTGGAGGCTTAAGTGGCAACAAAAAATTAAATTGAGAAGTGATTTCATGGTATAAGTATAAATAGATTAAAAAAAATAAATCAAAGATTGCTGCAGGAGTTCACGTGCAGATAAAATTAGCAACATGTTTGTCTGTGGGGGAAAAGCACCATGTTCAGCTGACATGGGGCTGGGGATTTAGCTGGAGTTGGTAGGCAAAAGCAGCAGCCCTTTTAAGAAGGCAACGCAGGAATTGCTGTCTGCGTGTGAGGTTGGGGGTCAATCTGTCTGGCTATGTTGATTCCTCCTGGTATTAAAAAATCGTTTCTGTACTTTACAAAGCTACATCGTGTCTGAATTGAATTTTCTTAAATCCAAAGGAAGATTGTGTTTGGAGAGAGAAATTGGAGGTACTGCATTAACATATATATAAGCAGACACAGGTAATATTGTTACTGCTGGAGTCTCTCAAGTTGAGGAAAAGTGGCTGTGGCTGTGTGAACTGAAGAGGGATACATTCATGTAGAAAATGTATATTTTAAGGTACAGTGAAGGCCTGTCAAAACTGAAGTGTAATAGCTCGTGCTCTCAACAAGAATATCTTATCACTTAGATTAGAATCGTTTAGCTTGGAAAAGACCTTTAAGAACACAAAGTCCAACCAAGCACTGCCAAGTCCAGCACTAGTCCATGTGCCCAAGTGCCATGTCTATGTGTTTTTTAAATCTCTCCAGGGATGGTGACTCCACCACTTCCCTGGACAGCCTGTTCCAGTGCTTGATCACCCTTTCAGAGAAGAAATTTTTCCTAATATCCATTCTGAACATCCCCTGGAGCAACTTGAGATCATTTCTTCTTGTCCTATCTCTTGTTGCCTGGGAGAAGAGACTGATCCCCCACCTGGCCATGACCTCCTTTCAGGTAGTTGTAGAGTGATAAGGTCCCTTCTGAGCCTGCTTTTCTCCAGGATAAACACCCTCAGCCACTCATCAGGCTTGTGATCCAGACCCTTCCCCAGCTCCATTGCCCTTCCCTGGATATGCTCCTTGTCATGAGGGGCCCAGAACTGAACACGGGACTCGAGGTGTGGGCTCACCAGTGCCCAGCACAGGGGGACAGTCACTGCCCTGGTCCTGCTGGCCACACTATTGCTGGTACAGCCCAGCTGCCACTGGCCTTCCTTGGCCAGCTGCTGTCAACCACCCCCAGGTCCTTTCCCACTGAGCATCTTTCCATCCTGGAGCCCTGCAGAGCTCTTTGTTTTTTTGCAAACTGACTGAGGGTGCCTCCGATCCCTTCATCCAGATAATTGATAAAGATAATAAACAACACTGGCCCCAACAGAAATTGTCACAATTAGCTGTAAAATTGCATCCGCTGCTTCAGTCTGTCAGCTACATTGAGCCCTTACTGCTACCAATTCACTTGGGGTGAATTTTTTTGTACATGGGACAAGACTTGTGAGAGGTAAATGTTTTGCAGACAATTTCACAGCTGCTGTGAAATTAGATATTCAATTATGTTATCTGCTGGGTTTCATTATTCAGAAAGATATCTAAGGGTTTTGTAACATCCTTTTCTAAATTATTTAACTGATTTTAGGACTATTGTCAGCTGTGTGAAATTCCACCTAAATGCTTGTCCCTGGTCCAGCTTCAGGCAAGCAGCTTGTGCAGTGACATCCTGGCTCTTTGCTATGTGTCTTAGATACCTGTTTACCTCCATTTCCCTGTTACTGGGGCATGGGTGATTTCAGTGCTCAAATACAGCTCTAAAATGATGTACTACAATGGAATTAGGCAGGAATCCTGAGAAACATGGGCCTGAGTAGGAGACCACCTCAGCCCTGGACTAGGCTGGCCAATGGAGATGTTTGAGCACCAGTCTGGCTCCCACTGGACTGCTTTTACCTCTTGATGAGATCATAATATGATTACTCAGTAAAGAATAATTACCATGATGGTATTTCCTTCTGTGAAGGGAAGTGCAATCACTTCTTCCTTTGACTTCTAATAAGCCGGTTAAATCTGCTATTAAATCAGGTGAAATGAAGGTATTCTGTTTTGGGCCCCCTCTTCTGTTAACAGTGGAGAATATGAATCAAACAGCAATAAAGTCTGCAAAGAGGAAGACGAACAGTGATTGCTCTGAGGACTCCCTGGTCATGGGATCTACATGCTCAGTCAGACCAGAGCTCTGCAGTCACTTTTGCCAACAACATCATCACCAGTGGCTTGGCCTTTGGGGTGCAGTCCTGCCAGAGTCCTTCACAGTGCACAGTACTGCTTGGGAAAGTCTGAGGAAGGGACTTTGGTAGTCAGCCAAGCCCTGGTCAGTCCTCATTCGATGTTTATTTTTGTGTATTTTCTTGTCGGGATAGAATATGCTTGGGAGTCTAATGATAGGAAATGGGGGCTGAGTCTGCAGGAAACAGTGAAACATAGCAGGATTACTGCTCCTGTCTTTCCTTGTTCCCACTTCTGTCCCAGTGGCTGTGCCTGGCCAGTTGCAGCTTGAGAGGATGACTAGGGCATCAGTGACCAGGTGGCTCACTTTTGTAGGAGTCCAGCAGAGCTGAGAAATACCAAGCAGGTATGGGAAGTGATGAGGTGAAAAAATGCATTTATTGATTACTTTTTAGGGTGAATCAGTCTTAAAAAGAAGAGCCAAAAAGACTCTTTTTATTATAACATTATTAAGACTTAACTTGGGCAAACTGCCATTATAGCAATTACTGTACTTTGGTGTTCTTAAGGCTCCCTATGAGACAGGGTTAAGAGGTGAAACCATTTGTTATTTCCTCTAGTATCCAAATAATATAAATTATGTGTCCTGTAACATTTGGTAGGGCTAGACTTCTCAGAGAAATCAGAAGCTGAATTATTCATGTTCTATCAATATTTCATGCATAAGAACAGGCATTTATGTGAGCCTGGTGAGATTTTTAAGCCTCCTTTATTTTTGTGTTGTATTTAGGTAAAGACTTTAACTCTGGAAATGGGCCTATAAACTGATGCATGGACTTAATTCATCTGAAGTTGTCCTGCTTAGCTGGAGCTTTAAAACAGAATGATGGGACTGATGGGAATTGATCCTCATCATGGTGCAGATCCTCTTCTGAATATGGTGTGGGACATGGAGCTCTTGAGACATGATGGGAAATCTTGCTGTTAACTCGGGATGGTGGAGCAGATCCCATCTGGGTGATGTGCACGTCAGCACCTCAGTTTTGAGGACTTCGTGCACACAACTGAAAATTGTGTAGGTGTCCAGAGGGAAGCTTCACTGAAATACAGGTCACAGTGCCCACCAGTGTCTTTCAGAGGCTTTACTTTGTTAATCTTTGGGGTATAACCTTGGAGAGTTGCATTTTCCCATCTGAGAAATGAGATGAAATTGTCTGCTCTGCCCATGTGCAAAGATGCTTAAGTGGTCCCCTTCTTGACTCTCCTGTGTTCAAACTTACAAGCCTATACTTGAGTTTGAGTTGCATCAGTGACATCTAAACAAATTCAGGTAAGTGGACAAACAATTCAAACTTGAATGTTGCTCTAGGACTGAAAATAGCCCCTACATTTCTGGGCCTCTTCCTTACTGCAAGAGGTGAAGGCTTCTCAAAGGGTTGGAGAAGTCCTGTGAAGAGCCTCCCTGTGAGTTTTGTGATTTCTCAGTGATGCTCCTCAATGCTCTGCATCATTCATGCTTGCAGCAACACTCTGCAGTGTCAAAATGGCACTAAACATTAAACAGAATTGTTGGAATTTGCACATGAGTTGGTTTGCCCTGGCTGTACACTTTACCTCTAAGTTTGGTCAAGTCAGATGCTTCAAAAAAAGGAAAAAAACCTGCTGTCAGCTTGCTTTAGAGTCAATTTTAATGCCTAATAAGTCTAATAACTTTTTTGAAAATGATGCTTATTTCTGCTGCTGTCCCTTGAGGTCTATCTATATCTAATACTGACTACAGCAGTACACTCTGCACTTTTTTTGTCAATTTTCCATTCATTACCTACTGCTGATGGCAACACTTTCCTTACATCTTTATCTTGAGTCACTGTGTTCTGTTATTTGAAAGAAGGGTTAAATCTTGCTGTGTTCTTGCAGTAATATCCAGTATCATTAGGCTTGAACTCAGCTGCAAGTCTTGGTCTGTGTTCCATTGCTAGTACTAATTGATGTCAGTTTTAATTTCGTGAATCCCTGACTATTTGGATGTGTTTGTATATACACAAGTATACAGAATACCTGTCTAAAACATCACATCACTGGTGTTTGTGGGAAGCGCTGGGATCGCCTGTGAAGCATCTTAATTAGTTTTGCCTTTCATGTTGGCATCCTAAATTCTAGGCTTGAGTTATGTATTAGATTTCCCCACCCTTGTTTGTCAAAACAGAACAACTTCTTTAGAGCAGAACATAATGCAAATACTAATTAAAACTGACAAGTCCAATTGATGTCACCTATTTTTAAGCGGAAGGAAAAAAAAAATGAGTAAGAAAAATCTATTCTGCCTTTGTTGAAGCTGACTGAAACGTGATTACTGAAATCTGTGAGCACGGAATGAAGCTCCCTATTCTGGTCCTGCTGTTCCTTGTGGCAGGAGTCAGCCACCCGTGACTTCAGAGAGCAGAGCTGTTGCCCGTGGGGGAAGGACAGCAACCCCAGCTCCCAGCTTGCTTTCTAAGCTGCTGTGCTGCAGTCACCAAGAGGTGGCTTGGTGTTATCTGCTGGCAGATGGTCTTTGGCCAGATGTGGAGTCTGAAGAGATCAGCTGGTGGGATCATATGTGAGCGTTGAGACCAGTAATCATCAGCTCTGTCTCCTCAAGGTGCTCCAGAGGCTGCTCAGAAGGGGTGCCGTGGTCTGAGCCTCGCAGTTTGTATCCTACAGGGGCATTGCCCATGCCAGTACAGGCAGAGTGGTGAAAGCAGCCTCTTCCAGCTGCTGTTTGGCAGGGGGAAAGGCAGGTGCTGCCCACAGAGTACTGGCTGTTGTCAGAGCTGACAGGAGCGTGGGAGCCCTTATTGTGTAGCAGGGAGTTTGGATGGCTGATAATTACTTCTTTCCCTCCCTCCCTGGGAGGCAGAAGGTGTTACAGGCACCTAATTAGCATAAAAACCCAAGAAGTTCTTCAGTTTAGATCTGGTTTTTCTTCCAGCACGGGGCACTGCATCATTTCCAGTGCATCATGGTGCTGCTGATGGTGTTCTGCTGATTGGCCTAATATGTAGTAAATGCCTACACTTATTTGGTGAAGTGCATTTCCTTGATGGTGAGACATGCAGGTGCTAAGAACAAAATTATTTCCTGTGTGAATAGATACCTTGTGTTCAGTGCAACCTTAGCATGGATAAACCTCTATAAATACAAAGATATATTAGATATGCTCTGATCATGTCTTACAAGAATCTTTGTGCTACGATGATCAGTGCCTTGTATTTCCTTTCAGTCTGTTTGCACCACTAATGATAGCTACTATTTATATGTTTCTTTTTTTTCCATGTCTTGTGAAGACTCTCCCACTGCTCTCCAAAAGCCTGGTTCTTTCTCATGGCTCTTTAAGCCACCCCTGGGATCCATCAGTGTGTCAGCCTCAGTGCCCAGAGAGTTTGAGTGCTGGAACAGTCCCCAGGTCAGTGAGGTTTTTTTTCTTTTCTGCCAGCCTTGTTTGCCTGGGAAGTAAAGGCTACTATGAAAGAAAGGCATTGCCTCTTACTTCCTCCAAATCAAACCCATTGCTCATGTTTGGCTTTTTTGTTATTTAAGAAAACCCAACACCCCTTCTTTCTTTCTGAACCCTTGTAGCTTATTGCAGTGGCTGGAATGGATTGGTTTGTCTGTGGCTTGAGAACAAACTTCCAAGAAATGTCTGAGTATCTCTTAAACTGGAATTCACCCTTTTTGTTGAACTTTTAGACTAAAACTCTTGTAAACAAGCCTTTCAGAGCACAAAACACTTGAGAGAGAGGCTCCATGACACTCCAGGGAAGCAGACTGGTACAATCCATTTCCACCGCTGGCACTCGGAGGGCAGTACTGTGGCAATCTGCTGAAGGCAAATAACGGCTCCCTTTTTTCTTTTTAACGTCTGGGCTTCTGCGGGGTGAATAGAATATCTGTGTTTCTCAAATGAGGATTGAAGGCCAGATGCAGGGCTGGGCTGGTGCCAGCTGCAGTTTTTAAAGTTTAGGTCTGGAATATGACATGAGCTGCAGTGAGGCATGTGGAAAATCAGATGTCTCGAAAGGCAAAGTGACGATCAGTAACCTGTCCTCGGTGAGACCGTGGGAGACATCAGGGACACTGTGATCTGCAGTCTTCTCTGTGGGGAAGGTAACTCCCTGCTCTGGAGTTGCAGGAGAAGCTCTCTGCCTAGGACACCGTTGCTGCCACCCAGGTCAGATCTAGCCTGTGCTGGTGGGTCTCTGCTGTTCCCACCTACCTCAGTGGGACACTTTCAGGGCTGTGAAAAAGCAGAAGTGTGAGGTACCTGAAGTCAGCCAGCACGAATCCACATCTTGCCTCTTGAGATGCAGCAGTGAAATTCAGCAAGAGGTGGGAAGGTGCTTAATAACATCCCTTAGAGCGTGGCCATGATGCTGCAGCTGAGCCTCACGGGGTAAGATACTGTGGTTAGAGGCACCAGGGAGCAGGAGGAAGAGCAAATGGCCCTGAGCTCTGGAACACAGAGGAGCAGATCAATGGCTCCGTAAGGACCTTCCCAAAGGCTTGTGTTCATACCAAGCAAATGCTCCAGCAGGAGAGTAGAATATTGAATACAGAGCTGAGGAGACAAAACCCCCCCAAACCTACTACAAATGTATTCTTTGTAACCCTTAGGGAGCCAATTCTGTTCTAACTGAAGCCCCATGTGACTTGAACCCATTTCCAGGGAATCAGGGTAGTACAAGCGTACCAGACTTTATGCCACTGATATCAACCTGTAATAATTGGTAAAGACCTGATCATTATTTATGAGGAAACCTTTCTCTGGTGACAGTGCAGCCTTGTTGCTTCACGTTTTTGAAACAGGTGAGCACCAATCTGAGGTAGTTGTTTGGGCACTTCCAGTTTTCCATCCATATGTTACCAGCTTCAGCAATGGGAAATAAAAGCTTTCATTGTTTGGCAGCAGTTAATAATGTGATGTGAGCCTATAACACTTTTAACAATTAATACCACGTTAAAACCAACAGGCAAGAAACCTTTTTTTAAGTAAGAGAGAAATCTCAAGTGAAAGTTACTGTGACAAAAACTCCTTTCAGCGCCATCTCGGTTGGAGTTAAGAGAAGGACACAGTAGGGGCTGGATTCCCACACATGACACGGGGCTGGGCTCTCTCTGGCCCGAGCAAGTGAGCAGAGCTGTTGGAAAGGACAGTCAGTGGGATTGATGGAGGGAGAAGAGGCAGAGCAGGCTGGGGTTCTGGCTGCTTTTCCCACAAGCTGTATCCCCTTTCTCACTGCCTCCTCCCAGTGTGACCCGTGGCGAGCCAAATGCTTTTGCAGCAGAAAAATAGTCATATGAAACCTGGATGTTACACAGTGATGGCTCAGCTGCTGCAGGTCGCTGTGAGCACACAGCTCACCCTAGACCAGCAGCGTGTTTCTGGGGAATAACTGAGGAGCGCTGCTCAGCAGGGGGAGGGCAGCTTTGGAGCAAAGACAGCTCCTGGGCTGAGGGCAGTGTAGGCTGCCACGGGCCCAGGTGCCTTTAGCTCCCTGAGTGCTGGGGCTCATGTCTGGGCTTGGTGGAACCACTGCTTTATCCTGAGACATTTTTTTTTTTCCGGTATCTTATCCCAGTGTGGTAGTGCAATCCAGTGGACAGGTCACACTGGGATGCAGTCTAAAGCTGCACTTGCTGACTGCTTTATTCTGAATGAGTTCTGGCAAGCAGCCCATGGGCTGTAACGTGGCCAGCTAACAGCAGGCTTAATGTGGATCTGAGCTGGACAGTTTAAGCCTCAGCAAAAGAAGATGCTCCTAAAACATTCATAGGAAGAACTATCCTTTTCCCATGGAATTGCAAATGAGAGTGCTATTGTTTGGCTCAATTTCTTAATGTATGAAATGCTGAATTATTGTCATTGCTGATTTTGAGAAAAGCCATGAATTGAGATCAGCTGAGAGGAGCTCAGCTCACCTATTGCCAGCCCTCTGTTTTTTCCCAAGATCTTGGCTTGTGACTGAGTGAAGCATGGAATCCATCTACCAGATGCAGAAAAGATCTGTCCTAACATCTGTCCAACATGATGGTCGCAGAAAGCAGATGGAAATCACATAGTTTATTTAACTGCCCTGGGTAAAGTGCAGTTAAACTGCCAAAATACATGACCAGTTTTGCACTTCATGTGATTTTTCAAGGTTAATGTTTTTTCTGGTGTTGTATTTAATTACTAGAGGTAGTAAAGCGAAGATTGACAGATTACTAAAAAATTGTTGCGGGTTTAGATAACTTGCAAGTAATACTGGAGATATGAGACTACTGAAATGCTGCTGTTTCATAACCCGCTTTGCACATGTAACCCTGCTAATAGCCAAGATACTAAATATTTTGTATAGTGATATCTTCTTAGAGGCAGGGGTGTGTACTTACAATGTGGGTTGGATGATGTTCTTTTCTAACTACTCTTCAGTTACAAATTTTCTGATTCTCTCAACACTAGCTACTGCTGTTCTTCCTCTCTAGTGTTTTACCTGGCAGATATCTCAAGCTTTCTTTCCTTAACAGCTCAAATCATGTTCAAAGTAGAGTATTGCCAATAATGACAGCAGGCATTTGTCTCTCTGAAGGCAGATATTGAAAATTCAAAGCTAGAAGACACAAGCCTAGACCAACAGTATTTGAATCTGAAATCTGGCATCACTTTAGATTCTGGCTTTAGTGCTGATAATCTCTCAGAAATGTCAAATGCAGAGTCCCTGAGGGTAATTTTTCTTTTCCTTGAGATGAAGGAAGGAACAGAATTGTCTGGAAATGCAGAGCTTAAACCTTTAACACTGGTTCATGCCTCATTTTTTGAAGTGAGAGGCATTTAAATTCTTATTTTTTCTCATGTTTACAAGTGCTGCACAAGTGAAATCCAACTTTGCTCTGTCAGACTGAGGAAAGCTTCTTTAGCAACTGGTGCTGAGGCCCTTGGTGTAGTACAGCAGAAGCTGTTGTTGTCTAAGAAACAGCACTTCTGAGCTGTTCAGCACCTGGGTGCTCCTTCCACATGGTTCTCTGGCCAGCTGAGCAATCCTAATGGCTTGACCTCAGTATGGTTTTTAAAGACTTCTGGATCAGGATCAAGGGTGGGTGTTGTTTTGCCCTCAAAATGCCTGAATTACGTCAATGACTTGGATTTATTTGAAAACTTAGGAAGGAAATAGAGCAGTAGCAAAGGGGGAAGGCAGCTGAAAAATAAAGATATGGCTCAGGGTCAGCGATACGTAGAAATAATCAACATAATGTTTTTGAGAAATGCTATTAATGCTAGAAAGCTGTGTCTAAATGAAGACTACATTGACCCATGACACTTAACCCCTGAATCAGTCAGTAAATAAGGACACTTCGTGTTCCCTGGCATGGCTAGTTCATGGATACTTGATTTAGGATTGGGGTTTAAAGGCTGCCTCTTGCTCAAGTTGGGCTCAGCAGGTAAGGATCATGCCCTAGTGAATAAAAATGAGGTTAATGTAAATCAACAGCGACATATTTTATTGTACTATTGGTTTATTTTTTTTTCCCCTTGGTTCTTCTGCAAGGAATCAGGAAGTAGCTTGGTTTTTCTTATGGAAATTTTCAGCACAGACAGACCTTTCTGTTGCAGGGGAGATAACTGACATTTGAACATCACAGATATGCAGAACTTTTCTCCATTGCCTGGAATTTCTGTGGAGTACAAGTGACTTGTACAGTAGAGAGGATGTGTAGAGACTAAGCAGGTCTTTTAAAAAACAAGAAGAGGAGCAGAACTTGTGAAGTGAATGCCTTCTAGTATAAATCATTGCAGGTTTGCATCTTGTCACTGTATGTCAGACACAGGCTTGAATTAGTTAACTTGAAGAAAGTAGAGTAAAAATTCTCTTCTTTCCTGAGGGACCACGAAGGAGTCAGCTGAACAACCTGAATGAGGTCAGCCACAAACTGCTGATGGCTCTGACCTGACCCTTACCCTGGGATTGCATATCGAGTGCCTGAGCTAACTAAGTCTGGCTCAGAAAATCTGCATTAATTGTTTTCCCTTCAAATAATTCTGAAGAAGGTGTGTGTTTCTTGCTTAGACTACTCTTGTCCCCAAGTAGTTTTTAGTGCAGTCAGGAGCATGATTTAGTCCATGAATGAGAGAAGCCTTGTCTTTCCCCCCCTTTTGTCTATTTAGCGATAGTTACGCTTTCAATTTGCAAGGTTTAATCCTCGGGGAAGCCTCGAGGAGTCCATTCTCTGGGAGCTCTGAGGCTGGCAAACAGCTTTGCTCCTGGGTGTGGATGCAGCTTCATGGTGGTGGAGGGTGCTCTGAGAGGGATGCTGGCTATGTACACGGAAGGATGGATAGATATTAAAATGTTTTTTACCTAAGCAACTTCTCCTTGGTGTTTGCCCCGATCTCAGCCCAAAGTAGACAGGAACAAGCATAGGAGCAGAGATGGAGCTCTACTGCAGCCTTTTAACTGCTCGTGGTAACTAATGGCACTGGTATGGTTGTGCCTGTCAGTCAACAGCACCCACAATCGTAGCAAATCCTGAGTAGGTCTTGGATAGAGATCCTGGTGCTGTTTATTCAAGACATGGAATCTGAACCCCGACCTTGGCCACAGGAAAACTTGGCCGTGGGAAGAAAGAAAATCACGTAGATTGAAGAGTATAAAGGAAAATCTCTGGGCCTGACAGTTGGGGAATATCTAAGAGTTGTTTTCTGAAATGTACAAGATGACTTGTTTTGAGACAGATTAAATAAGAGATTCTTGTGTTCTACTGAAATGCAGTTAAGGGTCAACTTGGAAGGAATTTCTTGACTGGGTTAATGAGGCTGAAATCATCTTTTTTTAGTCATGGTTCAGAATTTTGGACAAACTTTCTGCAAATTAATTTTCTGCAGCTTCATCACAAGAAGCTGGAAGCTCAGAGTGGCCTGGTCTCCCAGTCTGTTCCTGAACAATTATTGAAGAAATATAATCAAACCCTTGATTCAATTTCTTCTCATTTGGCTCTACTGGTTCTTTCCCTGGGCTCAACCAGAGACCAGTAGTGATGGAGATGGAGATTAGTGGTGATCAATCTAATTTAGTGGTTGGTACATCTCCAGTGAACTTAAATGGACTATAGTTAATCTAGTTTTCAAATATACTTGTCTTGTGAGTGCAAGTTAAAATTTGCTTTATGTGCCTCTTACCAGATGGCCTTACAGCTATAAGTATCAGAGTGGGAGGAAGGAGATCTGGCATTAGTTTGTAGCTTTTCTACAGCTTCTCTATCTCATCCTGGCATGACTCTGTGAGGAATTCTCCCCAACACAGCGGCTTAAAAACCTCCTTTTTCCTCCCTCCCTCACATTTCTTTTGGAGTAAAAACAGCACACATGGTGACCACAGCTCAGCTTGTGTGGAACCACAGAATCATAGAATGGTTTGGTTTGGAGAAAACCTTAAAGATCATCTAGTTCCAACCCTCCTGTCATGGGCAGGGACACCTGCCACTATCCCAGGTTGTTCTGAACCCCATCCAACCTGGCCTTGAAGACTTCCAGACATGGGGCATCCACAGCTTCTCTGGGCACCCTGTGACAGGGCCTTACCACCCTCACAGGGGAAAATTTCTTCCTAATATCTAGTTTGAGTCTGCTCTCTGTCACTTTAAAGCCATTCCCTCTTGTTCTATCACTCCATGTCCTTGTAAGAAGCTCCTCTCCAGCTTTTTTTTTGTAGCCCCTGTAGATACTGGAAGTTGCTACAAGGTCTACCTGGAGCCTTTTTTTCAGGCTGAAAAAAAACTCAGGGGAGTTTGTTCTTTCACATTTGATTCTGCATCACGTAAAAGTCTTCTTGCAGTACTAGTAGGTGAACTTAATGATTATTATTTAATTTTTTAATTTTATTACCTATATTCTCAGAGAAACTTAAGGTCAACATCTCTGATCAGGTTGCTACTGAGTTCTGTGCCTCACTGACTGTGCAATTAACCACACAAAAGAAATTAAAATGCAAATGGCAACGAAGCTTGTGCAGGTGAGAAAAAATGCTGATGTGTGCTGCTAGTAAAGGTGGACATATGAAGACTTTCTTGCCTTTCTTTTCTCTCTCCTGCTGTTTAATTTCTTTATTTCCAAAGGCTGACAATCAGAAATGTGGCATTGAAAGGATGTTTCACTTAAATTTTTTTCCACCCAGCCCTTCATGTGGATGTCCAAATTAAGTCTCTAAAATGTATAAACTATATTTATAAAAAATTCTTCCCTGAAAAAATGAGGCTAATTCAAATTTTTAGAGTTTTAGGACTCAATTGAATGCAGAAGCCCAGGTGTATTCATTATTTTTTAAAATTCCCTTTTAATCTTCAGAAGGCAGTGTGTTCAGTAATTGCTGTTTGATGCAAAAATATTCTTGATTCTCCCTCATTAGAGCCTACCTTCACCACTTGCAAAATTCTAGGGCTGTAAACCCCTCTCTCACTTGAATGTGTAATTAGTGGAATAAATGGGAGGGGAGAGGAGCATCCCAGGGCAGCTCCTTGCTTTGCTGGGGGCACACAGGCGTGAGGTGGAGTGTGGTGCAACGGCACCCACAGGGTGCAGGTGGGCTTGGGGAGGGTGGCAAAACTGAGGAAAAGCAGCAGAACTGAAATTTAGCCAAGACAGCAGGAGGTTTCCCAGGAATCTTCCGTGCATATCTGGTGGTTTGGACTGGAAGCCCCTTGCCCTTGTAGATGCTGGGATGCTCAGGTTGCCCAGAGGGATGGCAGATAACCCATCCTTGTAAACATTCGAGGTCAGGGTGGAGGGGGCTCTGAGCAACCTGACCCAGCTGAAGATGTCTCTGCTCATGGCAGTGAGGTTGGACTGGATGACCTTTAAAGAACCCTTCCAGTCCAAACCACTCTGTGACTCTGATGCTGTGAATTAGCTCAGTGGAGAGAGAATTAACTCCTGGATACTCCACCGAGGTCAGCTCTGGAGCCAGCTCTTACTGAGGTCTTGCAAAGCTTGGTCTTTGTATCTGGCTTTCCAAAACTAGCAGATGGGGATGAGAACCATCAGAGGTTCTTCATTCCCCTTGTTTAGCAAGCCCCAAGGACTGGGATGAGTAAACCACTCCCCTGCGTTTATAAAGGTGTTAAAACAAAGTGGGGCTTGGCTCCATCTGGCTGCAGTGCCTGCCTGCACACAAGTACTCTGGAAAGAATAATCTCCTTTTAATGGCGAAAATGAAACTTTATTGGAAGAAAAAGTTGTCATGGAAGTTACTCTTCCTCGCTGCAGCTTCACTCGCTCCTCTGCTGCGTGACTGGAGCAGTGAGTCACGCAGTTCCCCAGCAGCTCAAGCAGGAGAGAGCCTACGTGATGACATCTGATTATTGGAGGGGGGGGGGTGTTAAACGTTTTGCTCCTGCTGATTTGCAGCAAGCAAAATGAAGGGTTTGTTTTGATGTGGGGAAGATGTGGGGGTGGGGGGAGTGGGCTTGTTTGCCCTCTAACATTTCTCACTGTACAGCAACCTCTGTGTTTTCCTGGGAGGTGGTTCCTGCCGTTCTGGGGTTTCTTTTGCTTTTTGGTTTTTGGTTTGGTTTGGTTTGTTTGTTTTGGTTTTTTTTTGTGAGACTCACTCAAGATCCATAGAATAATTGCCATGAGCAGCTTCTATTTGGAAGAAAGTTCCATGAGGCAGGAGAAACATGGATTTATGAGCTTCTTTGGGGTGTGGTCACATGCAGGACCAACTGTGTTTAGTCCAGTAGCAATGCATGAATTTTTGCGTTAGAGGAAATCCTTATTCTGTCATATGGCAGGGCATATCAAAAATGAGAAACAACAAAAGATTTGATATTATTTTCTCTTTAACAGTTCTATGATTCTATGACAAAGTTCGAAAATTACCTTTAAGATCACCCAGTCCAACCACTAACCCAGCACCACTGTGCTCACCACTAAATCCCCAAGTGGTATTTTCCAAAATGACTGCTTGTATAAAAAAAACTCCAATAAAACATCATGACTTTTGATGCCACAGTATTGTGTAAACCCCAGCTACATTTGTAGGAAAGCATCCACTTTTCCTCCAGGCTCTGATAGGTCTGGTGAAGGATGGCCACGCTTCCAGGCACAGCTGTGGTGCTCATCCAAAAGCATCCCCCTGGGCACTCTGGAGGAGTTCTTTGATACAGCGCTACCCTCAGTTTCTGAGGTCTTCTATTATCTTTTTCAAAGTAGCAGTTAAAACAGCTGGTAATGGCACTGCATTTGCACGTGGATTTTCCTCAAGCTCCCCTAGATGACAATTTGCTAAAGGGGGTTTTGTACGTTTTACCTTGTTCTTAATATTCACCTTATGTAATCCATGAGTTATGAAGAACTACATAATACAGCAGTTATTCTGCTGTTTTGGGAGTTCAGAGCCAGGTAACAAAAAAGCTGAGAAACCTGCAACCATAAATTCTGTTAAACTATGCTCAGTATTATTTTAAATATTTAAAAATTAAAGTCCACCATGTCATTCATTTTTACTATATCCTATATGTCATGACTTGGTGCTCTTGTGTCTCCCTTCCTAGCAGCAAGTCATTGCACTTTATTGTCTAGGATAGAAGGGAGTAATAAAATAAAATCTCCTTTTTCATAAATAACTGGATTGTATCATAAGACTATCAGCAGTGACTTATTTTATGGCTAACCTTACTGAAAGTCACTGTTTCCAATGGTAGCATGAATTACAGCAGCACAAGAGCAATGTGCCCTGAGGATAGGGGGAAAAAAATCATGGCATGTAAAATTTCTTGGAATTAATTTATTGATGTTGTGTCATCCTTCAATGAAATAAAAATCCTATATATATGTGAAAAGTAATTAAGCAAGGCATACAAGTGATTGGGAAATCCAAATCTTGTGTATTGATACTGATTCGTTATATCATTGAAAGGGTTTGGAAAGTTAAAGAAAGATAGTTTATAGTGATGAACTGTATTACAGTCACAGCATTCTCTGACATTTCACTTGTAAGCTGAAGCTGAATGAGAACTTATCACCTGAAATTTTCCACCTGAAAAAATCACTTGCACGTAACATTTGGAGGATTTTCTGTGCTGAGAAGGCTTCTTCCAGGCTTTTGTTTCTGCACGTCAACTTTTTGAACTGGTAATTTCTGGATGTAGCGTCATTAACTCCAGCGTCAGCCCTCTTCCCTTCGAGTCTCTCTCTCCCATTCAGTGCCCACTGCCCCGGGCAGGGGTTGTGTCCCTGGACAAGCTGGGTGCTTCCTGGGGCTTCTCCCAGGGTCATGGTGAAAAGGGCACTTGAGGATCTGAACACGACCCTGATTTCCTCCCACAGGTTTAGTATTCCCAGATTTCAGCCCGGAGGCCTGTCTGCTGTAGGGATTTCTCCATGACACAGCACGGGCACAGTCGCTGCTCTCCCCAGGGAGTGTGAACCCTTCAGGTTAATGGCAAACGTTTTATGTGAACTCAGCTGTTCTCCTACGTGTATCTCCTCGGGTTCTGCAAATTACCTTTCTCTGATGGATTCCAACATGTTGTGCCACATCCAGGCTGACATTTTGATTATGTATTATTCGCATTGTCAAAGAAATTAACAGTTGAAGCAGCTGAAGCTTTTCAGGATATTTTTCCCCAAATAAATTGTGTTTTGAGCGCCAGCCAGGTTCTCCATATGGCTAAAATGTACTAGAACAGAAAGACAATTAGCATGGCTTAATAAACTTCATGCATGGTTTGCTATTGCAATATCAGAAGGAAAACAAATATAGCCACTAGTTCTCCTTGGAATAACTTTGTTAAATTACTGTCGTTTGAAATGAGCTCTTTTATGGCTTATGGCTGATATAATTTGAATTGTGATAGGTAAAGCCACATAGTCTGTATGTTTAATGCCTTTGGATGTGATGCAGGCCTGCTTGGGTCTTGTAGATATCTCCCCAGTGAGAGGGGAAAGGTAATAAATTGAGTTTTGGTATGGAGCAAAAGCAGAAAGTGGGGGACACTGGGGCTCTATTCCAGACTGTACCATACAGCACAACTTTTACTGGTGGCTTTTTAACCTGTTTTCAGTCTTTGCCTATTTGCTTTTCTTGGTTAAATGTTGTGTCTTGTGAGCCAGACCTAGCTGGGCACACAGACTGACTTTCTCCATGTCTTTCACCAAGTGGTGAGGTGTCTATAGGTGCATCTGTGCTGATGCATTTAATCTATCAGCAGAGTATACTGCTGAGCTCACTGCTAATTGCTTCTGGTTCAGCATCTGAGTTTGGTATGTGTAGCACTGGGAGGAAGGGGAGCAATCCCAGCGTGTCTGAACTGTGACTTAAATGAGATTTGCGCAGATAAATCTGGCAGTCAAATGCTCACAAAAGCTTGTGTTTGGTTTTTGGGCATGAATGATTTAGAGAAGACAACTCTGTGTGTGTATGAGATTTGCAGGGCTCAGGGTGTTGTGCTGTATTGTGGCCATGAAGGTATTGTGAGAATCAGGGATAAACTGTGCTCTTAGGACACTACTAATTCCCTGGACATGGCCTGCCCAGGGTGACAGTGTTCGGATCACCCTGTGGTAGGAAAACCTGCTCTGCCTACCACAGTTGGCTTCTTGGATGCTTTTAGGTGTGGGGTTACACACAGGTTGCTTCTAGTGGTGAGTCCAACCACAGAGATGCTGGTGCTGGATCTCACGCTCCCAAACCACTGTTCAGCATTTGGCACTGAAGGAGGACGAGCCTGGGCTTGTTTCCCCTCGAGGAATGGCAGATATCTCTTTGCTACTGATGCAGTCTGTCTACCATGTTTTCATGAATGACAGTGCCTGTGAAAAATGTTTATTTACAGGCCACTGGTTTGGAAGCACTTGATGTTTTAATTAACTTTGTGGGGTTATGGTCACAGTGGTTCACACAGCTATTCCATAGCCCGATTGGAATCTCTCTGGATTCAGAACACATCCACCCTAATGCCTTCGGAACACATGAGTGAGTTCGGATTACTGATGTGCTCAGGATGAATGTTTCTATTACCCCATCATCGTTATCATCACCATTTTACTCCTTGCTAGCAGAGTTGACAGGGAGGCTGTAATTAGTATTGATTGTGCAAGATGGCAGGAGTAATGGGGAAGGTGTTATGTGAGAGGGGCAGGCTGTGATTCCTTCACATTACTTCTGCTGGCAGCCTGTGGGTGCAGTATTATCTAGAGAAGGGGGAAATGCTGCTAGACAGAAATCTTCCCTGAGAACACCTTTTTCTGGCACTCTGGGCTTAGGAGTTCACAGTTCGGCTCTGGTAGTATGTGAGTCTGCGCTGCCACCCACACCATGGGCTCAGGAGTATTTCTCTGCTGGTTTCTGTTTCGTAAGAAAAATTCTGCAGGTAGGAAAAACCCTCAGTAACTATCACAAGTATGTCAGGCTTCTTACCTCGCCATGGTGAATGGCTCTCCCAGACTGCTTTTCTTGGGTAGGAGATTCACACCATTTCCGTGCTGCTCCGGCTCATATCCTCCTGTGAGATATCTAGTAGCTTTTCCTTGTAATGTTTGTATTCCGCTGTTTCATGATGCATTTGGTGGATTCACTCCCGTTGATTAAGAGAAGTTACAATTGCAAAATATTTTCCTGTAGTGCACTGCAGCAAATTGGCACCCCAGGTTTGCAGTGTCTGTGCTTAACTGCTTGCAGCTGACACCAGGCTCTTGAAAATAGTGCTTTGGCACAAAAAAAGAGGTGTTTGGCACATGGAAAATCCTGTAGAGAGAGTATGGTGCTCTCAAGCTCTGTCTCTGGGGCCTCAGTGAGTCATTTAGGGATGTCAGGCAGGGTGTGGGGGAACCCCTCTGGCTTCGTGCGAAAGCAAAGAGGAAGCGGAGCTGTGGGTAGGGGAGACCCAGCCAGTAAAGCTCATAAAGGTCCTTGTGGTAATGCTGGGGGGAATCTGCCTTCACTGCCTTGTCATCGCTCTGCAGGAGCTGCAGCACGGAATTGGTGCTGGTGCAAACTGGAGCAAAGCGTGGTCGAGTGTGTGTCGGCTGCCTCTGCGAGCCACAAACCTGCTCAGTTGAGAATAGCTGAGATGAATGGCATGTCTGAACACAGCACATAAATAATTGTATGGGAAGCTTAGTGCTCCCATGCCAGTGTGTATAAATATTCATATTATTCCATGAATCTGTCATTATGTGCAAGTGCTTCATCTTTCCAACTTTACTCCTGCCAAAAGTCCTCACTCATGGAAACACTCTCACTGGAGGCAATCAGATGATTGATGTGAGTAAAGGGCTGGGGGAGCTCTTCTAACAGTCTGATTTACAGCGGTATTTCATTCCTAATTTCTGCACACTGGGAAACAAAACCCAAACACAAACTCAGCTGTTTTTGAGAGACTTTCTCACTGTAGGGTTCTTGCTTCACGAGGACTAAATGAAACCACAGAGCTTTTCCCCAGCTGCTAATTGTCTGTGTCTGCTCATTATTATCAGCAATGTTAGTGAAGTAATTTCGGGGGGTTGAATCCTGCCTCCTGAGCTTCAGCTTTCCGTAGTCTCAGGCAGGCTTATGGCATGGATCGTAGCCCACAGGAGTGGCTCTCTTGTTATGGGTTGTTGCAGTTGTTAGTGCAGGGGGAAAGAGCTGGGAAGTGATGAAAGAGCAAAGTGTGCTCCGAACTCTGATATCTCTGGAGCATGTGTATATTCAAGAATACTAAACTCTCTCTTACTGAGGTTTTAGTGTGGCCACATCTCCTGTACTAAGTTCCTACCCTCTCTGCGTTAAATTGGATGGTGTTACCCACCATGGCAGGTTCAGAAGCGAGCTACCTGGGGGGAAATGAACAGCAGAAAAGGCACATCAATTACAACAAAATTATCACTTCCATAATAAGTCTTTATACAGAAGATGAATATTACTTAATTTTGCCCTTTTGGAGTGCTGATTCCTGCTTTAATTGATCAGCCATGTATGGTGACTAATAACATTGATTTAAGTTGTTTTTAAAGAGAGGAAAAGTGTTAACCATAACAGGCCCAAGTTTCCCTCAGAAATGCCAGTTAGATTCCCAGTGTACAAAAACTGAATGACACCAGCTGGTAGTTTCCACAAGATTATTCCCCAAGACTTTTTTTTTCAGCAGTTATTAGCAGTACTGAAACAAAACAACTCGGGTCAGCCCTTGCTTGAGATGCAAGAGCTCTCAGACTCTTAGGAGTCTGTGGAAGAAAAAAAACTGCTTATGTGAAAGATGTTTGGAGGGAGATGAACCTCCTGCTTGTGCTCCTAGGGAAAAGCTGAGACCTTTCTTTCCAGAGCTGCCAGGAAGGAGTCCTGGGGCACTGGCCATCTGGCCCACAGGTTGTGGTGGGACTGTTTTGCCCCCACTCTGTGACAAGGTGGTTGTATTTTTGGCTTTCTGAGGGCGCCTCAGAAACGTTGGTTGATTTTAGTAACCCTTTTCTGGGTATGCTCAGCTAAGTCCTGCCTTGTCCTTCTGGGATGTGGAAGAGAGACTACCCAATGCAATCAGTCTTTTGTCTTGCTTCGACTGGGTTCAGGCCCTACAAAGGGAAGAGTTTGAGGGAGCACCTTGTGGTTGGGAATGTCAGGCCAGGCTACATGGTGACCCCCCGGGATCCATAGGCAGGATATGACCTGGCCAGGGCATCAGGCTGGCAGCCCTTCTTGGAGAACATGTACCAGGAGTAGGAGAGGGCAGAGAAGGTGGCAAATGCAGCCTAGAGGAGGCACAACCAAGCTTACATGGCAGACGGGAAAAACAGCTCTTGATGTCCTCTCTTTGCACCCAGCCTGACAAGGAAGGGAATCCAGAGGGAGAGCACAAGTGAACTTAAAAAAACCCACCAAAACACCAAAAACCAAACCCCTCACATGTACATATCCAGCAAATTGTAATAGTTGTAACCCTTAAATATGCATTTAATTGAATTGCATGTAAAACTTCATCTTTAGTGTTTACTGGGCAAACAGGACACACAGTGCTTATGCTGCACCTTTGGTTCGGTGCATTTTTTTTATTTTGGAAAACAACCAATGTACTGGACTGCAAGATGGGCTATTTGCTTGCAAAATGTCTTTTTGCTATCAAAACTGATTCCAATCATGAACACAGCCGCCCACCACTATTGACAAGCTTGTTTTCATTTCCATATTCTTCTACATATTTTCTTCAAACGAAGAACTTGGAAATCGCAGAGGTGGCTGGTGCCTACAGCTTCTGCTCGTTCAGAACTGAAGAGAAAGGCTTTGCACTATTCACCAGGTGATTCTCTTGGTGTGGCTGACAGATACTGAAGCTGTGGGTGATGCTGTAACCCAGATCCATCCATGCCTAGTGAGGGAACAAGGACCAGACTTTTTGCTCTCTTGTCTTGTTGCCTCCTGCTGGCATCAGTGCTTGAGTAGACATCTATCTGCCATCCTGGGTATGGCATTTTGGACAGAACCTTGTCCTGCCACATTCCAAATTACAGCATTGGAGCATGAGCGGGTGTTGCTGCCCATCAGCTGAGATGCAGCAGCTGACTGTCTGTGTGCTCCTAACTGACTGAAAGTACCCTCTCTGAGTTTGGGTAAACCTGGAGTTGCAAACAGAGACACTGCAGTAAATACAGGCTGATACTAGGGAGAGAAGGGATCAGTGCTTTCCCATATGGCTTTCATGGTCACATGCCTCATCTGTACCGTTTCTACGCCTTCTCATGCTTAAATCCTGGTGTTGAGTGTAGAAGAGTGTGTATCAAAATCAACACAAATGCTGGTGCCAATTAAAACTCCCATTGGAGAAAAAGGGTGTTGGCAGTTTTCCCAAAAGTATCCTTTTCTCTGTTTTCATGGTTGTGTAGGGCTGCTAATTTCCCCATGATGAGTCACTGAAAGCATTTATAGAGGTGTAAGAGGGATTTCATGCTCTAAATATAGCCTCAAGTCAGCCCACATGGAGCAACCACAGGAGCTGGCTGCTGAGCTAGTAAATACAACTCAGTGCTGGTCCCAGCTCCCCCTGACTGATGGGGTTTGCAGGGAAGGAACAGGGAGTTACAGAGCAGGAAGAGAATCAGCATGTGTAGGCTGGGGCCATAAGGCCTGAGATCACAACATGGTGAGATATATCACAAGATGCAGATGAAATGTGGGTGACAATGGGAGCCCTTTTCTGATAGCCTGTTCTCAGCTCCTCTTTCAAGCAGTAGTCAGGTTCCTGCTGGCCCCATCTTTCCTGGCTCTAGCTGTTACCTTCTGTAGTTTAGTTTAAAGGAAGGAATATGGTGGTTTCTCACCAGTTAACTCAATACCTGCTTGGATCTCAGTTTTGGCAATCCAAAGCTTTTCCTAAGTGTTTTATTTGCGATGATTCCAAAGCTGAGTGGGTTCCACAGCTAAGAGTTTCTGTGTTTGAATAAACCTAGAGGAAAGCTTTGAGGGCTGTTGCACACCTGGTTTTAGGTCACTTAAAGGAAAGACCATCAAATCCCAAACACAGTCCCAGACCAGTTACTATGAAGGTAATGAACTCTACTCCAGCCAAAACCAGCACAACAGGACTACAGGTGATCTGAAAACTTTTATTGCATTAGCTCTAATGGACTTCTCAAAGTTACCTTGAGCATAGTGTGGGAAAAAGATTGCCTGCATGCTTTATACTATCTGAAATCTATATGATGACTTTAACCAATTTAGTACTCGTTTAGGCAGAACTGGCTGTAAAATGAGCTAGAAATATTTCAGAGTTTAGACAGACTCTAAAAGTCAATTTATAGGAAGGCTTCTCGAAGCAGAAATTATCTACTTGGGAACAACCCCAATAAATGCACAAAACTTCTTTGCCAATATGAAAAACAAAACTGTATATTAAACCAGTACTTTATTCTTCATTAATCCTGCTGTATTTCCAACCCTTCCCCGTGACTGCCCCTCCCAGGCCAGGGCTGGGCAGAGGCAGCTCCTCTCCCTACACCTGCATAGCTGAGCTCACTTTCCCACTGGGGTGGGTGTCGCTGTGATCACGTGAAGTCTGTGAGCCAGAACAGGCAATTACAGAGCCATTTGCACACATCATCTCCCTCCACATCACTTCTGCTACGCAGACACTGGAGGAGGGCGTCTTGAACTGCTTAGTGAAGTACGTGATGTGGGGAACAAAGCCAAACAACTCCTGCTTTTTCCTGTTCTCCTGTCCCTTGGTGGTGTTAGCTGTGAGCTGTGACAGCTTTGGTGGTACTTACTGTGGTTTTCTCAATCAATTTGCTTACTTTGGGCTAATTAACCACATCCGTCTCTCTGTTCTTCCAAAGAGGTTATCTTCAGACTCCTCTTTGTTTGCTGTTACAAGGTCTCTGGGCTCCTGTGTCGTGACAAGTGTGTGATGGTTGTCCTCATCCGTTTGGGGTGCAGGATGTGCTACCAGGGCACTTTCCCTGCTGCCAAGTACATCTGCTGGCAGTGAGCCTGGAAGGTGGCTCTGCTGATAACATTGTGGTGTCCATCAAACTAGCATGAATTAGAAGGTTCCTTTTGTAAGATTTTTATCAATGCCCTTTGGCAGAGCTGTTGGCCAAGGGTAGCACATTTGTGTTTTCTTTTTTTTTCTGTGAGAGGATAAGACCCATTTGATGCTGAAAGGTCCTGAACTGCCTGAGTTCCGGTAAGAACAACACTTGCTTGGTTTTCACTGACCCCCCCAGGATGTGGCTTGCTCCAGCCCCAAGGCCTGAGCCTGCTCCCTCACTGCAAAGCAAATGAAATAAAGGATTCATTAATGTATTTATGTTTAAATGAAGTAAAGCAGCTCAAATGGGAGAGCCCAGCAAGTGGCAAATAAAGGGGGCCAAGCGATGCTCCACCCCAGTGATGTATTGCGCTCATGGAGGTTAGTGCCAGGAGGAAAAACTTGGTGTTGGACTTGTATTCTGGGAGGCTTCGAGCCTCTGGACTTTCAGCATCTCAGCTGAAATAATGTACTCGAGCCTAATGCTGTGTTTTAATTACTATTTTAGTGGGGACTAGCACCTGTGTCTTGGTTGGACTAAAGGTAAAGGAGCGTAAAGCATTTTGTTCATCAGTTTATTTTTCAGGCAGTCTGAACACTGTCACAAAGACAGTGATGGAAACATGGGCTGGGATGTGGGGGTAAGTCACTGGGGTATCTGTTCCAGCAGTGAGGGCAGCCAGTGTCAGTTGAAACTAATGTCAAAACTCAAAGTGGGGATGCTGCAGAGTCCTTTCTGCGCTGCCTGAGCTGCTCATTCCTGCCCTGTAACCCTCAGTCTCCCCTGGCACTGGCAAGGGTATTGTAAGGCTATGCAGGGGACAGGACTGGGTTAAGAATCTACATCAGCCTGCAGTAAAAAATCAGTTTTGATCTAAACCAGTCCTTCAGTGTTGCTCTTCTGAGTACAGGAGGGAAGGACAAGAGCAGAGAGGAACCGGCTCTCTGCTTTAAGTGATGCTTTCTGTCAGCTTAAGCCGCTCATGAAATTACAGTGCAGGCAAAAGCGTGTGGCTGTGTGTGGGAGCTGCCCTGCCTGCTGCCAGCACAGGACACGGAACAAGGAAATTTGCAAGAAATGTCATCTTTGAGAAGATTAACGAGGCCTGTGGCAGCCCTGGTGGGTGTGCCTCTAGTGCTCCAGTGCGTGCAAGGGCGGAAAACACAACCTTTGATCCAGCACTAATGGACTGGCTGTGTGTGAGGTGTCCAAGTGCCCCACTCTCTCGTGCCATGGGCACATGGCAGCACGTGGCTGCTGGAGGATTCAAGGGCTGACTCTGCCTGAAACTACAGAGGGGGACCAGGGAGAGCTGTGGTGACACTTGCTGTTTATGGCTGGAAGAACAAAAAAAGAAGAGGAAATGCATCTCTCCCGTTACATCTGTTTATTGTCCACGGAAGTTTTTAATGACACACTTGCATGTTAAACTGGGTATGTGTTTTTTTTATGGGGCATGGTTTTATTTTAAGGAGAATGTAGAGCAAGAGAAAGAAAAGGTTAAATCCCTTGACTTCAAGAAAACTGACAGGGAACATGCTTTTTTTTTTTTTTTTTAGCACATCCTGACATTTGGGTTTTCTATGTATGGTTTGGGCACTATGATGGGAGCACAGATCATAAATGTATAGGTCACAGGGTTACTTTCCTTCCATGAAAGGACTCTCTTCCCACCCTCAGCATGCTTTGTTAATGTTCCAGAAATGCTGTGTTAGGCTCAAGTTTGCTCTTAGTGTGGAATAACTTGTTACTTTCTGGGAAATCAAAGAGCTGTTCTGCTGTCATGAAAGCACATGGCTTGGCTGTGTGCAGTAGCAGGAGGCAGCACTCAGGAGCGTGGAAGATCCATGCAAGTCCCTCCAAACGTATTCTCCCCTTTTATCAGCCTGGTCTTGTGTGCTGTGGCTCCAGAAAGCCCATGAAATGTCCCAGCAGCATTGCCCCAGTCCACCCATGCAGCATCACTGCGTCCAGCATGGACTGCAGGGCAGAAGCACCTTTAAGCCCCACTCATTCTTTAAAACACTTAATTTTTCAATTGCCTCTTAGTTCTTATTCCTTAGACCCCAAACTGGCTGCAGTTTTGTCCTTGGGAGACTCAAACTGGCTGCAAATTTGTCCTTGGGTTGGAAGAGGCTTGCTGTGTCCCTAATCCATCTCCTCCAACTAAGCAGGGCTGGAGGAGCTGTGGTGTCACCCTCACACGTGCTATTCTTTCCCCTGTTCTCTCAGGACAGGATGGTAAATGGGGATGGTCCATTTATTTTGCCCAAATGCTCAGGCATAGTTCTGCTACTGCTCCTACTTTTCATACTTCTCCTATTTTCATTTTGTGTCAACCTCCTGACCTGTTTCCCTTGTATGGATCAGTGTGGGTGGCTGGATGGTCTCAGAATGATGGTGTAAAACAACATGAGGCACTGGTGCAGCCCCATTATAGTTATGCTAATCAATCATTGTTAAAGGATTAATCAGTAAAATAACTGCAAATACTGCAAGTCACTACTGATTTTCCCTTTAAAGTTTCCACCCAATTTTACATTCAACTCCTGAATTAAATCTGCTTGACCAGATTGTATCCAGATAGTGCTGTTATGTTGTTGTTTTCTCTTTAAATCAAATTACTTAAAAATGGTGCCCTATTGCCTGAACACAAATATTTTGAAGTTACTTTGGAAGATTTTTTTTCACTTTTGGCAATAACTTCCCATAGATAATATTTTCTTTTCTCCCAAGTAAAGTCACTTTTATGGTGCACACAGAGAAATTGTAGCAAGTCAGAAAATAAATCCTGTCTGTAGTCCAATGTATAACTAACAAAAAATAATCAAGTGATGGCTGGAATATTTTTGTGCTGATGGCTGTGATTATTTTTTTTGTATTGCTCCTGTTGTGTTCAGAAAACTGAAACAATGAGTTGTCCTGGAAATATTCAAGGTCAGGTTAGATCAGGCTTTGAGCAACCCATGAAGTGGTGCAAAACTCCCCAGAACCTGCATGTGGGGCATCCCAAACCCTGGGATGAGCCTGCCTGGTGCCAGCTTCCCTGCTGGTGCTCTGCTCAGGAGCTGCCTTTCCCTGTGCACATGGAGACTTGGTGACGAGCTCCCAAACTTTTGGCACTTGCAGGCTGCTACTCATTGTTCCCACCACGTGCTAAAGTGGTTCCTGAAAGGATACTAGGACTGGGAAAAATGTATTTGCATCAGAAATGAAACAAGACTATTTTCCCAACACCGAAATTGATTTAGGAAAAGATCATTTCAATTATTTTTGCTCTCTAGTTCTTTGGTAAATATATCATTGTGTTTATTATTGGCTTCCTTTTCAGCTCTTGGGGGGAAGACAAAGTATTTAGCAACAGATCTCAATTTTATTGTATGAGAATCAATTCATCTTAGAAGAATTCCATTATGCCAAATGAGGCTGTGATGTTTGTTATCTCCCGAGAAATTTGCTCAAGTAATTTCATTAGTGAAAGATTTCAGGGATAGCCAAGCTCAGGAAAATAAATAAATAATAATAAAAAAGAAACAATGGGGATGTGCTCCTGTCTTAGTTTAGCACAGCTTGTGTGTCTGTTTTTTAAGTCAGATTTTCTTATGTGAGGACAGTCTGAAAAAGCGGGGACTGAGTATCCCGGGGGTGCCAAGCTAGTGCATCCAGCTGCCAAAAAGTATTGGCCAGGTCTGGGACCCCCAGTTGACTTGGGTGCCACCCAGGCACCTACCTGCTTTCGAGTATCAGAGATTATTTTACTAAGTAGAGAGCACTTTAAACTGGGTCGGTTGAGCAGTAGGTCCCTGGTTCTTGGAAGCTTCTTGGTGAAGGAGAAAAGTCCTGGCTTGGTTCTTTGTGGGGTTCCCCTGCAAGTAGCCGGGACCTTTGGAGTGGTGGCCCTTCTTTTTGGGTGCAGTGAGTCACAGGGCTGGGACCTGGCTCCCCTTGGTGGTACAACAGCAGTGCACAAGTGACCTGTCATCAATGGCAGCAGCACCTCCGGGGTTTGGTGGGCAGTGGGTTTGAGAGGATGGACCCCTCCCTGGGGTGAGGGACCGCAACCCACACCTGCCACCTACGGCCTCAGCAAGGCGGGGACTGGATAAGGAGCGTGAAATATGGGTGATAAACTATCAATTGGCATTGTTCAATGCAGAATTAATTAAAATGTGGAGAGGCTGCTCCATCGTCTTCCCTACCGTAAGAAAGGTTTCACAGTCTCTCTTTAATTCACCATATTTAGTGGTGAATTAAAAATGGAAATGGAAAGAATTTGCTGAGACTCTCAAGAAGACAAATGATTGTGTCATGTTGCCTCTCCTCTTTCAGCCATGCTCTTCCTGTTATTGCCACTTGCTGCTCGAGTGAGGGGTGTTAGGAAATCCCATGGCTGAAGAGGAGACCTCACGTGTGGTGTCAGGGTGTGCTGACCTTGGGCAGGTGGCACAAATTTGGGCTTTCATGTGTGCAACCATGAAGTTGCTTCCTTTACTTTTTTTAATCTGGGTAATTTTCCCAGCTCTCTGTTCTCTGTATACAAAGATATTTTTGGAATTAAGCTCATGAAATGTTTTTTTCCTTGGTGATTGATAGATAAATATCACAAGCTTCCGAGCAAATAAATTTCCCCCTCCTGCTTTCCACGCTCAGCAGTCACCCAGAGGACTCATGCTGCTGCATTAATCTGTATGCAAGCAATCAGGTTGGTAATCTGTGCCAATAAAGGGATTTATGGTCTCACAGAGCACGGAGGCTACATTCAATCTTGCTGACAGCACTAGGGTATGCCCCATTTAGTTGTTGGAAGACAGCAGGGTGTTTTTTCCTTGCTGACTTTAAAGTGATTTCTGTGACCTGAAGGACACGAGTGTGAGGAGGACTAAGGACTCTTAATACCCTTCTGTGCAGAATCTAGTTTGGAGTGCAGAAGGCATCTCTAACACCTGCATGAAACTAATAACAACTGTTTTTATGCCCACTAACCTAATCTTAAGTTATGATCTGATACCTGCACTTGCTGTGCTCTGATGGGGGCCAGAGGAATGCTGTGAGGATCTGAGGTTCCTTTAGGCCCTGCAGTGTTTGCTGCTGAGTTGATTCTCCAAGGAGCCCAGACCCCATTTACACATGACAGGTGGGCAAGAAGCTTCTCCTCTTAATGCCATGGCCAAAGATGTGGTCTCTGTTGGTGTTTTTTTTGGCTGCCCTGGAAATATAATTTTACTTGGAGTACATGCTGGGGCAGAAACTGTTCTATTTCTCCATGCTTCCTAAGATGGTATTTAGGCTGTTGCAATTTTGCCTATAGCTATTTGAGGTTCTTCATTAGATCTGGGGTGTGACTTTCAGCTACATTAAAGCATTGACTTCAGCATTGATTGCTGTGATTGTTACACGAAGGCCAAGTTGGGCTAGTTTATTACTTGGAAAAATCTAGAAAAGTTTCTCCATGCCCTCTGACAGATCCCAGGGGTAGACTGTAAGATGAACAAGATTGATGAGATGTCTCAGCTCAGTGGGGTCAGGAGGACCACTTACATAATGTGTGTGTCACTGGGGGCAACTTCCATTGGTAGTGGACACAGTACAGTGTGGAGCGATATTGTGCCTTGCAAGCATAAATTTAATCCAAATGACATTTAAATGAATAAGGTTCAGTGCTTTTAAGAGATTGAAGGTGTCAGAATGCTCTTGGAGTGACCAAACTGGCTCAAAAGGGGGAAGAGTCTGTGTCTAAGAAGCACAAGTCAAAGAAAAGATGGAAGATGGTACTTTTTTAAAGCTATTTTCCTGTCAGCAGCTGGGATGTGGGAGTCCAGCCTCAGGGGAGATTCCTGTAGAGATCTGCTGTTCCATGTGATTTCACCTGTAACCACTTTATCCGACTCATAAATCCTGACACCCCCTCATACTCCACCACTGGAGTACCTGCTCCACAGACTCCTTGGTGTGACAACATGACCAAACTGAGCAACAAGAATAAAAACCTTTAGAACTTGCTTGATGTCATCCCTCTGTGCTGCGTCCCGTGCAGGACATGGCTCTTGTGGGCTTTGCCACCTGCTTCAGCACACAATCACTCCTTTCTCAGCTTGACCTTTTCATTAAAACTACCAGGAAGCCCCAAGGTTCGGGTTGGAATTGACCCCTCCTATGTCCATAAACGCTTTAAGAAAAATGAAATGCAAAGGTTAGCAGAAGGCTTGCAGAGACTTTGCTAAACAGGTGGCCATGTCATGGTTTCTTATTAAATAAACAGAGCTAGTCTGGAAATCATCCAGCAGACAAAGAGGTGTTGACATTCTCATTTTCATTGCTGCATTTAAAATTTTAACTGTTTCTTACCATTGTAAAATATGATTGGGAGCTTTTTTTGAGCATCAGTGACAGCACAGTGTTTTTAAGCAGACTTTCCATTTCAGCATCTCTCAGGGATGAGTGCTCCTCCAGACCTGTGCCTTCCATGTAGGAAACAGCTGAATGAAGAGATTGCCTATGCAGTATTAATTCAAGAATAGGAATGAAAGTTCCTCAAGACATCTGGCAAAGCCAAGGAGCTCAAAGCAGTTGAGAGGTATGAAAGGGGAACTTGCCAGTACAGGCAACATATAAACCCAGAGCAGACAGAGTACCTGGGACAACGGTTTCATCACTGAGTGGGGTGAGGTGTCTATTGAAAATAAAATGCACAACTCCAGAGAAGCAGAGGCATTGCTAATGGCCCAGATCTAAGACAATGATTAACACAGCATTAATTTTATTTGCATTTTACTCTATTCTTTTAAAGCCATATGGGAAAGAAAAACTTATGGGGTCAGAATGAGGCACAGTTTTCCAGTACCATGCTCAGCCAAACAGATGCATAAATCCCATTAGCAGTAATGGAAATTGGCTGTCTAACCCAAGCAATTGAAATGGTGTGCTGAACTCACTTTCTTCCACAGTAGTGGCTCTGACTCCTGCCTCTTTGGTTGCTGTTGATAAATAAAATGGGCTTTGTCTCTGTCAGGACCATGCATAAAGAAAATGTCATCTTCCAGATTTGGAGGTAGTGCAGGAGCTGCAGAATCATCAGGATTTCTTGGTAAGGACCAGTTGCCAGATGAAGATGGGGACAGAGGGATAGTGCCATAAGGGATGTGCTGGACAGATGTGCGTCGAATATCAGTTGGTGTCCAAGAGATTGTACCTGCATGGCTCATCTTTGTTCCCTGCTGAGGCAGAATTACATGATTCCCTGTGTTTTCTAAAAAAAATACTGCTGTGCTGTCCTGCTGTGATCAAGGATGTGAGCCTCCAGGCTAGCTGTAAAATTGCTCCAGGCCAGGAACCGCTACTTTAAAAAAATTTTAACCAGATTTAACAGGTCACCTTCTCTTGGTAAAACTGGTTCTTCCTTGAGGACTACTTGAATTTACTCTCAGCTTCCAGAGGGTTTTTAGCATGGGCAAGACAAGGAAAGGAGAACAGCAATTATCATCAGAGCCTTTACTGCCCCTAGATGTTTTCCCCCTGTAAAACTGTGTGCTTCTAAAGCTTGAATGTGCTCCTGAGGGTCTGGTCTTGCAATCTGCACAGTGCCTCCCCCTGAGGACATCAGAGACAGCTCTGCAGGCAGCCGCTCTGCCTTGTCCTGCCTGTTGCGTTTGGGATGTGGACACGCCTGTGTGTGAGGAACACGGCTGACCTGGGCTCTAAAGCCTCCTGGACAGATGAGCTCCCGTGTTCTGTAAAGGCTCCTGGTTGGTTCGGTGTGCTTCTGGATGGCTCCACACAAAGCAGCTGTGGGGAGAATGCAGCACAGCGTTTAACTGAGTAGCAGAGGAGTCTCCCAGCAGGTGACAGGCATTGAGGGCCATCGAGTCATGTGTTTTTGCTCAGTAGTTTGAATCTGCCTGTCCTGGGGTACAAGGGGGAGGAGTGCCTACCACTTCAGGAAGGATGTGGTTAGCTGAAACACGAGAGTCAGTCAAATATGTGGTGTTGATGTTCCATCATTGGGCAATTCTGATTTGCCCCAGCTTTTGCTGGATAAATAAATCCTTAAGGAGGTGGTTTTTTTTTTTGGAAAGCTGGAAGGATAGTGTGCCTGCCATGCAGCTCTGGCAGTCGGGAGGCATGTTCAGTTCTGTCCATCAGCCCTTTTGCAAATGAGAAGCAGCAGTGTTGGTTAGGATAGGATTATTATTCCTGTTGTGTTAACACTCACATGAGTAGCAAATACATTCATAGCGGATCAAGAAATTACTGTGAAAGCTGCAATTCAGACATTTGGGTATGGTCAGGAAATTGTTTACCTTTTTTTCCTAGTTTATAAACCTGGAAATGAAATTCTACAGAAGTTCCTCTATTGGCAGCACAGCTGGGAGAGACAGACAAGTGTCCATTGCCCTGCAGAAGGATTGGATTAGGTACCAAGCTATGTAGGCATGATTTTAGATCTAATATGAAACTGATTCTTTGGCCTGGAGCTCACAGAGCTCAGGAGGCTACTGCTACCTGCCAGCTGGTGATGTCTGTTTCTGTGTAAATCTCCTTTTCACTGGGAAATCAAGAGTGACTTGCCTGAATTCGACTCGCAGTATGAGTGGGTTTATGATTTTACAACTGCTTCTTATGACTTATCAGTTAATGGTATTTCAATTAACTTTGATCTACATTGATGCATCTATACTGATCTTAAATCATAACATCATACAACTCGAAGAGTCATGAAGTCACTCACTTTAAGTGAAAAAGATGTTGAACCAACATGGTGATCTTTAACAGCCATAGCTGAGAGTTTCACAACAGAGTTAACTTGATGGGACATTCATTTCTGTTGTCTTTTCATTCTTTTGTGTTTGTGTAGCATATTAGCCTTTCTGTGATTTTGTTTGGGATCATGAAAGATTATGGGTTCATGTCTATCTGCTTATTCTGGCCATCTATTTCTTTCCAGCCCTCTGGAACACCCATAGCATTCCAAGATTTGTCAGAAGTCAACACTACAGGATGCTAGTGGGTGTCAGAGGGAGTGGAATAATAACTGTTGCCTGTAGATATCCCTCTTCAGCCAAATTATTCTGCTGTGAGATCCAGAAATGATCAGGTGCAATGAAATGCATGTTAGCAAAGTCTCATTCTGCAGACCCTTGTGCAAGAGAGATCCTCTGAGGCTCATGGACTCCACAGCTGTCCCTTGATTTGGAGTATTAGTGATCAATGCCAGTGTCAGCTTTCTCTAGGCAGTTTTTCTAAGCTTTTATTTTTCTGGCAACTCCAGCTTATCAACTTTATAAGGGTGCTTGTATTCCAAGTTTTGACACCTTTTTCCGTTAAAACTCCCCAAAGGTAAATGTTATTTCTTTGCAACAGCCTTTAGCTGAGTGTGGGACATTTTTAGATCAATTTCAGGGAAGACTTTGACTAAGTCGATGGTTGAGGAGACAATTACTGCTGTTTGGTTTCCCACAAATTTACTTAGGCTGAGATACTGGTATAAGTTTGACTGTACTAAGGGTCACCTCTGTGGCATTAAGAGTCCAGAAGGAGGCACCAGGGGTGGACTTACTTCCCTTGTGTAGGCCCCTGGTAAATAGTTGCCTTGGCCATACTGGTCAAGCCCTTCAGAAACCCCAGGATAGCCCTGTGTATACAGCTGTGAACATCACAAGGCACAATAACTGAGTGTGTCTAAGAAGAAAATGTGTTACAGCTTGGCTCACCCCAAGCAGTCAAGACCTTCTATGCCCTTAGCACTTGTGTTGTTTTGATATAACTGCATTGAGGGTGGAAAAACGTGCAGCAGTGGGGAATGGCTGAACCCAAAGGACTCTCTGTACCTTACTAAAAATAGTGTCATTTAGAAAAAAACAACAAAAAACCAACAATTTTTTGCAGTTCTGTTAGGGGAATGATAGGACAACTTGGCCAAACATATTTAAAATGTAAGCTTTGGGATGGGACTGCAGGATAGAAGAGATGACGTTTCCAGTTGCAGTGGGTCCAGTATCAAAATGAATGTTTGGCAGAAGTAATCATAGAATCTCCTAGAATGCTTCAGGTTGGAAGGGACCTTAAAAATCATCTAGTTCTACCCCCATTGTCGTGGGCAGAGACATCTCCCACCAGATGAATCACATCCATCAAATCCATATTTCTCCAGTTTAGAAACAAGTTCCTTATCCATCCCCAGGCAGAGGTCCATGCACTCCAGCTGGTCACTGACACAAGAGCAACACCCTCTCCTCCTCTCCCCTGCCTGTCCTTCCTAAATAGCCTGTATCCCTATTCTCCATGTGTTTGTACAAGGTGAGGCACCTCTGCATCCCATGTGTGTGTTTAGCCTTCAGAGAGATTTGCACTGAGAGTTGGCTTTCTTATAATAGCACCCTGCCAGTGCTGCAAGATGGGCGTGAAATGTGGCAGCAGTGCTGACAAATGCACAGGCCCATGGACAAAAAGCTGCAGGACCCTAATTGGCAATATTTCCAGAGAAGGTACCTAGAGGATGTTGGCTCCAGTCTCCCAGGTAGACCTGCAGTTATCTTCACTGGATGTTTTCAGCCGAATCACGGTGTGTCCTCCAGAAAAGCAGATGTTCTTCACAAAGTCCAGTCTGATCAAACTGGAATGGTTGTAAGGAGCTGAAGGCAGTGGAGCAAAAAAGACAATCCCTTTGGACTGACAGATTAGGATAGGTATTTTGTTGCAGGGAGGAAGGCAGTGTGGAAACACTGATCAACTGAGATTAAAAATAAAGCCAGGAACCAGTTCTCAGCTAAATGAATGCAGAGGACAATGGCCTGTGCAATTACTTATCTTTAGGAGGGACAGAATTAGAGAATGAGTATGATTTATAAATATGGAGGGGGGGGAATTGTTTTGCTATTAAAAGTTGACAAATTAAATATCAAAATACAGAGCTGAGATGAAATTTAATTATTCTTTTCAGTACTTAGAACATCTTGGAGAGGCTTGTCTTCATTTCTATGTTCATTTAATAATTTGCATAGTATAACACAAGCTAGAGATGTTTATGGAACCCTCAGACATAGTAAATTATAAGGCAGTACCCATTTATCTTGATTAAATCGATATGAAGTCTAGGTACACAAGACAAAACTCTGCTTCTGGCACTGTTGTGTAATGTTCTGATTTAAACTGAAATATCTTAGTTGGCTGAAAAACAGCCCTGAATATTTCACAGGTCTTTAAAGAGGTGTTGTGCTAGAGTTCCATTTCCCCATGTGGCTTTCTATTCTAAACAAGGTTGAATTTTGGTGCAGGGCTCTAAATACATGTATCTTTTCACATTCCAGGTAATTGTCTCTAAGTTTTCTTATTCATTAGAAGGAGGTTAATTGTATTGCTAGTTACTTCATTTTGTCTTAAAGAGTAAACAGAGTCCGTTATGGTTTGTGACCCAGAGTAGATCAGGAATTTTATGAATGTGAACAAGATATCTTCTCAGTCACTTAAGAATGAAGGTTAGCATCTCTCAAACCCATTGAAGAATATGGGTATGTTTTCAAAGCTCAAAATACAAAAGTTACTATTAATATATCCCCTGTATCATTTCTTAATGTCATTTTTGCCCTCTTCCTCAACTTGAAATAGAGGCAGGAAATAAAACAACATGGTAATAGGTCTTTCAGAGTGAGCCCTTGTTGCTAATGCAGGCATGATTTAATGCTTTTTGTTTCTTTGCCAGCTTAATTCTAACTTCTGGCATGTCCACAGTGTAAAGTCAGCCCAGATTTGGAATGCTTTTTCATTTCCAAAAGGGTATGTGATTTATATGTTCTGCAATGACTAGCAGAGCTGCCCTTAGGTAGGTAGGGGGAGAGGTAAAATAAGGATATACTCTCAGCAAATAGCTGTTGCTCTAAGATGAGGTTACTTGTCCAAATCAGGAGTTGAGGGGACCTGAAGCTGTTTGGTGTTCTAAGTACAGGGGGAAATTTTGGTGTCTTACTGAAATGACTGTGAGAAGTATTAAGCTCTGTGCAGGATTGCTGTTGTGTCGTCTAAGCTGTGTCCTAGGTAGCGGCACACATGAATTATTTTGACTTCACTTCTCCACAGTCCTGCCTACACACTTAATTTGGTGCATTTCAAGTAGGTGCTAATGGCACCATGTGAGAAGCCTTTGCAGGAATAGCTTCTGAACACTGCAGCTAAACAAAATGCCCCAAATTAATATCATTATTATTTTTCTATAGAGGAGAGTCATTGCAGCAAGCAGGTTTTTATAGATAACCTCCAGCTCCCTGCAGACACAGAGTCACTTTTGTGGGAGTTCTCATCTGAAGGTATTAAGTTCTGTTTGAGATTTGCTTTCTGTATGGAGTAAATCTCTCATTTTAGTAAAATGCAATGTTTTGGGGGAAAAAAAATCTAAATGTTTTTTAGTTAAGATGAAGGATAAACTTTTCAGGATTACCTAGAGAAAAATGCTGTGGATCTGATTTACAAAGATGTTTAACTGGCTAAATTCTGGAGGGAGGGTTACTGGGAGTTACGGAAATGCAAGGGTACCTCATTCTTCTTGCAGTCGCACTTGCTAGGATTTTTGACTTTTTCTGTCATTCTCACTAAGCACTGCTCTGAACCTTGAGGGAATTAAATGCTTTTTGCATAAGCAGCCTAAAGCTACACAGGCATGGTTGCATATTTAGCCAGATAGGCGGCTTCTCCTGAGAGCAGCCTCCTACAGCTTGTCTCGGCAGTAGTATTTGCTGAGGGATGTCTTGGTGGATGAAGTTCACAGGCATAGTCCTACACTTTGTGTAGCTTGGATGTTGCTCAGACAGTTTCCTCCTGATTGTTTCCTTGGAACTGTGTTGGGTTTGGTTTTTCACTCTGTGGGCAACTCCGTTTGCTGTGGGAAATCTTCACTGCATAAAGACATCATTGCAAAGCCAAGTGCAATAGTCCCTGTAGCTGTTTCTTGCTTGAGTATTACTTTCAATGCCCTTAAAAGCGTTGATGTTCCAAGCAGATGCTTTATATAGGTGTTCTGTATCATCTGGTGGGAGTTACTTTCGCCCACTAGATAGTACTTCATAGTTAAAAGTGCTGATCTCTAGAATGCTGCTTACTAAGCAAGGGAGCAGAAGTGGAGAGCTGCTCGAGATAGCAAGGTATATCCATGCCATCTACAGGTAGAAGAATGAAGCTGGGAATGTGCAACTTTGACATCTCCCATGCTCTCTGGGTTAGCTCTCTTTCATCCTGCTACAGGCAGCAATCGACTCTGCCACGTGCTGCAGTGACCAGCAGGAAGGGGCAAGGGCAGCACCCTGGCTGTGGGTCCCCATTGCTCCCTCGCTGGCAGGGTTGGTGTAGGCAGCAGGGAAGCAGCAATTTTGTGGTGTGTGGCTGGGATTGTGTGAGTGAGAGCAGCTGTGAGGTTTGTGTTCCTCTGTCACCTTGGCAGGAGATGTGAGAGGTGGCCAGCTGTGGGTGCTGTGGTGCTCCTCCATGGTACAGAAGAGCTTGAAGAAAGTCATCCAAAAACAGGCTGCTGAAACAGGATTCTGATAAAATCCCCATGATCAAGGAGAGAAGGTGGAGGTGTTTTATGGGAAGAGAAGGGGTGGAGAAAGTCAGTGGAGCCCAACAGTTTGTCAAGGAAGAGAGAACTTTTTAACTGACTGTCAAACCATAACCTTGGAAACTTAAGGAGAAGAGGCATCAGCATGTCTGTCAGCACAGATAGGCATCAATCTTCCCTGGCTAGACAGCAACATGATTACTTCTGGGATAATGTCAACAACTTGGAAGTGCAGTAAGCTGATTTGGCCCGTTACAAAGGAAGGGAGGAGGTGGGATGGGCCTCCTCTCCATGTTTATTCAAAGCTGTTTCATTTAAATAGATTGTTTACAGCTACTTTTTTTAATTAGGAGAAATTCAAACCTGCATCTTTATTTTGAAAAATTTACTTTCACTTTATTATGGCCTATTCCAAAATAAGGTCAAACTGAGGACAAATATCATCTTAACAATTTTCTTTCCCTATTTCCTAATGCTTTTATGATTTCTTTCATCTTAGCCTAAGATATCCTAGTAAAACATACGTCGCGGTTGATGGGAAATGCTACAAATCTTTAATTTTAGCAGAAAAAAACTCCCTTAAATTATCAGGAAAATTTTACTCAAGAACATTTTCCTTTAACACACCTGGACCAAACTTTTGCTTGTTGTTTTGCAGAAGTTTAGGGGAGGTAATCAACAATACCATGCCCTGTTGTACCGCACATTTCAAACAATTAATGTGACATTTTCTGAATTAAAAATAACTAGTAGCATAAATGATCAAAGTGGTTTGTCAAAAAGGAAACATCTGTGCTCACTGAAAAGCTTTGAAGGCACCAGCCCATTAACACCCATTAAATTGATGATATATGGGGCTGTGCTTGAGAGCAGGTTTTGTGGGCATTCTCCAACCAACCTGGAGTATGTTAATTTTATCCCTGAGGTGCTGACAATCAGTTAAAAAGCCCTTTGGTGTATCTTACCTTCTTCATCCCCACCTGTTCTGCTTTTGGAAGCACAGCATTTTGCCTGGAGGCTCCCATGTCCAAAGAGAGGGTGCAAGTGCATTAAGGGGTGTGTGAGTACCCTGTACGTGGGCTGACCCTGATATTCTGTCCTATGGGGTCTAATTTCAGGCAATTTCTGATTATTCAAGCACATCCTGAGTTGCCTTCCCAGTTGCTGATGGAAAGAGGAGGTGAATGGTTGGAGACACCAACCATCAGTGGGAGAAGGATTTACAAGGAAACCTTAGGCAGACCTCTGGGTCTTGGCCCTGCATTGTTTGCTGTTTACCCACAGACCAAACATGGATTAACATGGGCTCAAAAGCTTATCCGCAGCCAGTATGTGTGTAGATGGATACATGTAAGGGGTGTATGATGTGTATAGTATGATATGGCACCAGGAGAGTGATTTTTGCAAATGATTCCAGGCGTGCAAAAGATTTGAGTGGCCCTTCTTTCTCATAGGACCCACAATGCCACATTTGCTATGCAAATCTCGGCATGCACTGTTGTAGTGCCTGGAGCTGGGAGGGCAGGAACCAATTGGGCAAGGAGGAGCAGGAGGAGAATCGATGCTGCTGCTCCTGGGCGTGCAAGGCTGGCTCACTGCAGCTCATGGAGAAGTATGTTTGGAGTCTCCTACTGGCTTTGTTATGTTAGCAAGTAGAGCACAGTTTCTCTTTCACAGTGTGGGGGTTTTTTAGCATATGTTTTGAAAGCTGATTGGAAATTGTATGTCGATTTTAAAGAGATGGGGAAAGTGACTCCTTGGACATTGCTGGGAGAAAACAACCTCTTATGGATTTCCACAAAGGCTCGTGTAGAGATCCCAAACGGGGAGTGCCAGTGTCTAATCTGTGAGTGCTCAAGCTGCCAAGACTAAAATCTGATGAAGTCAGGAGAAAACTAATCTCCTGAACCTGGGTGTATATTGCCCTATGGAAATGTTTTCCTAAAAAAAATAATCTACATATGAAATGAATACTTTTTTATCCTTTGTTCAATACTCATAGCTGAATTTTCCCAATCTAGGAAGTGCTTACCCTTGCAACAGCCTCTGGAATGGACTACAACGTTTCTCTAACCTTGTTTTACTGTAGGACAAGTGGGTTGCAGGAGCCTGCAGGACTCATTTGTGAGAGCATTTTGCTACAGAGGAGAGAGGTGAGCCCTGGTTTTCCAAACCCAAGGCTAGTCGCTTAACCCCGGATCAATCTTCTTGCCTTTAAGCTGATTTATGTGTAGGGTTTCACTTCTTTATCCTTGTGTATACCATAAGTCATGCAGACACACTCTGCATTAACAGCATTAACATTTGCAGAATACAGGGGTCCTTACATTCCATGTTTTAATGCCCATTTTGACTAAAGAGGGGGCATTGCATGGATGCAAACAACTATTTTCATGTCATGTGAGGATGCCTGTTTCAGACCCACCTCCACTTTAAAATGTAGATTCCTTTTAGTTATTCATGCTGTAGAGACACCATATCCATCCCCTTCTGGAAAACTGGGCTTTGTAGCCTTTGGGGCTAAAGTCAGTTGACTAGTTAGTCAAGTTGATTAGTTTGTCAAACTGGAAAGCCTGCTGATAGATTCAGAGCAACAAGATAGGATGCTTTGGTTTAAAGGTAAAAGTTAAAGGTGCAGTCTGCTGCCAAAGCCCAGTTGTTTACTTCTGTCCACAGCAGTTAGTTATACTGACTCAGTTCCTCTTGATATAAACCTCAGGTACTCTTGATATACACCTCAGCTACTAACAGGTTCAGCCAGCAAATGTCTGATGTAGAAAGCAGCAGAAAACCAGAATTTTAGCCCAGAAGCTCTAGGTATGTTGTACCATTAAGACATTTTTATTCTCTCTGCTCAGCTCCACTGCATAAAAATTCCTACCAGCCCTTTTAAATTTAAGCAAATTAAGGGCACACACTGAACTACTTGTTATTAATATCTCAGCACTATTTTCTAATTCCCAATTCATACTTGAAATGGATTAAAACTGCTAATCCTTGACAAGGCAGCAAAATTTGATGCTAATTTATTGATGTGCTCTTTTAAGAAACTTTGGGTTTCCTGCCTATAAATTAAATTTAAACAGAGCCTTCAAGGTCCTCTCCAAGTCAGGGAGCAGAGCTCTGAGTGCTCACACACCGCATGTCCTTGAGCTTGCAGCGCAGTGTGGCTGAGGAGGGGTTGCCTTTGTTCCCAAAGGGGTGTTTGTGCCTCGATAGCTGTCTCTTAAGGCTACCTGTGCCAACGGCTTCTCCATCCCACACCATCTGAATTGTCTTGGTTCACCTTGAATAGCTCTCCAGCCTCTTGTCTTCCACTAAGCTTTTGCTCCCGTGCCCAGCTCAGGCATTGCTCCGTTCTGTAGGTGGTGTTTAGTGAGCTGCCCCAGATGTGGGATGTCAGTGCTGAGCCTGGAAGAGGCTCTGTTGTTCTGCAGGGCATTGTTTTAGAGTCCTTGCACATTTTTCATTACCTTGGAGCCTAATTTTGCTCTTAGTCCTGTATGTTTATGCCAGTAACATACTCCTTTACCAAAGAAGGTTGATTGTTTTCAGAATAATGCAATTATGTGGCAATTGTTGCTTTCTTGGGTTGTTGTTCTCCTGCCTGGGAAGGAGTAAACACTGTGGAAGTTTAGAAAAAAGCCTCTAGCAGGAATCTGCGCTCAACACTGAGCAGAGCCGCCCTTTTTGCTGTAACAAGCCTTTTCCAACCACATGGCCACTTTTACAGCTCCAGGAAAGACAACAGGAACAGCCTGTGCATCCATACCAGACTCCTGAGCTGTGCTGGCTGCTGGGCTGTCACAGGAGGAGGGATCTCAGCTGTGCTTGGGTAGCCCAGTCATTTGAACTCTGGGAAAAGCAGGTTGCCAACAACATCATCTTGATTGTGGCTGATGCTCTGGTGAACCCTGTGTGGGCACTGAGACATCAATACAGGTTCCTTAGGGAGGTTTGATTTCTGGTCTTGTTCATAATTTTGAGGGTTTTGACATTTCTGTCTCATGTAAGGTCAAAAACTTGGAACATTTAAAGCAATTTCACGCCAGGCCTGCCTCCCTTGTCCTGTCTGTTATCCCAGATATTTTTGTTTCAGAAACGTAAAAAAAAAGAAAATATAATATTTTGTCGATTTTTAAAAACACCTCATAATTTGACAAATAAGTTGAAATGAAAGCTTCCATGAAGAATATTTTTAAAATGGCAATTATCACCTCGGACATTTCTAGGACATTGACAGCAAGTTTTATTAAAATTTAAATCTCTTTGAAATTAAAAAAGGGAAATTGCTAATGAACCGAAACAAAACTTTCTGACAAACTGACTGCAGTAACAGTGTTCTTGCCAGCTCTGAAAAAAGTCCTTTATTTGAGACAACCTGTGATTTCAGGCATCACAGTAGGAAGTAACTGTCTCGATGCAGATGTGTTTTAAAAACTGAGAGAAATGCAGGTGGAAAGGGACTGACACAGTGCATCAGAAGAGGATGCAACTGGTGCCACTTCACTCCAGCCAGTGCAGGGGGGACCAGGGCAGTTTAATATGTCTTAATATGGGTAGGAAATAAGGCAGCTCAACCCCTCAGTCTTTAAAGGTCCCACGTGTCAAGTTTTTTCTCAGGTATTTGCAGCAAAGCATTGATTTTCACAAATGCTGGGCCAGAGGAGTCAGCTGCAGCCACTGCACCTCCCTCCCCATGTCCCTTTGCCTCACAGGGCTCCTTCCCAGTCCCTGTGGTGGGAGCTACGCTGGCTCTTGTTCTCCAGCACTGTTTGGCTGTGCTTCAGGTGCTGCTGCCTGGACTCATCCCTGAGCTCATTACAGCAGGTATCTCCTCCATGTTTTTGCACAAATAGCAGTGTTTGTCCTGCTGGATCCTCTTTTAGGCATCAGGATTTGTCAGCATGCTTTGGGAAAAAGAGCAGTCAGCTTCGATGTCCTTCTGGCTGTCCGAAGTTACCCATGGAATAAGGACAATGTACACACATACCCATGAGCAAATACCAGCTCAAGTTTCTGTCTCTTTATCACCCTTTCAGCAACATTGCTGTGAAGAACTTCTATGCCTGGCTGTCCTTACAGGGTTCTCAATTAGCCCAATAAAGTTTTGGAGATTCAGGAGATAGCTAAACTTGTAATTCCCAAATGCTGAGGCTGGGTTGGTGGGGTTGGTAACTGGCGAAAGTAATGCTTGCCCAGGGCTCTTTTGGTGGTGGATGGGAGTTCCTGGCAGAGATTTTCCATCCTAAAACCAAACACATGCCCACCTGTATGGAACACAGAGCTCAGCTGGGTTTCCTGGAATGCTTTGTCCTCTCCCCAGGCAACAGCTTTTAAGTGGAAAAAGCGAATGGTGTCTCTGAGCCTGGGTATGACAGGCGTGGGAGTGAGTATCAGGAGCTGATTCCTAGCAGAATCCACAGTCTGGAAAGTTATATGCACACTAAATTGTCTCAATACAGTGTTTGCTTCACTGCTAATAAGGCTGCATGCCAGAAAGAGGACAAGACTAGATCTGCCTCCAGTTGAGGCTGGTTTTCACAGGAGGCAGGACCGACTCCCGTTTACACCACTGAAAATTCTCTGACAAAAAGCCGGTGGCTAAGACATGTAATGTTAATTACAGATAATGTCGACTGGGATACCTGGAGGAGACAGGCAATAGCTTCAGTCTGTAGAATCCAAAGGGACTTGTCTGAGTGACATTAATTTTTAATGCTTTAATCAGGATAAAATCCCTCTACAAAGTCTTAAGGGGAGTAGGAGTAGTCTGTTTAATTTTTTGAATATAACCTGAAGGAGAAAGCAATAATTTCAGCAATCTCTAGTGATGACAAAATCCTTAACTGGACAACAGGAAAAACAAACCCCTCAGTTTCACCCAAGGCATTTAAAGCTAAGCTGAAGCCAGAGAGAGAGCAGCACTTCCATTACCTTTGTAAGCCATTCTGTAAGATTTAAATCCCTTGCATGCTCTTTTTATTTTTTTTTTTCTTTTTCTAGGTGAGATTTCATGCTGCCCTGATACACACTTCCCTGCTAAAGCTGAAAGGCTTTTTTTCCAGGAAAAGGCATGTTTCTCCTCTCTCCTGCTGCCACGCTTGGCTGTGGGGTGAGCCAGGCAGGGAGCACCTGCACGGTGTGGAAGGGGAGCAGCAACAGGGGACTCTCTGCACCCCCAGCAGCTCTTCACCCCGCCCTGATAAAACCCTTCCTCGCCAGAACACAATAGTGTGTTAATAACCTTTCACAACCCAGAGCTCTATTCTACAGGTGTGCCAGGCATATGGCTTCTCACCTATTAGCAATGCAAATTTAATCAACTGGAATAATATTCAAAGGGTTGACTCAGCGTGAGCCAACAGCCAACAAGCGGTTGTCACTTTTCCCTGCTTTTGACAAACATAAGAAAGATCTTTGATTAAAACTTCAATTCTCCTTAAAACCAATGTCCCTTTGAATGAAAGGAAGCGCCGTCCTCCAGAAGTTCTATTGTATTTCCACTTTGTATTGTCACTTCCCAAGAAAACTGCTTTTTATGTCCAGATTTCAGCAACATCAGAGAGAGAAATCTGTTACTTTCCAGTTGAAAAGCAGTCCCTGTCACCAAGCATGCTGTAATTCAGCAAAGTGACAAAGTTCAGGTTGATCTGCATATTTTCCCATGTAGGACTTTTATTGCATTTCAATTTAATTTCGTATCACGATGCTGTTTGTTGTTCCCTGGCTCTTGCTAACAGCTTCAATATGCGGGATGTCTTCTCCTCTGTCTGTCAAAAAGTGTCAGGTCACTGGGTTTATAGACTTCACTGCAGAGGAGAAGTCTGGAGTGTTTCAGTGCCCTGCTGGCTGCAGCAGCACAGCCTTGATAACCATGGTGGCATTCCTGGGAGACAGCAGTGCAGTCACCTTTAATTCATGTTGTTTCACAGGTGCCACAACCGAGCAGGAGACTCCCTCCACTGACCCCTTTCCAGCTGAGCAGAGTCCCTCCTGAGGCAGGTAAAACAGCCTCTCTTTTCTCTTTGCCTATACAAGGCATGTGGTGCTGCACCCCAGGGTGGCTTCCTCTTGTCAGCTGTGCAGTCAAAGGAAACTATAGCATCATCTAATTGTGGGAGGGCCACAATTAAAATCTCAGATAATTGTTGTCACTTTATTTTTCATTCACTTTAGAAAAGGTAAAATTGCCACAGCAGGTAATTTTGGTAGTAGTTTTCTTGTGTTCTTGTTCATTAAATGCTGATTGACAAAAGTTTGCTAGCGACTCTCCTATTTCAAATAATGGCATCATTTACAGGACTAGAAACAATCTTTTTATTGAAAGCCCCTTTATCTAAAAGGGTCCTGCATGATGCATCCATTTGATCATGAAAGATATCAAAGTGCATCTGATTATTGCAGGAACCTGAAATCTGAATTGCCTGAAGATGTGGAATTAGAGTCTGTGGTGAATGATAAAGCAGTGGTTGACTTATTCTGTAGCCTTTGTGCTACAGCAGTGAGAGGATTGTATCCATGTGCTGCTTTCCCAGGACTGTCTGGATGCAGTGGCTTGTAAGTCTGCAGCAGTGGCTTAGGTTTGTCTGTGAGATACGAACTTACTAGGGATGTGGAAGCACTGTGAGGAGATGGGACAAACCTGGGTGCTGTGTTTCCATGAAGAAAATAAGAATAGGGCCAGTCTAAGGAAAATGCAAAGGTAAAACACAAATTCTGGACTTTAGCAACCAGAGCCCCTCTCTGCCAGGAGCAGAGGGATGGCAGGCAGGTCTCTGAGGTGCCTCCTCCCAGCATGCTTCTCCTGGCACTATGCTGTCCCCCCTGCCTGCTACTGCTGCTGTCTGCATCCCTTCCTTGCTTGGGAAACGGCACCTCACTGCCCTGAACCTTGTGGATGGGGTCCCTCACCCTGTCTGAGCCTCTGTGATTTAGGCAGGAGCTTGTCTGCAGGCTCCCTGCAGAATTGTCTGTTGCTGATAAGTTAGTGTTGTGGCCAGCGTGTTTCTGGCCCCCGGCCAGGTATGTGCAGTGCTTGCTGAGACACAGTCTGCTCCTTGCTTGAGTGTTTGAGTGTTGTCCCCGAGCCCTGGAGTGCCATCATCCTGCCCCTTCACCCGTGTGTGGCCTCCAACCTAACGCTGGTGGTTCGTGGCAGGACCGCTGGGAATATTCTCAGCGCTCTACGGGGCCAGAGGCTGGAGACTTCTGTGGGCAGGGTGGCACCTGAGGATGTGCTGTCAGCTCTGCCACCTCCCTGCCAGGGCTGTGGTGATGATCAGGGCATGTTGGAGAAGGTAGTGACACTGGAGGGCCAGGAGCAGACCTCCGCCACTGTGAGGGGAGAGTAGGACAGAAGGGTGAGCAGTGGTCATGGCTCACGAGGGAGATGCAAGATGCATCTGGAGCAGGCGAATGGAGGCAAACATCCACCCTCCCAGGAGGAAGCAAAGCCCTGGGGCTCCCGATGTATATTCCATCACACAGGAGTGTGGGGAGCAGAGATGGAGTGGTGAGCACCAGCAGTGTTCTCACCGCGCTCCACAGGGTGCAGGTCTTGCGTGTGACTTTCAGAAAGCTTTTATTTCTGTTTGCCTGGGGAAAAGTACACTTCAGCATCTCTTCTTTTTATGTTGTTTCTTCTTCTAGTAGCCAGACAGGGCAGCCTGTTTGCCTGAATGTCTGTTGTGATTCTGGGGTTGTGGCTTGGTTGGGTTTCTTGGTTTTACTAGAACTTGTTCAGCACTGACAAGCAGTGAGCGAAGACTCTTTGGGCATTTTGAATCCCTTGATTGCTGATTTTCGTTTACTTCAACCTCTTGAAAAGCAAAGCACTTCTTATCTCTGCACGGGAGATGAAACCATCTCTTCAGCTGCAGCCTATTTAAAAAGGGTGTTTTTCTGATGCCTGTGTTTCCCCCTGAGAAAACATGAAACACAATGGAAGGAGTTTAAGCAAAGAGACAAAGTCCTTGGACTGCAGAGGCATCAAAGCTGAGCTATTTTCCTTTGAAAATAGTCTTGGGTGGGCTGTGATTATTCCTAGGTATTTATAATGCCACCCATCAGACAGGTTTTATCCTAACTAATTTTGTCTTACATTTCTTGATGTTTTTATCTATTATTTTTTACTTTTGATGCACTTAGCTAAACAAGCTCAAATATGCTCCCAGGAGAAAATCCATCTCTGGGAGGTGGTGCATCCTGGGACCAGGCTGTGCAGGCAGCCCTCCACAGGAGCCCAGTCTTCCCCAGCCCAGCAGAGTGGCTTCTGCATTGGCTGTGTGTACCCAGACCTGGGTGTCCTCTCAGTGACACCACCCTGTGTGACCCTCTCTCTGCTCTAAATCCATGCCTAAACAGTTCTTGCAATAAACTTTCCTCCTCAGCTTTAATGTCTGCCAACAGAAGTGATTCTGGCTGTTCCCAATGTGCTCCCGTTAGCCTCGATCAGGCCAGCACAATAAGGTAGTTCAGTATGTGCTTATTTGCATATAGTTGCTTCATTAGACTTTTTCTTTTGTTCAGGTTGCTAGTTGTTAGTTTTGAGGTTTTTCATTTACATTCCGTTTTTGATCTTCTAAATTGGCTGTTGTCAGGATAGCTGCAAGCCAAGGGAAAATAATGGGCCCCAGAATAGAAGCAGTAAGATCAGAAGTGAAAAAGGTCCCCACAAGACAAAGAGTGGCAAAAAACCCCCAAAAACAGGAGGGAAAGATTTTGCCTCTCCAGCTCACACAAATCAGGAATTTATCCTGCAGGAAACCTTGCTGGTATCAATGGGGTGAATATGATGAGTGTAAGTGTAACCTGACCTACAGAAGTACATGCTTCCAGTTTCCTTGCTTGGAGTTCCTTCACTCCCAGCAGCCTTTCTGAACGATGGTGGTTCCTTCTGTCCATGTGCTCCAAGGGTTAGAGGTCTCCAGAGCTACTTTCCATGACTGCATCATACTTACACCTGAGTGTGTGTGTGACATCTCTGCCCATGCATGTTAGCTCTTTCTCATTACTCTGTAAATGGCAGGGTGCTCTTGTGGGGTTCCTCGGCCCTTTGATAACAATGAAATTTGGATTTGTCCCAGATCCCAATCATCACCTGTTTTCAGAGAAAATAAACTGCTGGGGGTTGGGTTGGTTGCTTGGTTTGTGATTGTGTTTGATCTGTGAAATTCCCAAGGACCCTGAAAAGCGGTGGAAGTGCAAAGCCAAGCAAAACCTACTGGGACAGAGCGAGACTCAGCTGGCAGCAAAGGGTTGCACAGTGCATCAGTCTGAAACTGCACTGCCCCACTCCAGCAGTGTGGCTGCCCTGGGCAGGCTGCTGTGGACCGTCCCCTCTGCCTTGGGTGTCCCTTGCAGTCCATCTCCCTTTTGTTGCTCCCATCAGCAGCAACAAAATAGTTCACGTGTGTTACCCCTGCAGAGCAATGTCTGTGGGTTGTGGAAGGGTGTTGGAGAGCTGCGACTGGGCTCAGCATAGGGAGGCGGAGAAGGAGCCAGGCTGTGCTTGACGCTCTCCTCTTGCATCTTCCTGCAGAAAAAGCCATGTTTGCCATGCTCTGTGCCCGTGAATGCTTCTCTGTAGAACTGCCAGGTCTAAATTAAATTAAAAGTGGTAGCCTTTAGTAAAGGGCAAGTCAAATCTACATGGGATTCCAAGATAAATGTTTACTCTCTCCATAAGGAACGGGGCACCTGGAAAAAGAGATGTGAGCTCGAGGCAGCTGCTTTGAGGAGCATTCTTCCATCTAGATTGACTCCTTTATGCCCATGAAACTCAGTGGAGGAGAGACATGATCCTGACAGGTCCCTTCAAGAAAAGTCATACTGTGCTGTGAGGTACCTATCACTTGGCTCAGATATTCTGTGATAAAATAAAGGAACAGCACGCCTCGGATAGCTGGCTGTGGAGTTTGATCCAGTGAGGGTATTAGCAAAAAGGGAGCTTTTAGAAAAGTTTATTCTACAGATGGAGATGCAGTGGGTTTTATAGCTTCTGACACAGAGAGCTTCTGACAGCTAAAACAATGAAGGGTGCAAAAACAGTCACTCTAGGAGGTATCCATAACTTCATCAACCAGCCGTCTGTGCCAAAAAGAAGGGAAAACAGGCAAACTGAAATGAGAAGTGTCACACTGTTACTGCCGGTGAGTGACACAGATGCTAGATTTATTTAGAGCCTGGAACTAATAGCTGCACTGAATGATATACAGCTGATTCGGGTGATGTATGAATACAACCCGAGATCAAAAATTTCACAAGACAGTTTTTCAAGGCAGGAATTGTTAAGAGGTGCCCTTTACACATCACCAGCTAAGTGGTGTGTGCTTGCTGTTCAGAGCTACTGTGCCAGTTGGACAGCTGCCAGGCTTGTAATGCTGCTCTAAAAGGGATCACTTGCCATGTGGAGTTTTTGCATTTTCTGTTATCCAAACAGACTCACTTGAATGTTAATTTGTTCCCAGCTGCCAAGCACCCAACTCTGCAAAAAGCTGAACCCTGTGGCTGCTGGAGGGGTTGTTCCTATCCCTGCTCTGCCAGGCAGGGGGCTGGAGGCACGTGTTGGGGATGCTGGCTGGCTGCAGTCAGGGATCTGCAATCTGTCATTGGGATATAAAACCTCCAGCCACAAAGGCGTTTCCTTCTTTCAAAGTGCGATGCTGTGGCCTTGGCATAACAAAAAAAAAAAAAAAAAGGACAGCAGCTTTTCTCTCTCATGGGAGGTGGCAACTGGAGAGGGCACAGAGGAATATTTGAATAAGAAAAAGCCTCTTGGGTTTTGGAGCTGGGCTGCTGTGATGTACCCTGGTCCTTGGCCAGAGTCTGGGAGATAACAGAGAGACACTGTGAGTGTGGGCATGTCAGGGCGGGTGATCCAGCCCTGGTGGGCTCAAAGATAAAGCAACCAGGAGCCTTTCCTGTGCCATCAGCTTGTTGCATCCGCAGTGTCTGGGCACCCAGGTCCTTTAGAGGCAGGTTGGGGATCCCTTTGGCTTGGAAGGGCCCTCAGACCTTCTTGCCATCCTCCTTTTACCTTGTCCTTTTCAAGGTGGCAAATGGCCTTGGCCTGGGTTCCAACAGGAATGTTTGCATCTCCTTTCTGGTTCTGTTAAGCATTTGTAGTATCTTTTGATGGAAATACACAGATTTTTCCATGTTCACATGGGCAGAAGAGAGGACAACCCGGTGATGTCCTGATCTGCCTGGGGGATGCAGATGAGAAGGGAGTGAAATATTGATGGAGACTAAAGCAGATGGGAGAGAGCAGCAGTGCAGAGGGTGTGATGGGGGGCAGAGGGTCCCCTCGTGGTGGGGTTATCGCACAGACAGTGAGATGCAGCGTGCTTGGCATGTCCTGTTGCCAGCCTAAAGCCAGGGCTTTCATTTCTCTGGGCAAGAACAGTGAGAGGGCACCAGGCTGTGGCAGTGGCACCACACTGATGCTTGATGTGAGTTACTGGATCCAGGGGGATGCAGGGGAGACCCTGACATGTGTAAGCCACTGGAAAATCAAAAGGCACAGGTAAATCTCATTGTTGGGTGGCATGTGTTTGACAAGGGGCTGGGATCTGCGCTGAAGCCTCACTGCTTTGACTATAAGGCACCCAAATAGGTTTAAATGAAACTAAATCTTCCTCCTCCTGCTTAATTACTGTATCAATATTTTTGGATGCTTGAAGAAAAATGTAATTTTTTATTGTCTGTTTTTAGACAAGGAAAAAATGGGAGACTGTTCAAAATGTGATTAAATATTTAAAGCACAGTTTCTATTTAGAAACTGGCACTTCGTCAAGTTAAACAACCCATTAAGCTCATAATCATGCTCCATCTTTTGGGGCACAATGCCTTTTGCATCTTTTGAAATGAGTATTTGTGTCATCACTCAGCATGCTCTGAGGGGAAATTAATCTTCCATTGCATTGTTTCATTTTACTGCTGACTGAAATAATATTTTCTGTATCTTTTTCATTGTTTATTTGCCTTTTTTTTTTTTTTGACACATGACTTACGGAGGAAATTTGAAAACAAGTCACAAAACTGAGATCCCTGATAAGCTTCTAAATATTCAGCTTGAATACTTTACCATTAGTGTGGTTTGAGTAATTGCTTTTTCCCCCACTAGCAGATGCAGTCATTGCAGCTCCGAGAATTGCTGTGGTCTTGAGGCTATTCTGGGGTTAAGTGATCAAACACTTAGAGGTGTGGCTTTTGCAGCAGTGGTCAGTTCTGGGGGATGGAGCCCACAGAAAGCCCTGTGAAGGCCAGAAGGAAGAATTGAATCCTGGACTTCTGTAAGGACCAGGGATGTCAGAGCCCATCCCAAACACCAGGAGACAGGTGGGGGATCACTGGCAACCACGGCACCTGTTGCAGTGGTGGCATCCCAGGTGTGAGAAGTGAGGCTGTGCCTTCCCAGTCCCACGGACTGTCCCTGCAGAGTGAGAAGTGGGCACTCTCCCACATTCCATGTGCCAAGCAAAGATCCTCTCTGTGCCAGCTGGGTGATCAGTCAGGGTACTCTTTGGTTATAAGTGCAGTTGCCATTCATTTCCCATACTGCATGCACAGTGACGGTGATCTGAGCAGAATTTTTCTCCTCTCTAGTCTTGTATCATGGAAAATTTTCCTAGTTTTGTTACCTCTAAAACTACCAGTGGCAGGCTGTTGTTTCTCTGAATATTGTGTCTGCTTTATATGACAAGACTGGCTTAGAAAAATGTAGCATTCATAGACTGCAAGCTGTGACAACGTTTTAAAGCCCTGTATCTTTTTGCAAATGTAATATTTTCTGTGGAATGACTGCAAGATGTGGGTTATTTGCCTTAGGAGACTCTCAGTGAATGCTTGCAGGTTAATCTTATAGCATATAACATATAACTACTGCAGTAAAGGATAGTGACTGCAGCAGCAAAGCCATCACTCGCACTTTATGTGTTGGAGTGATGGGGTGGTATCAGCAGAGCAAGCAACTGAGCAAAATCTGTTGTTGTTTCTGGATTGGAAGGCAGTTTGATATCTAGATATAAAAGAAATGTGACCAGATCACATTCTTGCCCCTGTGCCTTATACCTGGAACCAGTGCCCAGCTTTTTCAAAGATGTTTCCTGCTGCTGCTGGTGGCTCATTTACCACAACGAGGCCAAGCATCCCCTGGCACTGTAAGTTAGTTCCCACCTGTGTCCCAAAAGTCCAAGTGCCGTGTTTTCTCAAAATGAACTTGTCAGAACACACACTTTCTCTGTCAAACTTTTCCTAAGCCAGTTCTTTCCCAGGGGATTACCAAACACAGGGTTGCATCAACTGACACTGATGTACCTGGCCTTCTACAGCTCTGCAGCTATCTGAAGTTCTACACTTCGGCAGTGGCTTTACATTTTTGTTTTCTTCTCGGGTTTCTTGTTCTTCTGTGGTTGTTCGTGTGAGAAGTCTGATCAGCTTGCTGGTCTATGATAAGCAGTTATATACTTAAGATCAACTCCAGGGTCAAACTCTCTGAGGATTACTGTAACTGCTGGTATTAATTAAGTTTCTTGCTGTCTACTAGTGCCAAGCAAGGGAGCTTCAAAAAATACTCAGAGTGCAGACAAAGTCTCTCACACACCCGATTATGTTTGGTTTCCTTCAGAGCTCCCAGTTCACTGAGTAGGAGGAATATTCACAGGCGTTGCTGTAATGTCCTGGCTCTTGGAGACCTGAAATGCTGTTTCTTTCCCATAATGTGGGGACAGCATCTATAATCTTACACTGAAATAGTGCAATGCATCAGTGGGCTATTCTTTTTTTTTTTCAGAAATTAGTGTTGTTTATTAGGTATTTCTTCTTCCCAAATTTTCAGGACACAGTATTTCCTTGGTGAATATGAGCAATTTGCACACATTCCGCTACATTTCCTGTTTGATTCTGAGGGAAATACTTGCAGCATCCAGCCTAGAGGGTTTGGTCCCCAGTGGGAGGTTGACATGACTTAAAATACCAAAATACTGAGGAAAATATAAGAAAGAGGTAAATATAGCTGTTGTTAATGTTAAAATTCATAGACTCAGGCTGGAAAAGATCATTGAGTTCAAACAGTAACCCAGCACTGCCTAGTCCACCACTGAACCCTGTCTCCAAGTGTCACATGTACATGTATTTTAAACCCCTACAGGGATGGTGATTCCACCAGTTCCCTAAGCAGTCTGTACCACAACCTTTTCTGTGAAAAATGTCTTCCCAATATCCAATCTAAAACCTCCCATGACACAACTTGAGGATATTTTCTCCTCTCTATTGCTTGTTACTTGAGAGAAGAGACCACCCCCCATCAGTACAACCTCCTTTTGGGCAGTTGTAAAGACTGATAAGGTCCCCCCGAGCCTCCTTTTCTCCAGGATAAACACCCGCAGTTCCCTCACCACAGCAAATCTTACACTGCTGTAGAATGCTACTAAACACTGAAATGACAGAGGCGAGGTGCACTGCTGGTAGCACATTTGCATAGGTGGGAAAACCACTGCTAAAGCTGAAGTAAAAACCCCAGCGATACAGCAGGTTGCAGTAGGTTACAAATTAGGAGAAAGCTTAAATATGTATGGGTATTTTATAACTCCATCATAGGATAATTTAAAGCACAGGCCAAGCAGCAGTGAGAAAAGACTTAGGGATATAATTTTTACAGTGTTTAGTCATATATTAAACGTTTACAATATACTCCTCTCCCAGAACTCAGCCTACAGGGAAGAATATTCTGCTTCTGTGGAAAAGTGCTTGTCTAAGTGAGAAAACAGGTCAGGAGATGCTTATTTACCCTCTGTGAAAAGACTGTGATGCTTGATAGGAGGGGCAGGTTGGAGAGGACTGCCTAGAACAGTCGGATATGACCCCAGCTAGTGACTGGAGGTCATAAATAAATAAAATCAATAAATAAGTAGCATTCTGAAATTTGCTCCCAACACTGAATATGCTGCGAATTGGGTGCTAAAGCAGGAGATGTGTGTGCCCATAGAACAAGTCCAGCTATGAAGAGAACTGCGTGCAAAGATGTGCTTACAACTGTGATTCAGCTGAACATGGGAGGTGGGGTGGGGTTGTGATGCCTCTCACATGCTCTTACCTCCTGTTCTCCTGCTACCTGTGGTGGTCTTCCAAGTAGATTTACTTCCTAAATAAAAAATACTGGACAGTAAATGTAAATTGCTGTAATAATTTACTCGCTCCTGCTGCGTTTACTATAAACCTTGGATAAGAATAGTTGTACATTTAGAAAGCCTGACTGCCTCCTAAATCATGAGAATGAGGGATTCTATTGGGTGATAAATACTACAAATTAAAGCACTCATTTCTTGTAAATGTTCAACAATTTCACACTGGCCATGATTTTCCTTTATTTTCATGGGTACTAAAGTGGGGCACTTAATAGAACAGTAACCTCAGTGCTTGCCCAGTCAGGGTTGGAAAACACGTAGAGACTTGTCTTTCTGTTGGACTCTGCAAACCTAGATCTAGCCTGTTGTACCCCAGCAGATGCAACTTGCTTTTTCTTTGTTGGAGGGACAACATAATCGGGTCTTTCTTACCCAACAGTGCCACTGAAGGACCCACAGTGCTGCACCTGGATGTGGTGGAAGGTTCGACGGCTTCAGCAGCTCTGGACTGCATCCCAGCTGCCCAGCATGATGTCTGCCTGAAAGGGAAGCTGTGCAACCAGGGAACATACCTGATCGTTTCCTAATCAGTGCTGTCCCGCGTGAAGGTACGCTGCTATTTTAAACCCCTGTCACTGCAGTGCTGTGGATATGTTGTAACCGTCTGCTCTTCTTTTCATCTGTCTGTCACCAGATGGCTGTTTTTGATGATTTATAGGATGATATTTCAGACCTCATTAACCAACATAAGAGCATCTATGTGCTAATTTCATCCTGTCAAATATTATTTGTAATAAACATGCTGGTAGTTTCACCCAGTGGGGTTTATTGACTAAAACAGCAATGAGGCAGTGCCCACACACTGATTTGGTGGGTCTGTCGTTAGTGAGCAGGCTGGTGGATACAGCCCTGCTCAGCCATCATGTGCTCCTGAAACCAGCCCTGCTCAGCATCTGTCAGATGAGAGAGCCCCATTCAGCAATCCCTGCAACTGTCAATGGAACGGTAACACTGAGAGAGCCCTCCCTTTCCCCGGTAATTTCCAGCATCTTTAAAAGCATACTTATAGCACAGCTCCATATGTGGGTATTTTCTTTTTATCTTAAAGCTCACACCAGCATTCGTAGCTCAGGCAACAAAATGTTATTTATTTCAAGAGCTGCTGAGGTACCATCTGTCAGCAAAGCAAGAAAAATAGCAGTTTCTGAGGGCACAGCTGGTCTCACAGCTCCTGGCTTTGGACCCATCTTTCCTTTGAGCAATACTCTTGCTCCAAACTGTAGAATGGTTGGGGGTGACACCCTCAACGTACCTGTTTTTCCCTGTGCTACCAGAGACTACTGTTGGTGCGTGGTTTCTAGAAAAGTTTCAGGAAACAAGGCAAGGTTATTAATCCCACATTCCTATTGAGGGCAATTCGCTTTTTGCCAGGAAAGGTTACATTAAAACAACGCTTATCTTACAGCCGACTCCAGGGAGGACAAAATCAGTGAGCAGAAACTGCAGAGAGCAACAAGGCTACAGGACAGACTCTGCTCTGCTTCCTGGCTGGCCAGTGAGGCTGAATGCAGACAGCAATCCTGGCAGCTTAGGATGGGAATTTATTTTTCTCTCCTCCAAAATAACTACAGCCCGTATGGTGTTTGCTGACACTAGAAAACAATCCAACTTCCCTGCAACAGGAGTGCTGGGGTCAAAGAAAGATGGTGGTGCTGGAGAAGGCTGTGCATGCAGGGCTGAGGATAGGGGAGGAAGGTGCCTGTGAGACCCAGCCTGGAAAGCTTCTGTGGATGATTGTCTCCTCTCCAGGCTGCTGGTGGGCATACCTGGACCAGGAACACCACCACCACTTCTCCTACTCCCACTTGCCCTGGGCAGAGGGCAGGGAGTGGGCAGCTGAGCACTAAGGATTTGTTAAAGGGCTCACTTAACGCTGTTGTTCTAGCTGTTGTGCAGCCTGGGATGCTCATTACGAAGGCAGGCCGTTGGTGCAACATAAATAACCATAAATCCTGCTGGAATAGCTATTCTGTGGCTAGGCCTTTTCCAATATTTAGAAAAAAAGAGAGTTCTATGTATTTATTAAAGGCTACAGCTACTGTGGTGAGAATTGGTACTGCTGGTACCCATCTAGATGAACAGATGGTGCTTCTCCTGTGTTTTGTTACTGCTGTCACAGATGGGAGAGCTCCTGTTTGGGGAAAGCCCTGTTTGGCAAGTGTTACCTGCTGGGGTTTGGGATGAAGAAAGTAGCCTGGGTGTCAGGTCCCTTCAATCTCCATCCAAGACTCCATGACCACTGACATGGATGGGCACTCTGTAATCGTCACCAGATAGGGCAAAGCTAGGTTAAGGAAAAGGTGTTATAAGCCTTCTGTGCCAGCCTTTAGCCACCTCTGATGTTTCACCACAGCCCGGGCAGATTTGCAGGGGGAGGGAGGCTTTTTAAAGTGTGGCAGCTTTTGCATTGCTTCCCTGCTGTGTTGCATGCTCTGTACTGTGGGGCAGAGTGTGTCTTAACTCCACCCTAGCAGAGACCAGTGAGACCCACCTGGCTGGTGCTCCAGCAAGGGGGGCCTTGCATTGCTCCCATTGCTCCTCAGCCTGCATTCAGCAGCATTCAGCATCTGCCCACAAGACCTGGCTGCATGCCCTGGGTTTGCCCACATATTAACTCATAGGGCACATCCAATCCGAAGAAGAATCTGTGCCTGGGCCCTTATCTTGCAGACCCAGGTAGCTGAACTTTTGTGCTGCAAAGCCATGTGTGGCTTTCATCCGTGTAGACTTGTATTAGAGTGGCCAAAGCTGCTGTGGAGTGCGCTGAGAAGGAAGGTTTTTGGAGTAATTTCCAGGGTCCTTCCCGCCTTGCTCCCCGGGCCACTTTGTTTTGGCACATTGTAAAAGCCATTGGGTGGTTTGGCAACCAGACAAGCCACCGGTTGTGTTGTCTCAGTAACCCTGCCTGTGTTACCAGCTCCCAGCTTAAGCTCCTGTGCTGGCTGGGTGCATCTCCTGACGCTCGCTGAGGCTGTCATGTTGCCAGAAAAATGCTTCAGCAGCTGCAGTCTGACTCCAACTGCTCTTAAAATCCCATTTACAGGATTTCCTCTCTCCTTTGCAGGGAGACAGTCCTAAGCAACGTGTTTAGCTGCTTGACAGGCTCTTCTGGCAGCTTCAGTCGTGAAATGCGGCAGAAAAAGGGCAGGATGGCCCCTGATCCTAAAATATCCTTGTTCTTCTCTGCTTACCATTGATTCAACCACTCAGTTTCCCAGCAAGAGTAAGCCTGAATAATTTAAAGGTAGGGATCTTTCCTACTCTGAAAAGCTTCTTAATAGAATTGTAACTGGAAGAACATTTTCCATTTTCTTAATCACAGGAAAAAAGTTTTGGAGACGAGCACCATTATCAGCACTTCTCCAAAAGTCACAAGCCTAGAATTGTTCAGGATTTATTTTTATTTCTATTTTTTATATAATTTAAATGCACAACCAAAATAATGAGAATGAAATTTAAAAAAATTGAAGCATATGGGCTTTATTTCCACAGAAGTCTGTTAATGAGCAGATTATTGATGTTCACTTTAGGAATGGGCCTTGGAAAGTTCGGTAATAGGATTTCTATTTTAACTCTACTGCCTTAAATCTTAATTTACCTCTGCAGCATCTTCAGTTTTCAGATGAACAACCAGTAAAGAGGTTGTTCTTTGTCAGGAAATGCTTCAGGATATTTCTGCATGTTGGCAAAGGGACACGGAGGCTTCTCAAGCGATTATTTTGGGTCCCTGCACCAACATCCAAACTTCTGAGTGCCCTGCTCAGAACTGGGCATGCAGGTGCTCGGGGATGTTCAGCTGGTTCAGTTACAGCCTGACAGCTCCGTACCGCCTCAGACCCTTAGGAATCCGTTTTCATAGATTTTTATTTCATAGCTGGATAGAATAATGATTTTTTTTCAGGAAATTTTTTTGATTTTATTTTCTGATGAAGTTCACTTACTGTATTTAAGCAAAGACCTGTCTGTCCCCATACCTGACTCAGCAGTCCCTGCTGTCTTTGCCCAGCTCTGTGCCACACTGTGGGCACTGAGCCTCACCACGCCGGGCACAAAGCCTCGCTGATGCACCCACTTTTGCCTTCCTGTGTTTCCCAAACGTCCCCGTCACTTAACCACACCAATTTAGAGAATAACACTCGGATGATTCTCAGTACCATCTGCCTAAACATTGCTTTTTCTAGGAAGTCAATTAAGCTATAGTGCTTCTTTGCAGAGAACGATGGCTGCACTCTGATGAGAAATGTACTTGATAATTTAATAGGCATTTTGTCTTTTTTCTAACAAGCTGTGTTGATTTCTGAGAGGTTTGCTATTCACTAAGGAAGGAAAATGTATGAACTGAAGTAAAACATAGAAGATTCATTAACATGAAGAATCTTTAATCTCTGCAAACTAAAAATAAAGCTTGTGAGCCATTTGGATTATTGGCATTTCTGAAATTTCTTTATCATTCAAATGTTAAGACAATGTGTGGGGGAAATGGCAGCTATTTAAATTAAAAAGAATTGTTTTGAAATAATGGAAATAATAATGTTTCTACTTCTGAAGTAAGAGAAAGAATACTTCCAAGGTCAAAATCAAAACGCTCAGTAATTTTTCAGGGCTCCAATTTAAACGAATCAGTCTCAGGCTGCAAGAGGACTTCTTGACATGTCAGTTCACAGAAGTTTTTGACTGTTTTTGGTCCTGGAATATGGCAAATCTTCTAAGTCTCAAATGCAATATGATTGGAAAACTCTTTCCCGCTCAGGCCCGGTACTTTAACTGACTGACTGTGGCAGAACTGTGGAGCTCCTTGTAACAGCTGGGTGGGCTTTAGCCGAGGGCAGTGACTCCTCAGACTGGCAATCACACTGAAGGTGATTTCAGCTGAATGTTTTCCATCTTTGGCCCCTACACAGGCTGGATTTTACAGAAGCGATTCTAAAAATGAGTTAGTTTATCAGTTAGAAAACAAATGGGATTTTATTTTTATTTACTTCAGAGCAGTGTTAGCCCGTCTAACTGCGTGCAGGCACAGCAATGTTAGTCAGCAGATGGTGAATCTGAGGCTGAAAACAGCTCCTGGGAGAGCCTTTTTGGGCTGGGGGAGAGCAGCAGTGTTTTGCTGAGCTGACAGCCTTGGCCCTAACGACTGCAAGGATCTGATGAATGAGGCTGCTTCACCCCTCCTCTCTGGGAAACACAGCAGAGGTTTTCCCTAGGAGAGGGCTGGGAAAGGCCCAATAATCCAGTTGACTGTAGCACAGTTAGTAAACAACAGAGCAAACTTCATAAAGGACACCAGGTTTTAGGATGCGTTCAGTTAACTTGAGAGCAATATAAGGTTTATGTAGCAGTTAATAACGTGGTATAGGCTCCTTACAGGTTTACTGGTCTCTATATTGTGAAAGTTGCAGTTCTTGCTACTGAGTCGAAAGCTCTGAATATAATGTCCTGAGACTAAACTCTGCTGCTTTTTGAAAGTGAGTGTATGTAAATGCCAGAGAGAAGAACAGAGTGTAAAACTGCTGGGATTATGCCTGAAACAAGAGCAAACAGACAGATTTCATGTTTATGACACCGAAGAAATGTGAAATGGCCATCTGCCAAAGGTTCCTGTGAGCTCTCAAATGGTACTGTGAGGTAAAACAATATTGTGATTTAACCAGAGGGTGAGTAATGCTGCTTCTGGCAGCTGCACAGGAGCTGGAAATATTTGCATAGCCTACACCTCAGGAGCTTCTCCGGATCCTGCTGGCAGTGTTCCTATGGAAATGTCAGGTCCTGGCACCTGGGCAGGGACCCAACTGCTGGGTCCTGGGGCTTAAAGGGCCAATGTTGTTCTGGTGCTGGCAGAGATTCCTCACCTGAACGACACCCAACAGAAGCCCCTGCAACAACCCCAAATACCCTTTAATTGAAATATATGATTTGGTTTTTAAAAAGCCGAACGACATATTAAATTATTGCAATAGTTGAGGCGAGGACTGAATGAAATGGAGCTGCTTCATTTGATTAAAAGCTGTAAATTAGTTTTGGAACGGGATTTGAGTCTTGTGGCTGGATAGGACCAAACTCTAAGTACCTTTGCTGACTTGTGCCTTTGAACATCACGGGACTTAGTGCTGAGCTTGCTAAGCATCATATGGTTTTAATCTGCATTTTATATGGCTAACCCCCTCCCTGCTCTTCCCCTTTCTATCTGGGAAATGACATCTTCAAGTTTAGGTAAAGGCTGTAATTCCCCTGTTCCCAAAAGACCCTTCTTGAAACATGTACACCGTTCAAACACTGCTTTTAGTCATCCCTTCCCAGGGCACAGACACAGCTCAAGGCCAGCTTGGCATGATTGTAGTTCTGAGTGATTAAAATTTATGGTGGCTAATCTGTCAGAAAACATACGTTACAGCAGCGTTTGGCTGATCAAGTGCATTATCTGATAACTGCTGGTAACTTCTGCTGTGTGATCTACAGCCTGATTCTGAGGGGAAGGTATTTAACCTGCAGCAGCTTATGAGACTAGAAAGAAATAATAAAACCCAGCGCAGACTTAAGGGAAAAAGATAAAACAGAAGTTATTGGAAAGCAGCTGGTGAAACGGTTGAGTTGTTACAGCATCAGCAGTAATCAACAGCCCTGCTAAACCGTTGGGCTGCGTGACCTTGGCTGGGAGCAGATATGGAATGGGGGAGTCTAAGTCAGGCTAGCAAAACTGCAGGCAAATGAGGAGATAAAATAGCAGCCTTTCAAAACTGATCCTGTTCAAGGGTACCAAAAAGGATTTCCAAGGCAATTTTTTTTTTTTCCTCAGAATTTAATTAAAGTGCTTTGAAATTTCTGGGAAGCGAAAAAATGGCTTGGCAGGATTTGTTGGATTTTGGCGCAATGAAGGCTGAAGAGTGAGCCCTCACTGGAGGCCAGGAGGTGGAAATGTGCTTGGCTGGGTCTCATTTTGGAAAGTATCAGGACTGCCATCAGCAATGTAGGCATCCCGGGCATGGAGGGGTAGTAGGAGGTAGAGATCAGCAGGCAGCCATATCAGCAGGCTTGGCTTTGGATGCTGTGAAGCTCCCTCTTTCCCACCCTGCTCAGCAGCCATATAAGGTTGCTTTGACTCATTTCAAAAATGTTCTGGAGATGATGTTAGTAATCCAAGCTTCTCATAGCCTGCCTGTGGAGAAGTATTAAACAGTTTATGCACTTTTCCTCCAGCCTGCCACGATGTTATTTATGTTCCCATTTGAGCTGCTGGGGCTGTAGCACTGTGTGGAGGGGTTGGGCTCGGTGCTGCTCTGACCACACACAGCGAGACAGGACACGGTGGCCTTCCCATTCCTCCTGCCACCTATTTGCTGCTGTCATGGTCCCTTGAGCAGGTGTTCTCTAGATCAGGCTGCAGTTTACTCAGAGGTTCATTCAGCTAATGGCCCATGCAGTACCAGCCTGAGGATGAAGGAATCATTGCCCACCTTCAGGCAATGAATCCAGCAGCCCTTTGCCATCACTGCTCACTGTGTCCCGTTGAGGAGGGCTGGGGTAGCTTTGCTTTAGAAAGGGGAAATGTGCTGATGAATTAGGATGGGTGGCAGGCTCCCAAAAGGACTTCTTCTTTCTTTTTAATAAGGTGGTTTTCTTTGTAACCTCCCCATCATTTTTAATAAGCTCTTGTGCTGTCAAAGCTGCACTTAGCTATCTTTCTCGTTTTCCATCTGCTTATGAAAAGGGCTTACGAGAGATGAATGTTTAAGAGGAGATTCTGTTGAGGATGGCTGCCCTGTGCAAGCAATCAGGGTTCCCATCCGGGTTTTTTTTGGTTGGGTTTTCCAAAATAGTGTTTCTGAAATGGGGAGCACACCCTGGCACACGTGTGTAGCTCAGGCTCCTTTCCAAAGGGGGCTTGAGGTCGAGGCCAAGAGAGTTCTTGTGGTGAGAACTGAGGTAGCAGAGAAAGGTTTATGCCATAAATTTAATTTTCTATCTCTTCTTGTGTCTGCTAGAGCTGCACCTGTATTGCTAAGTGGGAATATGGTCCTGCTGCCTAGGTGTGATCTCATCAGTCAATCTTTTTAGCAAGCTTTCTTCAAAAGGTTTAAGTGTGATATCAAAGTGATTCATCTTTAAATTCAATCTGAATGCTTTATCATGCAGAACTGGAAACTCTTGTTCAAACCTGTCCCAAACAGTCCTGTGAAAGGCAGAAATTAGCCAGCAGATTGTCCTCACCATGTCTGCATTGGGGTGATTTGTTGCAGCAAAATGAAACTGTCCAAAAGTAATAAATAAAAGAAGAAATCCTCTCCATCAGTGCAAGGAGAATGTAGTCTCTATAATTTATTATGGCAGTGACAAAGAGATCTATTGCACGTGACTAACTTTTGGAGCCAGTAAAGATTTCCTGCAGCTTCTGTCCTCTTCCTTCTTGCAAGACACTACCCTGGCCCAGAGATACTGGCCGTGCCCTCCAGACCCAGCTCCCACAGTGACCAACAGGAGCTATGTTTTTGGCTCTTTCTGCCTCAAGCAGCTTGTTAAAGCACAAGTCTCCTCCCAGATAAGCTAGAGGGACCCTTGCAGTACATGGCAGCAGAGTCACAATGTGCAGTGGTGCTTCTGTTTGCCCATGAGGATGAGTGTGTTGTTGCTGAAACTCCTATAGAGTGTTCAAAAAGGAGAGGTCTTTTGTGTATTCCTGCTCCACTGCTCTCAGCGAGTGACCAGTCATCTGATTTCGTTGAAGAGTAATTCTGCTAAACCTAAGAAGCATGTTAGTCAATGATATTTCCTAAAGCTTTGTCTGGATAAATTAATTTATTTTTTCCATTGTAGGAATACCTCAAATAAAAAATGGAGCTTTCTTTAAGCCACTCTTTTTTTCTTCCAAGAGTCTGAAACATCTTTTTTTTTTTTTTTTTAAATCTAAAAATAGCAATGAGATTTATGAAGGGTTGGAGTACATTCAAAACAATTCCTGGTAGCCTTTCCAATGCAATATTCCTCCTTCTTTTCATGATGTCTCAGACCCTTTGTATGCTTGCCAGGCTGGCTTTTATCTCACACTCCTTGGGAAAGCTGCTGTGTCCCACTGCAAGGGGAAACGAGCTCTGTGCCTTAAACCACCCTGCTCTGCTGTGTCCTCACTTGGCCCTCTGTACCCAGAAACACTCAAAGACTCACCTACCCCAGCTCAGGGCAGTGGCAGGTGAGGACATTGCCTCAGGTCCTTGGGGGAGATGCTGTAGTCAGAAGAGAGACCGAGCCCTGCTCTCCCCTCTCACTTCCTGCACATCACCCACATTTTCTCAGCAGCCCTTTGAAGCAGGGGGAGAAAAGCCCCCCAACCTCCAAGCTGTGATGGGGCCATTCAGCTGCCATGGATAACACAGACACCAAGGTAGAAATAATGCCACCTCCAGCCATAAGCTGCCCTTGAAATTTTAATTGGGTTGTTACACTGAGATGAAATGTGCTTTCTACTTTTTAATGTGTTTATTAAGTTGGCATATATGATTTATTATGTGCTTAATTATTAATTTTCTTGTTCATAAGTGCCTGGATTTTTTTGTAAATTATGAGATAGGGAAGCGTAATGCTATCACAGAGGAACCTTAAGTGAAATGAAGAGTTTGGCTTCTTAATGCAATTTATATTTATGAGAAACTAATATAAGATGATTTTATATTATCAAAGTAATATAATACAAGATGATTAAAAGAATTATGGTCGGATAGGTCCAACATGAACTGATGTGAGTAGAAACTGAACAGCTATAGGATTCAGGCCTTAATTTTGCAAAAACTCAATTTTGTGGGTAGGCAGGCTGTCCTGCATTAAGTCCCAAGTTTGAAGAAAGTTCCTGAGCGTTGCTCAAGGCTACCTAATATTCTGTTTTTTAAAGTAGGGTTTGATCTAGGGCAAAATTGGACATGGGATATATTCAAGCACAGTTTGTGCTTGGACTCATTCTCACGAAGCTTTCCCTTCTGAGTGTTTGCAGAAGATGCATGTAAAGAGTGTAGTGAGCAAGGCTGGATTAAATTGGTTTAATTCAAGTTTGTAGTTTCTGGGTTTTGTTGGTTTCTTTTTTTTTTAGACCACCATGGGTAAAAAGCAAACTCAGGTAGTGGGTTTAGTTGTAACAGGCACAGACTACCTTGGATAGCAGTGAGTGTCATTCAGACAAGGAAAAGAGCCAGTGTTACACCACTTCAGTCAGTTACAAGCACAGGGCGCAACTGACACTTATATTAGTACAGGTGAGAAGTGTTCTGAGCCTGTACAGAAGTTACTCCTGTACTTTTAGTGTTCCATACTCAGTGCTGTGTCAGACTGAAGTTTCATAACAAAGTCGTTCTGAATTAACTAGTCATTGCAGGTAAATAGAAGAAATCTATTTGAATCCCTTGCATTAAATGTTCCTTTAGTTCACAGCAATTTCATTTTCACAGAACTGTTTGTGCTGTATGAGGACAACAATGCTTTTACTCTGTAATTCCAGTTCAAAGGGAAAAAAACCAATAGTATTTGAATCCCTATTTCAAACTACTACCTGAAAAGGATTTTTTTTCCTGATATAAATAAAGGAGTTGTCAGAATTCACTTTTCTCAAATGTCAAGGTCAGCTAGAGGTTTTTAAATTAGTTCATGCCAAGAGAAACTAATGAACCAGTTAAAAAACTGATATAGACATTTGGCTCTGTGAACATGTTGGTTAATCATCTGAGAGTCCACTAGATATGCTTTTGATTACTTTATTGGCTTTATTTCTGTATTTAATTTGAATAAATCACAGTCACACCTCAGTTTGCTAGGAGAAACGTGTCTCCACTGGGGTCTTCTTGGAACCATTTTTAGTTTTCTATTAAATAAGTATAAAGCTCTATATCAGTATGTGGAATAATCATAGCAGTTAGTATACAGACGTTTTAGATACTTCAATATTAGTGTAACATAAAACAGGAATACAGGTCATAGGGATTTTTAAAGGAATAATCTACTCAAGTGAATGGATAGTTCTGGTGAACGTTGCAAACACTATGGGATGATCATTTCCTGAGGACTAATACCCCAAATGCTGTCACAACTATTAAAACTTCCCACCCACACTCTGGAGAAAAGAGGATTAAGGATTCAGTTACAGGCATCCATGGAAACTTCATCATCTCAGAGCTTTGAGGATCCCAACAGACCTAACCCAGGCAAGGAGCAGGCAGCTTCCTTGCCAAGAGCAGGGGCCTGTCCAGGCACTGGCAGCAGGAACATCTGAGGTCTCTTTCCTCAGCTTGCTCAGTCTTCCAGACATTTTTAATTCTGTGTCATCACCTCGATGTCTTTTCATGCGTTGTTTGAACCTCATTGCCTCTCATGGGAGAGGCAACAGAAGATTTGCAGAGGCTGTACAACCTTTGCCTGAGGTTTTCCTGATGACAACTTCACAACTGGACTGTTTCCTCTCCTGGTTTATTGCAGTGCATTCCTCTCAGTTTTCATCAGCTCACCAAAAAATCACAGGCACTGTGGCTCATGAAAATGCAGATTTCTTTTTCCTCTTCCAATTCTAGCTTCATTCTTTCGCAAGAGGGGAATTGAGGTTTTAAGTCAATAGCTTGACTACATCTAATGTGAACTGATGGTAGATGCAAGCATCCTAATACTGCGTTTCAGCTTCATCACTGCTGCTGGAACCCGAGTACATTCTTCAAAATCAGTATCCCCCAGGCATGTGTTGCTCTGCTGACACCCTGACAGATGCAGCTAATCCCTTTTGCTGTGAAACACAGCAGCACCAGTTCAGCCAGGAGGGGAAGAGCCCAGCTGAGGATTACAGAAGTGTGAGAACAGCAAACGGATGAGTCACAAGGACCCTCTTTCCACACCCTTGGGAAGAGGACACATCAGCACCCCAGCCGAGGGAGAGGATCCCCTGGATAGCTCTCAGAAAAGGCAGCTCAAGAATGAGAAGGCAAGAGGAAGTTTTCCCTCTCCCTAATCCTTCCTGTGGTGCCTGGATGTGGCAGGCAGGGCTGGACCACTCACCTGACGGACCTGGCCAGGGCTGCACCCACTGAGGACACCAAGTCCCTCCAGAGGATCAATGACCACAGAGGGACATCCCCTCCCAGGGATTCTTGTACTTCCAGCTCTCAGTCTTTCTCAAATCAAAATTCCCACTAACCTCAGTGGCCCAGGCTGCCAGGCCATTTAAAGCCTTTCAAAAGGAGCAATTTAAATAAACACGTGATCTGACCTCCCAGAGGAGGGCAGATAATTAAGCAATTTGAGCAACATTGTAAAAGCCGTTATGGATTTTATTTGCAGATCAGTAACTGTTTAAATGGCTGGCTCTAGGGCAAGAGTGATTTTCATTCTTACCGGATGGGGAAGGTGCTCTCTATGGGCAGTTTGTATTTGGATGCTTTTTGGTTGTGTTTGTGAGAGGCAAAGGAGAGACTGGTTCAGTGCTAGCTTGGTTTTGCAGCAAAGATGCCTTTTAATCAGGACTAAATTGCTGACAGAGCATTGGAACATGACAATCTAACATTTATTTCGTTCATCACCAACACAACTGAAGAAACCAAAACAGATAATTAGAGCCTATAATAAAACAAAAGCATTTACAGTAGGTAGTATTAGAGGAACACATCATAGAATCATTAAGGCTGGAAAAGACCTTTCAGACATCAAGTCCAACCATTGACCCAGCTCCACCACCATGTTTACCATTAAATCATGTCCTCAAGTTCCATATCCACACATTTTTTGAACACTTCCAGGGATGGTGACATTAGGGTCCCTCATGACACTGGAGTTATTATCTCTCCAGCATCTCTCATTAGTTAATGACAGTGGACAAATCCCAAAAAAAGATCCCAAATCTACACCCTGACGCATTCATCTGACCTGTCATCTCTTGGTATTCCCCACAGGGCATTTCTGCATTACCTCGGAGTTCAAAGAAAGCAGATTATCTAACAGTGAAGTAAAAACATTTCTCGGACTTAAGTAATTAAAAGTTAAGGCCACTGAAAGAAAGGAGAGAATTTCATTGTGCAGCAACAAAAAAAAATTGGGCAAAGGAATGCAAAAAAAACCACAACTGGGTACCGTTTTATTTATCTTTCTAAGGGCAGCAGGAAAATACTGATGTCACTGATGTTCTGACTGCAAAACATGGTCCTGTGTGTGAAGGATCAGCGAGCTGCTGGCCACCCTGCCCCATGGCCTGCCCCTGTGTGGGCAGCTCACCACAGGGACATACTGACCTTTTGGCCTTCTCAGCTCCAGAACTCAGAAGCAGATATTTCTTATATTTCTTTTGGAACATGAAGCTTACAGGGCTTCAAACATTTTCAGAGCCCAGGACGATATTGTGCTCATTAGTCAGAGAAATATTTCTTCCGCCTCCGAAATCCTGAATCAGCTTTTGGTCTTAGATCTTATGTCAGAGATTACCATTGGTTAATTGTGTTGGTTTTCAACAGCTCACCCTCTAGCTCCGTGTCCAACAGTGAATTGCCTAGTTAATCTCTGCAGTATTCCACATTCTGACCCTGCTGCATTACCTTAAAACATAAAAAGCCCCACAGGAATGACAACAAAAACAGCAAAGTGGCTGCATCCCTGGGAGCCCTGAGACCTGTTACCTGGGGTGTGATTAACCAGCTGATTTGTGCAGTACTAGCAGGAGCACTCAGGGAAGAATTAGCAACCTGAGGAGAGCACAATAACACCTTAAATCTTGGCCTTGGCTAAGTGGCAGCCTACATTAATATATAATGGTATAAGCTAAATCAAGAAACATAAATAGAGAGGACTACCTTGCATTGGCTTGCATATGGATCCAGAAGAAATAAAATAACACAGTTTCTGATTTGGAAAAAAACTGAATTGAGGCCAGTTTTTTATCCAAAGACATATCATAACTACTTATATTAATAACTGCTGGCTGTGACCTAGAACAAAGCATAGCTGGATTATTTTCTATTTGTTCTACAATTATGATAGAAAAAACAAAGGGAAATATGTATCTATATTAAATGTGTACCATTACACTGAACATCTGTGAGCTCCGAGCCAGGCAAAGTGACAGCTGGTGATAGACTGTGTTTTGAAGCTAAAAGTGCAGATTTTGGGGCTGACAATTGTTCTGTGAGTAGGTTATCATCTCCAACTTCAACACTTTTGGACAGAGACCGTGTCAGGCTGGGACTCTTACAGCAGGTGAGGTGCACAGGCATGTATGGAGCAGGAAGATGGGAGTTTGGGCATGGTTTTTTGCATAGTGAGCTGGATCCAGGGCCTGCAGTGACCTGCACAGAGGCTCCTGGCAGCACTGTTACTGTGACAGAGGGTGTACAGGTTGGGTTCCACACCTGACAAACCTGTGCAAGAGCATGTGATGTTTTCTCACCGATAGAAGTGTGATTGAATGAAAAGTTCTCGGTGACAACTCATTGTGGAAACCACACCAAACAGGGATTAGTGGATGGAAAGCAACTGCAGGATCACATAAACAAGTATTGCTAGAGGCACGGTAAGAGGTGTCATGTTGTGCTGTGCTCAGAGGAAGGGCCGGGTTTATTGCAGCCCAAATCCCTGTGGGAAAGACAGAGAACTAGCGAGACACACAGATTTTCAAGCAAACACTCAAGTGCAGCATTGATATTAACCCCTGTCAGGTCCCCAGATGACTCCAAGTTGCTGGCTTCTTCCTCACTACCTGCTTGATTCACACCATTGCCCTAATTAGCCTAATTGGGACCCAGCCAATTCCCCTACTGCTCCTTGTTAAATTAGCTTCACTCAGGCAGGGGTAGTTGGGCTGGTCAGCCATCCAGCACCTGGTCCCAAGAGGGAAGGAGCGAGGACAAGATTTGCCCCCCTCTCGCCAAGTTCATGTAGGAGGTAAGATAATAAAAGTTCAGTGCTCTATGGTTGTGCTTGGAGTGTGCAAGCCTGTGTCTTTCCATCAGTTTTCCAAGGGAGATGCCCTCAGAGAGTGGTTGTTTTTTGGCTTTGCTCTTCCTGCTCTGTCACAGGGCAGTCAGGCTGATCTTTGTGGATGAGCTGTGGCAGTGCTGTGGGAAGTTGTGTCTGCTCCAAGGCCCATCCAGGCTGCATGGGCTTTCAGGCTCATCCTGTCTTTGAGGGTGGAGGACTACTTGGCCCTTTCTCTCTGCAGTGAGAGGTAGAGGCACAAGCCCTGTGAAGCCTTCCTGGTTTTATCTGCTTTTCTGGAGCGAGTTCAGCTGCAAAGAGATGGACCATGGAGATCTTGTGGTTCAGTTTGAGATTGTCATTCAGAAGTAGTAGGGTAATTATCTTTCTAAATCTGTGTGTTTTGACAATGCAGAAAACAATTTAGAGTCAAACAGGGGTCACTGACTTGTTTTGTTCTTGTTCTAGAATGACAAAATGTGAATTATTACACCATCATTGTGCGAGGGTTGAATGTAAGCACAGAAATGTGTCACGTCTCTGTCCTGCCCAGAATGAAGACTTCACCTTTGTGTGCTCTGAGTTCAGTTTGTTGAAATGCAGCAGGCAGCATGAAAAGCAAATAGGAGCTCTGTGCTAGGTGTGTGCTAGCTTGCAAAGAGACACAGCTGGAAACCAAAATTCAGGTGAGGGAATCACTGAATGAGCTCAGCATGTGAAGAGGCTGGTTGCTTTGCTGAAGGATGGTAGGTGACAGAAGAGGTGAGAGAACAAGGGTGTCTGAACGGGGCCAGCAATTGATTTGGCTGTAGAAAGTGTGTTTGCAAAGGCTAATCTCTGAAAATAATTGGCATGATCAAATCCAGCTCTCAATTCATGTACAGTCAGGCTACTGCCTAGTGTATCCTGCCCATCTCACTTAACATCCAAGAGCTAGCAGCAGTTTGTGCCAGGAATGTGGGATGACTCATTTGAGCTGTTTTGTTTGAAGAAATCAGGTCCCTGATTGCACTGGTTCTTCTAAAGCCTTTGTCTCTCTCACTGAGAAGGACAGAGTATACCCAGAAGATGTTGAAGGGTTTTTTTCAATATGCAAATAATGTCCTTCACTGGGTTTATTCTTTGTCTAAGTAGAGGTGAAGGGTGCCCTCCGTGCTCTGACAAAAGGTGGTACAGCACATTCGCACTAGGCAGGAGGTTGTTCTGAGGCTGCCTACAGCTGCCACCTAATTTAGCATCACAGGACAGCTGAGGTGAGCGGGCAGCTCTGGAGATGGGACAGTCCAGCCCTGCTCAGAGCAGACCCAGCTAGAGCAGGCTGTGCTGTGCCATCCCCCCTTGGGTTTTGAGTATGTCCAAGGTCAGAGTCCACAATTTCTCTCGGCAATCTGTTCTTGTGTTTGACTACACTCTCAGTAAAAATAAACAAACAAAAAGCTTTAACTTTTAAACAAAACTGCCTGTATTTTGGGTTTGTCCTGTCACTGTGCCCGGAGGAGTCCACGGAACAGAGTTCTTTGCTGTCACTCCGTCAGGTGTAAGATCCCCATGGAGGCATCTCAAGCCTGGATGTATTTTTATCTTTTCCAGAAAATGGGATTCAGCTGCCAAACTTGTAAAAACACAGATTGTTATATCCATCTTTTCCCCTCTCGTCCCCCAACACCACATTTTTATTGGTCTGTTCTTGCCAGCTGTTGCTTTATTTGCCATCACCCTCTTCTAGAGGACTGGATGGTTTTCCTGGATGCCAGTCAGCCTCCTGTGCACTTCACATCATCCTCTTTCCTGTGACATGTCTGCTCCTGGGCTGAAGGGTGATAGTGGTTTGGTGGTCAGCTTCAAGTTAAGTACCGAAAAGCCGGGCAGACCTTGGGCCAGGAATGCAGGTTTTTTGCTGAGGAGAAAAAGGAGATAAAGTTGACCTCCCCTAGCACATATGTTCCGTAAGGCAGCAGCTGTAGAGCTGCCAAGAGGAGCCCAGGAGAGAAGTGAAGTGTGTGGCTTTGGGTTTTTTTTCCTCTGTTTTCTAATAGAAGGAGGCATTCTTCAGCCAGCACAGTAAACTGCTAAGCCTCTAGGTCATAAAAAAATTAAATAGTTTAAATAGCAAAATAATAATTTTAAACCAGGCACAGAGTTGACATTGCAGCTCTGCTCCCCCCAAGAGATCTCTGTGTGCTCTGGAGCTGGTGCTTGCAGAACTCCGTTATTCCTGACAAGTGCTCAAAGCAGGAATTGGCCCTTGAAAAGGGTCATGGAAAATAATTCCAGAGCTGGCAGGCTCAGCCAAACAGGATGGACTCCTTCCAGGCAGAACCCTGCGAGTAGGTGGGGCCGGGGACCAGCTGGAGATATTGTCCAGTCTCCATAAGTGTGTTAGTCCATATCTCTCAAATAAAAAGAGGACTGGTTCACAGCTCCCATGTCCTCAACAGCTACTTCTCCTGCTGGGATCAGAGAGAGGAAGTGGGCAGAGGTTCAGGGCTTCACAATCATGTTCCTTTAGAGCTATAGAATCTTTATTTAGACAAGGAACTGAGAAGCAGAACCTGAAAATAAACAGGTTTTATCCTTTCGTACCTGGTTATTTATTTTTTTTCCCTCACAAACAAACATTCTTACTTACATGTAAATACCAACATTTCCTTCAAAAAAAATTCCAGCAGAGGTCTGAAATAGTTGCGTCTTTCCAGAAAGTCACATTATTTGAATAAATCCTGCTTCAGACAGGCATTTAGGAAACAAAGTTGTCTGTGAGTAAAGCATTCCCTTTCTTGCAGTGAAAAGAGCAGTACTTTGAAGATTATAACTCTCAAAGAGTCATGGTTTTTACAGCTGCGTTTATGCTGCATTCACATTTCTACTGGAAATGACAATTTTGTGTTTAAGGAGTTGTCAAACTGTTTTTCTGTCAAGTGAAATGTTAATGTTGGGAGTTGCATAGAGAAAGTGGGAAACTCTAACCCCAGGATAGTTAGCAAAGTTTTAATATATATGTTGTAGGGTGAAAAAAGTGTAAAATTTCATAACTGTTTTGTAAATCAAAATTCCCTCCCCTAAACTCTTCACTGTTCCAGCAGCTGCTCTGAATTTCTCTGTTTCGGGAATTTTGTGATAGTTTGAAACATTTCTCCCTGATCCTGTGTCATCAAGCATGCTGATCTGCTTTTTTGGTTTATTAGCTTAAAATGTCTTTTAGGTCTGTGTCTTTATTTCCTTGCAAGTCAGGCTGGAACCCCGAGGTCTCTCTTTCCATGTTTATGGCTGTTATAACCAAAAAGAAATAAATTTGCCCAGTCTAACAGCTGTGACCTTTTCAATCTCAAGTGCTTGTTCTGAATTCCATCTGAGTTGGCAATTTTTCCTCCAGCACCCAGAAAAAACTCTTTGCCCTACAAATAACTTTAACAAATACAAAAACTGGTCACTAACCAGAACGAGAAATGTCTGCGTTTGGTGAGACTTGTTGAGCTGGTGTCTCTCAACATGTGCACTGCTGCCAAAGGGCACCTGGGAAGGAGGTGAGCTGGTATTTGCAACCAGGCTGTTCCACCACAGGAATGTCTGGGACAGGGAGGTGATCTGATCAGTAGAGCTTTAGCAGCACTTTATTTGTTGCTCAAATAATTTGAGCAGGGGGATTGGATCAGATGACATATTGCAGCCCCTTCCAACCTGACCCATTCTGGGGCTGGACATGGCTCAGTTTGACCTCAACCTTGTGAGGTCTGGGAGAAAGATATTTTCTGCAGGGCTTGGCTTGTACCAGGGTAACTGGAGAGCAAGGGGTAGCTGGACCAGTGTTTGGCTGCTGGGCATTAGTGTGGCAGGGGGAGATGAAGCCAGAAGAGACATTCCCTCTGTCCTAAGCAGGCTGAGACACTCCGTGTTTGTTTTTGTAGCCTTACATGGGAAAAAAAGACTAGTTATTGTGAGAAACGTGCCATATGTTGTTGCATATGGCTGAAACATCTGCATATGTAACCAAGGATCTGATATATGTGATGAGTTTCTGTTACAAATCTAACAGTGAAGGGATTATCTTTTGGAAATTTTTTTATTCATTTTTTTTTAAACTGTCTCTAAGGCTCTTTGAGGAAGTCAACCTTGGCTTCATCTTCATGGGATTTCATGAAACCTGCAGGGCTAACCCAGCATTGCCACACTCATCACTAAACCACATCCTAAGTGCCACGTTCACAAGTCTGTGGATCTTGGTTCTTTCCACCTTTCAGGAGCGGCTTTTTGGGTTTTAATCCCTTAAACCTGTGGGGTTTGCACTTGGTCCAGCCTGCTGTGCTGTGGGCTCAGATGGGTGAAGGGGTGGCAAGGAGACTGGGGGAATTGCCAGGCACTCCTGAACTACTCCCCTCATACAAGTCCCGGCCCATCCAGGCATCGCTCTCAAACCTCTCCAAATAACTGCACAGCTTCAAGACAGCTATAACTAGGTGAGATAAATGCAATCTTAATGAAATCTCCTCATAATAGGGATACTTGCTTCTTAATTCAGTATTAAAATGATCTACTTCAATGTTGAATCAACACTTCAGAAAAATCAATGAAATATACATTGTAAAGCTATCTGATTTGTGGATGGTCTTGGGTGAAAACCATTGAAAAATGAGAGAAAAGAGCCCAGACTGAAGCCTTGTGCTTCAAAATAACACAAAGTAAGAGATAACATATCATCAGTTTATTCAGTATTGCTTCCAACCTGTTCTTATGTGTCAGAGATATGAGAACATATGATTCTTACAGAAGGTTTCTTGGATGGCAAAAATTCCTAGATACTACTTGAATTATGTGCCAATAGCTCAGCATTTGTGGAAGGTGTCATCTAATTAAACCAGAATTTTAAAGTACCAGGCAGCATGAAGACCAGTAATAAGAGAGCAAGATCCATCTGTATTACAGATGGGATGTGCAAGTCTAATAGTATGGCTTCAGGCAATGTTTAATTGAGTAGTTAAATTATCTTTTCCAGACGGGAAAATAAATTACTGCTCATCTCTCCAATTTATTTTAGCTTCTCCACATTCTGTTTCCTAAGGGAGTGGTGAGGGAATATGGGACATCCCCAGATATGCCTGGGATGATTTATTCTCCCCATGCACCATAATTCCCCCTTCAAGGAGGGTGTCTTGTCTGCATGTGGAAGTCAGTGTGCATGTAACTGGCTGTATTCTCCTCTTTTCTTGCAAGGAACATCTGCTAATCACTGTGGTGATAATCACAGCTATAGGTTACGTGTGTGTGTGTGGTTTTATACATGTTCTTTTTGAAAATGCATGAGAGAAAATTACTGGTTCAGCATCCTTCAGTCAAATCAGGAGTGCATGTTGCACTGGAGCCGTGAAGTTTGCCCAGGAAGCTTTTCCAAGCTTTGGGACAGCCTGAAAATTTTCACTTTGACTCACAGCATTTTGTAGTGTGGGATTATTTAGGGAAACTGTGTCAAATTCCAGACTGTTATTCCTCAGTTGCTCAAACTCAGCCAGATAAACACACAGAAATGCATGCTACTCTGTTTGGTATGTGGGAGCAGAACTTAAAATGCTGGAAATTTTCAATTAATTAAGTGTTGGATGCACAGGAATACAGATCTCCAGTTGGATGAACATTGTCCATGGTCAAGTGTCTCCATACAAGCATAGCTACGTGAGTGTGTGATAAATTCTGTGTATGCTGGCTACAGGGACACCGCTGGTATTCGATCGGGGATAAAATCTTCTGCTCCTAAGTCACTCCTTGGAAACTCTTGAGCAGATTTGAGTTGGCTGTTTGGGTTGGTGCCTGGCCACTGGCTTGTGTTGTGTGACTAGGGTGTTTTTGATCGAGACTGAAAACAAATTTCTCACATCTTGCAGAACCACAGCCTGAATCCCACATGACTTCTGAATATTTGTGAATTTGATAACAGGCCTCTGTGTTTGGCAGACAGCTAGACTCAGCCTGCCCACTTCCAAACAAAGTGAAAGCGGGTCATGACTTGCTTTCCAGTTGGCCACATCCCAACCACAGGTCTTGACGGTGGTCTAGATGAGATAACCACGTTCTCCTTGTGTGGCCTGAAATTCTGCCGAAATTCTAGGGGACACAGGGTGAAGTAGCTTTTAAAGCACTTGGGGAGGAAAGGCTCTGTAGTAGTGCAGCAACAAGGGCACGGGCCCCTGGGACAGAAGGGTTCATCTGTTAAAGGGAACATCCCTCTGCAAGCATCAGTATTTTGGGAGCTGGGAGTTACATAGCCCTTCTACCTGCAATGGAATAGATGGGCGTTCCTACAATGGCAATTTAATTTTTAAAAGGAGGGAGCACAGATGTTTTCTAAGCTGCCTGGAACATGAATTTAGTACACACAGTTTCTGAAAGGACTTTACTAGCCACCTTCTTCTCCATAAGCCTGTATCTCCTAGGCCAGTCTAAGTTTAGGCCTTTCAAGCAGGCAGCCCTGAGCCACTGCTCTGTGTAAGGATTAGGACTTTAAGGGTGTCTGCACAGTAAGGATGCAAGGCTTGTTCTGCAGCCAGGACTGCATATAGGAAGTAAAGTATGCTTCCTCAAACTGCTTGCTGCTCTGCAGCTGTGTGTACCCTTTCAGAGGTTATTATAACCCAGAAGGAGCACTGAATTTGCACTTACCCTGCTGCTGGCACCTCAGCTAGTTCATTGGGAAATAGCAGTCACACTCCCGCTGCAGTGTGATGACTCTTCCAGGGTCACCATGATCCCTGAGTCTCAACATCTCAAAGTATGAGAAGTTTATCTGTCTTCAAGGGAAACTAGTTGCTATTTGTGATTCAGACAGGGTTCAGCTCCTTGGGCTGCTCAAGGAGAAGATGAGTGAAGGTTGTGGACCTTTGTGCTAGCGCTGATGGCCACCCTGGGGCTCCCTGCAGGGCATGGCCAGGCCTCCTGGGCTCCGCCGACCTCCTGTTACTCTGCAGGAGCTGTGCTTGAAGGGATCAGAGCACTGCACACCAACCCAGACAGGCACTGGCCCAAGTATGGGGCATGTGCAGCTCTCCAAGGGGAGAATGCCAGACTACATGGAGCAGCTGGCTGAGGCTCCTGTGACGCCATCACACAGTCAGGGTGCTCGCAGCTGTGCCTTCCCCACTGCTGCAGTGACTTGTTCCATATGGAGCATCAATAGTTGTCTTTGAGGACCCAAATCTGTCTTCTGTCAGTTGTGCCCAGTACTAAAACCAACTGCACAGGGCTGGGTGTCTGCTTTCTGCCCTGCTACCCAATCCATCTGCATCTCAAGGGCTGGGGATTTGACTCACCTCTGAGCCCACTGTTATCTCCTAATCTTGGGTGATGACCTGGAGTTTCTCAGGGCCAAAACACCACCAAGCCAGAAAAAGCAGCGTGCCTTTTTGGTAGATCCACACCCAGGGCATTGCTTCTCTGTGCCATCTCCTCACTGCTCCCAGCTTAGTTCTTGGACCCCAACTTTAGCTCTTCTTGTCATCGTGCTGTCTCATACCCCAAGTGAGAACGAGGGCAATGCTTCAGGTGACAGCCCTTGCCTTTTGTGTGACACTTCAAAGAAATCCATGTAGTGACACAAGTGATTTTTATTGAGTTGTAGGACTGTATTTTATGCTCTGAAGGAACACTTACTTCATATAAAGGCTTTGACATTTTTATAGAAGTGGCTATAACTGTGTTATTTCATATGAAGAAGAATTTATTAAGCCTAGATCTGGATCTTCTTTTTATGTTATGCAAATGACTAATAACAACCCTTCTTCATTACCAGCTCAGTGCTCGGGCCAGCGCTATTAAATCCCCCCTTCCCTCAGTCTGCATCTATCAGGCTGCCACATTAGGCTGCAACATCATCAGAATTCATAAAACCAGACCAGACTTGTACTGGGATTCAAGGCAGCAAAATTAAAACCTAAGTTGCAGAACACAACGTTTCTTTGGCTGTTGTTGAGGAATCTGGGGGCATGGTGTGTTGAATGAGGCATGACAACACCTTCATCACTTGTGATTATAAAAAATTTCACAATCACCATATAGTAGGGAAAAAAAAAAGTTTCATTTCTCTCACTGCTCTGCTCAAATTACACAACCTGCTTTTTGTATTTTTAGGAGTGGTTTCCACTGTGTACCATCTGGATGTGCAATCTTCCCCTCCAATGCTGCTGCTTCTTTCTCTGCTCTTGACCTGGAGGTGGCTACAGAGGAGGGTATGTGACACTTGGAAGGGCTACTGGGCCATGCCTGGGAAGACTCCATTGCGTTCTGGGTGACCTTTAGACCTTCACACTTTTAAGACTAATCTTGGTTCTCTGAAAAATCTTTCAGTGGGTTTGAGATTTCCTTGAGGGTTGTGTGATATACCAGAAGTTTAAAAGCAGTAATGACTTTACCTTATGTGAAGTCAACAGAAGAGAGGAGTGAGTGCCTGAGAGAGCAGCCATCCTGGACTCATCTGTGGCTGGATATTTGGAGACAGTCCCCCGGGAGTCAGGTGTGAATTGAACTTTAAAGGTGTATCCCAAAAGAAAAGCCCATTTCTCCTCAGTCTGGGATGACCACCACACCCCTGAATCTGGGTAAATGAGTTGAGGACAATAGTTGTTTCTCTGGCTTCTGCATGTTCTGAAAATACAGCTGAATTGAGTCCTGTAGGTGAGAAAAGCAGAGGAAGACCTTTTTTTGTGGATGTGGATAGGATTTTGTGTGGGCTAAACACCAACTGTTCAGCATCTTTTGTGGATGGATCCAGCCCAACTGATCTGAAGTGGCATGTGCTGAGCAAAAAAATACATATCTGAGGGAGTTTCTGGCCATCATTTATGGAAGAAAGGGAGAAGAAAAAGGCATTTCTGTGAGTTTCATTTTCTTAGCAGGGAAAAGTCAGTGCTCTTGCTAGAGCAATTCCAGGAACTGTAATTATGCTTTTGTGTATCAGAGGAGAAGGGTGTTTACACCCGACCTAGTCTCTGGGTAGATGAGATGTTCTGTTCTTGGGAAATTGTCACCTTCAGGCTGGCTGCTCTCACACAGCCAATGCAGAGCACAATTTTCCCCCTCAGTGTAGTTGTAGCAACCTGCCAATATTCGCCCAAGGCAATACCAGTTTTCCCTGCTTTCATGGCCTTTAGGTCAGACTCTGGCCTGACAAAGAGTGCTAATTCAGATCATCAATCTGAATTAATTGAGCATCAATCTGCTCTTTCTGAATTCATGTCCAGCTTTTCATTGGCACTCCTGGGCACGCCCCAGGTCTGCTGCAGAAATGGCTGTGCCAAACACCCACGGTCCCAGTGCAAGGACAGCCAGGTGCTGGGGGCTCTGATGGCAGCTGGGTCCTCAAAGGTGCTGCTGTGGTTTGGCTATCTGACAGTTCACTGATGAGCAGAGCAGGTAAGGACTACAAAGTTTCAGTCTGAAAATGAAAAACAGATCCTGGATTATAAAATATTATGCAATTAAACTAACATATTTTTTCCCTTTTAATAGCCAGAAATAAACTTCTTTGATTAGGGCTCAGCTACTTTTCCCCCTCTACTAAAATAATTTCAGAAAAGTGCAGCCTGCTTCTAGAAAGGGCTTTAAAACAGGGGGGGTAATGAAACAGAGTTAAATAAACCCCCAGACTCAGTCATCCTTCCCACCCAGGGCTGCCAGACATTCAGGGCCCCCCAAGCCTGATCTGGGGGCTCAGCATGGAGATGCTGAACCGCTCGCAGCCCGGGGGGTCGCGGACACGGGTGGGTGGGTGGGATGGTGCCGGGTGGGCTCCTCGGCGGCGGGTGCTCATTCCCTGCTGCGCAGCTCCATCTAGGGGCTGCTGCCTGCCCGGGACCCGGGAGCAGTCGGAGCCCAGCATCTCCCAGGTAGGATTCCGGGAAAGGGCTGCTCCGGGAAGGGGAATGCCGTGGCTGCAGGAGCCCCAGCTCCAGAGCTGCCTCCAGCCCTACTCGGGGGTAGGGGGGCGAGAAGGACTTTGTTATCTAACGTCCTGCAGCCCTGGCACCAGCAGGATTTGAGCCTGGGAAGGTCAAACAGGATGCAGTGGTTTGGGCAGACAGAGGTGACTCCTCTTTGCCATGGCGCTGGACGCATTGCTCAGGCTCTTAGAAGCAACCCCTCTTTCCATCAGGTCTCTTCTCGAGCCTAATCTGAGTAAATTTCTTCACTGGAAGGGTGGTCAAGCATTACAACAGGCTGCCCACGCAAGTGATAGGACCACCATCCTTGGAGGTGTTCAAAACACCTGTGGATGTGGTGCTTGTGGACAGGGTTTAGTGGTGGGCCTGTCACTGTTATGTTAATGATTGGACTCGATGACCTTGGAGGGGAAGTTTCTGGTGTGATTTTCTTTGTTGGACTATGTAGAAAGGACTTTAATGAGGACCAGGTCTGAGGTTCTCTGAGGAGGACCTTGTTTTTCAGCTTCTCAGGAAGTTCTGTATCGCTCATGTCCCATGAAGCTGCTCAGGGGGGAGGAAAACAGATGATTATCAGTGTTGTGCTCTGGGGAGGAATGGGACATTGCAGCCTTTACAGGTGACATGAAGGGAAAGAAAAAGCAAACCCTGTGGCATTATCCTTTATAGAAGAAATAAACCCTAAAAAATGTGCAAATTCTGAATGTCTAACATAAGGGAAGGGTTGGGGAAGTCCAGCTGCAAGCCAAGTCACTCTGCTCCACGCTTACTGGACAGCTGGTGAGTGGTAATATGACCAAGGACTAATTGCCTTCAAATAATTGGAAAACCACCTCCAGGGCAGCTACAGCTGACAGGGATCCTGCTAGTTCTATCTGAAGCATATTCAGGAACAGATCAGCAGCAGTGAGAGTCTGCATATAAAGTCAAGACTCATAAGTACTTGCTAGTTAATGTTGCCAGAGGAAAGATAGCAATTATGCCATAGCAGCAAAAGGAACACCCTAATCCTTACTGACAACCACAGTTACATCATACTTAGCCATTTTTCAATATATCAGATTATTTTTGATGGGATCCTTCTAAGCTGAAGAAGAATTGGCCAGAAAAAGAGACCTTTGCTCTTCTGTATGCAACAGTCACCATGTCTTAACATAAGATTTCATTAAAGGCCAAATTCCTATTAATCTCAACAGGAAGATTAACAAGCAGAGGAAAGACCAGCAAGTGAAAACACCTCATTACAAGAAAGAGGCTGGGAGATTCAATGAAATGTGATTATTTATTTAGAAAGTAATTGCTTTATCATTGGTAGATGTCAGTGAAACAGAAACATCCGTCACCAGCCTGGAGCTACCACTGAGCTAACACTCACATTCCCATGTCCTGTATGCCATGTACTGAGGTGTATGCTGTTCGCTGCAGCCAGATCAATTTGGATGAGGGGGAGAAGGGGTAGAAATCCTTTGGTGTCCTGGTGAAAGGCCTGACAGAAGTAAAGGTGTGTTTTCTCATTTTCACACAGATAGCAGGAGTGTGTGCTTGTACAGGGAGGGAAGTCACGGGGCAGAGACATGAGGTAATGGAAAGTTATGACAGTGGAAAACAAATAGAATCCTGCCCAGGCTTCTGCACCTCCAGGTCCTCTAAGGCTCCCTGTTCTTCAGCAGCCTCTCAAAACACACAGGTCCCTACCTGCAAAACAATTACAGAGGAGCACTGATGTGTTTGCCTGTGTGCTGAAAAGACTAGAGGTAATGAGAAGTCTTCACCTGAAAGGAGGGGCCATCATGTCGAAAGGAAAAGTTGAGAAATACTGGCCTCTGCAGCACACAGGGTGTTTTGCCCCCTTCACATATCTCCATGACTGCATCCCTTCCAGCCAAGGTCTATGGAGCACAGTCCGTCACTAACTACTGGAGAGCTGCTCCAAAGATCACTATCTGTCCCTGTGTTCACCAAGGGATCTCCAGTGGCAGGCTTGAGTATTTTGTCTTTTCTTTGCTATTGTAGGTAGAAAATCAGAAAAAATTAAGTCTAAATTCTGATGCCCTCTGAGAGCTTCAGCTGTTTCCCGACGTGTGTCCCTGGTGAGGTCTCGGGAGTTGTGGTGGCTACACATGTCTAGGGAGAGGATCACCAGTTCTGGTGTGCAGAGGAAGTGGTGACTTTCTCCCCTCTTTTTCATATCTCCAGATATGAAAATCTCCAAAGCCCCAGATTTTCGTATCCCATATCCCTTCTGTGGTTAAAAACCAAACAGACACACATTTGCATTTTCAAGGTGCAGAAATGAACCATCCTTGTAGATATTTGACTACACAGTTGTGCAGTGACACATTCTGTGCTTGCCTTTTTCCTGGAGCAAAGCGAGCATGTGTGCTTCGGATTAGGCAGAGTGTTTTCACTGAGAGATTTCACTGAGAGCAAGGACATGATGTTGATTCACCCTGCAGCATCTCCTGGTGACTTGCTCCTCCTTGTGCCTAACAGGGAAGCTGGGTAAAGAGAGAAGCCTGACTTGCACCTCTCCCTCCTTCTTGGTGGAGAAAATATGATATGTGCTACTCAGTAAATTAAATACATGCATTTGTGGTGCCTTTGAGAAGTGTTCTGGCTACATTCATAATGTCTTTCAGGTGAGTATGGGATCCAAACAAATAACTCCTGTCTCTGTAGCTGACCTTGGAGAATTTTATTAGCTAATTAAGGTGCCAAATGCAAAGGACAGAACTGAAGCCACAGTGTCAGTTAAAATTTAGTTACTCTGTTAATTGAGTTGAGGAAATCTGGATTACATCATAAGCTGCTGGCATCCTGTATGGGTATTGGAATATTACCATTAATTTTACTGGAGAATGCAAATAGCATCATGTCATACTGAAGGATGGCTTAGCATGTAACAGGATGGTGGAAAAGCTGGTAATTTTATAAAAATTTATAAACTTTGGTGTGTGGATGGCCCAGTGAGCTGGATCTCTGCAAAGCTTTCCCGGACTAGGATGAACAGGGACTATTTTTTCTGTCAGTGCAATGAAAATAACATAGAGATTCTCCGGAGCAGGCAGAAGGGAAAGCAATTTTCATGTAACTGATGTTGTGAAGCTTATCAGAAATTCTTCACTTTTAGGACTGTTTCAACAACGAAATGACAGGTTTTTAAATCCTCCCACACAATGCAGTCATATAGTAGTATCACTAATTGTTGTGTTATAGTATTATTTACTCCCAAGCACTGTCTTTTTTTATCGCTGGTTTAAAGTACGTGTGTCTGTATGTGTTTGTATCTATCAATCTTCTGTCTAAACCAAATCTCTCTGCTTAGCTTGAGACTCTGGTTCCCCTGCTCTCATCCTGTGCCAGAATGTTGACTGGGCAGCTGAAGGTGTTCTTTCTCCTCCTTTGGGAGTGGATACCTCCACCACAAAGCCAAAGGTTTTAGGAAGTGGAGAGATCCAGTGGTGTCTAGGAGAATTTGAAATCTGTATTTCGGATGTTTTTTTCGGCAGCGTGGAGACAATTTTAATTCTTTCTTCTCTGTGGTGATGCACAGAAACACTGTCCCCCAAAACACACTCCTTACCTCATCAGCCAAACAGGGTCGTTCTTATTTTATCCTTATTCCCACTGTGTCTGTCTATGCAGTGTGGACACAGCTGGCTTGTAGATCTCACTTGGTGATACTATTTGTTTGAACTCTGGTAACTACTCAAATGCACCAAATGCTGCAAAGGCCACTTTGAATACAGCAGCTGTTCTTTCCACCTTATCTTCCATGTTTTGTACCTGCAGACAAATATACAAAGCCCCTAACTTTATCTCACATATGCAAATTTATTCAAGGGCAGCAACAGAAAACAGGGGCAAAAAAATAATTAAATATATGCATTTATTCCAGTTGCTTTATTTTTACTTATTTATCATCAATGCAATAGTTTCAAGTAAAAAGTCCTCAAAAGACTGATTCCCTTCTATTAAAGGAAAAAAAAAATCTGTTTCATGCTCATAACCATGACATGAAAAAATGCAAGTTTAAGTCCCTGCTTTGCCTTGATCTGGACAAGTTTCCGTGACTTGGGCAGGCTTTTTGGTATCAGATATGGGAACGAGGGTTCTAGAAGTATTTAGCTGAATTTTTAGGGGGCTGACTGCTCCACTAATACCTTCTTAAAGATCTACAGTCTCTGGTGACAGCTCCTTACAACACTGGACAAAGAATTCCCCAATTCTGATTATAAAAAGATGGCAAGAGGTCTGCCAGGACGTGATTAGAGCCAGAAACCTTTGATTTCAAATTAATTAATTTTAAAGGAGTTTGGGACTTTGAGAAGTAATCAAAATGAAGTCTTTATTTCATAAATTGGATTATTTTCGGAACATACAGGTTTGATGTTGCCTGTGCTTGGGAGTGGAAACAACCACTCAGGTGAACAGTGCAATGAAAACAGTCCATTAACCTTTGGAGTTACACCATGTCTGGGGAACTCAAAGAGCAGAAACTGCGGCCATGCCAGGTAGGGAGTACACCGAGTAAAGACCCTACTGGGGCTCCTGTCATGCCTTGCCAATACTATGTTTTATTATATTTCAAGGGTTTTGTTGTGGTCTCTTTAGGTTGAGAGATTCCTTTTATGTGTCGCATGTTCCTATTAATGTCAAAGCTAATTGTCATGGCAATTTTAAAATTGTTTAATGGGTTTTTTAAGTCTTCCAGAATTTAAATCATACTGTACTGCATTGGGTTTGCCTGGCAAGGTTTTGGTGGAGAAGGCTACAGGGTGAGAAGATGACAGAAGCTTCCCCAATGTCCAACAAAGGCAATGCCAGCCAGCTCCGAGATAACCTGCTACTAGTCAAGGCTGAGCCCATCAGAAACATCACCCCTATAACTCTCCATCTGCATAAAAACCTTCTGTATTTTCCAAAGCTAACCATAGCCCAAATAGCAGTGGGAAGGGGATATGTTTTCTATGCTTTGTGCTAACATACACTACTTTTTGGAAAAGTACCACCCCCCAAACCAGCAAAAGAATTCTACAACATCCACTCTATAGTCAGCACTGTTTGTCTGGGCAGAGGTATAGAATGCCTCATACTGGTTTAATTGTATGTAACATGTAAAACTTTTACTACATTTGCCTCTACAAAAATGAGAAGATTTCTCTTTCTTTCAGTATCTAGAGTCTCACCTGAAATTGGTAAATATTAGTTGACTTCTATCAGCTGTGGGAATGAAGCCTTTCCCACTCTGTTAATGTAGGTGCCTCAGGTATTTCACAATGCCTGTGGAAGGCAGCCACTTCATCAGTAGCCCGGTGTTTTCATTGCAGAATGACAGCAATAATAGCAGGAGGTGAAAATTACACTGTGAGTCTTCTAAGCTCCATTAACTAATAGAGGTGTCTAAACTCTGCTCTAACTTATCCTGGAATGTGCAGTAACAACGAATACAGCCCTATAGTGCCTGGATAAATGGCTTCTTTGCTAACCCAAGCATTGATGTTACTGTGGTTGTATTTCCACAGCACCTGGGTGGGCAACTATGCAGCATGCACTATGCTTGTTGGGCTTTCAGCCTGGGTTATCCTGAACAGTTTTAAACAGAGTCAGCCAGTTCATTCATTTTACCTTTCATTAAACTTACCTCTTTTTTTTTCTGGGGTGTAGAGGTTGACAGAACAGATAAATAGGGTATTTACAGTAACGCTGGAGCCAAGAACATGAAGAAACTGAAAGAGGAAGGGGTTGGTAGGAAAAGCTAACATCTTTAATTGGATCAACAGAAAAAAACTGAGCTTGTTATTGGTTCCATTAACCACAGTCCATTCCCCACTCTTGCTCTTTTCTGGTCATCTGTTTTATTCTGGTCATCTTCCTTTCTGATACATTACCATGGAAACAAATCTTGAAAAAAAGGAGTATTCACAAGCAGGTGGTTTTGTTTTTAAATACCATCTCTTCAGTTTTCACCTTTGCAGCTCTGCTGCTGTTGGGGGGATTCTCTTTCTGCAGCTGCCACTAGATGGTATTGCTTCAGCAGGCACCTTTCCACCTGCTCTGCACCCTTGCTGAGACACAGACACACGGAAAGCAGGGGCTGGCTTTATTTTTTATATTCTCTGAGCATCTCCTGGCAAATGTTGTTGAGGACAACGTCATAGAACAGCAGATATTTAGTCTTGTAACTGACAGCTTCTTGTGCGTCCAGCACAGTTTCCGCTTAAGGGCAAGTTTTATATTTGCTGTATAACCCAGAAGGTAAGACAGGTCTGTGGTCTGCCTGAAATTTCAGAATTCAGGTTTAAAACCTGAAGCAAACAGACAAAACTTTGTATGCTCCGTGTCTTTTAAATAAGTAACACAAAAATACAAATGAAAAACTTCTTTTTCTCCACAGTTGCAAAATTTTTCTAATGGTTTTGTATTTCCTTTCTGTGCTCACAAAAGAAAAACAGTTGAACATGCAGGAAGTCATTCAGCAAAATCGTTATAAGTCTAGTAGATGAAAGCATCAGCGTGATGAGATATGAAGTAATTTTATATTAAAAGTTAATGACTTGGTCTGTTCAGCCTTAAGGGGATTCACTACTTTCTAATCCTTTATGTGCATCTTTATGGCAAGTTTATATGACATGAGACTTATCCCACTTTTATGTTTCCATGTTTTGTTGTTTTCTTATTAAACTGTCTTATGTAATTATTTTTGCTACTGGAAAAACAAACAGAAAAGTCAAACCAGAAGTGGAAAGAACATCATCTAGCGATTAGGTGTTCTCTGCGTCCACATTCATACTTTTTAATAATCCTATTTATAACTTCACTGATTTTATTGATAAATTATTTTTATTCATTGAGAAATAAACTCAATTCATTGAGTAAACAAAACCTACTCCCACAGGTTTGCGGAATTTTGTGAGTGGCTAGCTGGAGTTTACTTAGACATTTTGAAGAACTAGTTGGAAGGTTTAAGGTAATGTTGCACAGCAAACCCTCCTTGCATCCCCATCGTGGGGGAGAAGGGGCTGAGTAGGTGCTACAGAGTCTACCCTCTTGTCCACACCAGCCCCCTTCTGACCCCCTCATGCAACCTGTCTCTCTTGCTGGCTCAGCTAGCAGTGGAATCAAACATGAGGAGGACTCTTTTATTTTAAAAGAGCATAAAATTGGTTGGTTTACAGTGAAAGTGTGACCACAAGAGCCAGACCTGACCCCGTAGGCACTGAACTGCCTGAGCTGTGCCGCATCTTAACAAGCAGGAAGGAGTTTCCAGCAGAGCTATGTTCATTGCTGGAAAAAAAATGCTTCTAACAAAACTCACTTTTATCACTGGAGAAAACATAATAAAAGGCCTCACTATTCAGAATCAGAGGATAGAAAATCAGTGCTGCAGACAGTGTTGCTCCTTGCCTTCCACCTTTACACACCACAGCTTCCAGTGCAATTTGGTGTCCGTTGCCTCCAGCCCAGGCAGAGAAAACTCACCCTGAGAAAGGTCTGAGAGACAAGCACACAGCAGGAACTACCAAAATGCTTGTTTCCTGATCTTACTGATTGCAAGGAAAACAACCCTCTCCTATTTCTTCTCTTGCAGGGCAGCAGGATGCCACGCTGGCCCGGGAGGGGAAAAAAGAGGCCCCTGTGCCGTGCCATGTGCTATGGGGCACTGCAGCAAGAAACAGGGCAGAGGCCGCCGTGCTGGGCTGCAGGAATGCTGGATATCTGCACACTGCAGGAAAACATGAGGAAGGAGTCGTGTGGAGTTAGTGACTCACACAATTAAGGTTTGGCATGGCTGAGTGGCAAGAGAGCAACGTGGCTTTACCATAAAAGGGGCAAATATGGTATTGCTGTGGTATATGAGGTTCAGTTAAATGGCAAGGTCAATTCAACTGCTTCCAGAGCTTTTGTTTGGAAGTTTGCAAGGCTTTGTTTGCTGCTAAAGCTGTTCCTTGAGTATTACCAATTAGTTCCCCTGCAAGTGAGACTGATTTTGTACCAGAGACTGTAACACTCTGGGCTTCTGTTGAAAAGCTGGGTTCAAGTCCATCCTTTGATGAATATTTAAGCAGAGTAGCTTCAACAGGAACTTAAATGAATATCTTGATCAGAATATCACCTTGGAAATGATTATTGCCCACCAGGCTAGAGGAGAGTGAAATCTGCCTGAGTCTTTGGTCTCTCATTTGCAGCACCTGTTAGTTATGTTGGGAACTGTTTCTCTCAGATTTTGACCAGAAATTTGTGTGGAGAAGGAATTTTGATTTAGTGCCAGGAAAGCAGAAAACCCTTAAATGAACAAACAGAACAACATAGAGACAATTTGCAGTTTCCTTTTAGTGAATGCCTTAGCCCTGTGTTATTTCATTCGTGGTGTTTCGTACCGGTGAGTTCATCAAAATATGTCCATTCCGTGGGTTTTATTGGCTCCCAGACCACTGCCATTTGCTGGAAAGCCTTGACCTTTACCCAAGACCTTTGATGGCAATTTTTGCCATGCACAGACACTCTCCATCCCTCTCAAGGAAAGCACCCATACGGTGGCATTGATTGCGCTGCTGTTTCAAGCCAGCAGTGAACCTGCCCAGGGTGGTTTTCCCCTGTAGAGTCAACTCTGCTCAAACCCAGCAGAAGCTGCTGCCATGGTCCAGACCCCAGGCTGCCCTCCATTGCTCCATCCCTTCTTCCCTCAGTCCCTTCATCTCTCCATCCCTCTGTCCCTGCTTCCCTCCATCCTTCCATTTCTCTGTCCCTTCGTCCCTTGATCCTTTCATTCCTCCATTCATCCACCCCTCCGTGCCTCCATCCCTTTGTCCCTCCTTCCCTCTGTCTCTTCACCTCTATATCCCTGTATCCCGTCTTCCTCTATCCTTGCATCCCTTTATCCCTCCACCCCTCCGTCTCTCCATCCCTCCATCTTTCCACTCTCCAGCCCTTCGTCCCTCTGTCCCTCCACCCCCCCAACTCCGCATGTCTCCCTCCCTCCATCCCTTCACCCTGGCATCCCTCAATCCTGTCATCCCTCCGTCCCTCCCTCCTCCCTTCCCGGCGGGGCCCCCCCCGCTGCAGTTCCCACGTTCCCCCGCTAGGCCGCGCCGTCCCCGCGGTTGCTATGGCGACAGCGGCGCTGCCGCTGGGCGCAGGCGCGGCGGGTCCCGCGGGTGCTGGGGCGGCGCTGGGGCCGCCATGGAGCGGTTCGGGCCCGGGCCCGTGAGCGCCGTGCCCGTGGCCGAGTTCAGGCCGTGAGTGCCGGGGCGGGCAGGGGCAGGGCCCGGCGGCGGGACGGCCGGGCGGCGGGACGCGGGGAGGGCTGCGCGGTAGGCCGCGGCGGGCGGGGAGCGCTGCCGGGAGGCCTCGCGGGGGAACCGGCGATGAGAGTCCGCGGGGCGGGAGCCGCTGGAGGGGCTGGTGGGGCCGCAGCGCGGGGAGGAGGAGGCCCCGGGGTTGGCTGGGCCTCCCCAAAGCGTGGAGACTGCCGGGCCGCAGCATACCGCTCCGAGCTAGGCTGAGCTCCGACCCAGGCTGAGCTTACACACCAATGTTTGTTTTTGCTGCGTAGGGAAAGCGGTGAGAGTATGTCAGTGTAAGAAAAGTATTTGTCAGCAGTGGAGTTTTTAACTTTGGTAATGAGCTGGAGGTCATCTTAACTCTTCTGTGGGTAAGTGCTTGATAGAAGAGTTTCTGATTTCCGTAGGGGAATTTTGAGTGGAGTTGTAAGCTCGCCACTCCCGAGACCCCGAGGCAAAGTCTAGCAAAGGAAAAGATTCCGAATGTCTTGTTCCTTTTTTAAGCTGCCTAAATGGCCAGTACGTGGCCAGCAGGAAGTGCTGTTGGCTGCAGTGTAGAAGCTGTGCGGGGCTGCACGTGACTGTCAGAGGATGAGAATTTTTTCCCCCACTTCCACGTTTTTTTTCCCGAAGAAGTGTCAAGGTTAAAACGTGATTTCAAGCAGTATGCCGTATATGGCACAAATATGTCTCGATGAAACTTTTTGAAACTACTTTTGCAAAAAAACTGCTTTGAAGGTGCCTGGGAGCTTTGAGAATTATGTATCCCTGACTTGAGTTGGCTTTGGTGCATATTTGTGTTTGAAAACCCTTAAGAACACATGCCCTTGAATCAGGTAGTCTTTTGAAAGTCAGAAGGATATTGCCTGGCTGACGTGTTCACTTGAGCGTAAAATGATGTGGTCAGCCAGGCAGAGTGAGTGAGAACTGGATGAAGCACACACGAAACAAGCTCTGGGTGGTGTTCTGTAAACACAATACCTGTTCTAGCAGATCAGGTTCAGGGAGACCTTACCAAGAACATAATCCTTCACAGCGATTCTCTGGGTTTAGGTCTGTGAAGGCAGAAGAAGTTTTGGTGTGTTGCTACAGTTATTCCAGCTTTCTTAATGGAAGCTGAGAAATTATTTTTGAGGAACAATACTTTAAAAAAGGAACTTCCAGCAGTAAGCTGTTCAAGTCATTCTGTGTACTTCCCTCTATATCCCAGCCTGTAGAATTTGTCATTTTCCTGGACTTGTCATTAGTTAAAAAAATAAAGGAACTTGGCAAGTTTTAATGAAGAAAACTGTCATGTGACAAGTGTGTGTGTCTGATATTTAATAATTATGTGTTAGGATACTGATAAATGTATTAACATAACTCCCCTAAGTTGTTAATGCTTGCAAAGCAGTAACAGGGAAAAAAAATCTAAAGATTGTTTTTCATCTTGTTTTTGAGCTCTGACTGGCAGAATCATTACATCATTTTGAATACTCTCATTTTTATTGCAGCAAACAAATGCATATTCCAAGTCTTTTGCTTTCAAATAATACATTTACTCAATTCTTGAAAAGTAATTTGCTTCGGTTTGGGACAAGTTCGTGTCCTGTTTCAGGCGTGTATATTGTGACTTTCTTCTGTGTGTAACTTCTCTTATTTATTTCAGAAATGAGGGTTCATTAACATCAACTTTAAGAACACTTCTGTTCTTCACAGCTCTAATGATTACATTACCTGTTGGGCTATATTTTTCATCAAAGGCTTATATATTTGAAGGTAATTCTGCTTCTGCCAATTAGCATTATTATTACAAAAAAAAGGGGAAAAGCACAATCCTGTAATAGCGTCTTTGTTCTTCCCGGTTTGTTTCCTTATGCAGACAAAAGGTTCTGTAATGTCTTATTAGCACAGAAAATTCTATAAACGCTCAGTGCATCCTTCCCTGCACTGTGGTCTGCAATCCAGTGTTTGCTGTTTGTTATACTGTGGCTTATATAGTATAGAGGTGCAGAGTTCCACTTATCTGAAGGGTATCTAACACCACCCTACAGCAGACTTTTGTCAGAATCATCAGGGATATGTTTCCTGCAGGTATTGCAAACTAATCGTGTGTTCAAGGCAGAATAATTTTGTTTACGGGGTTCATTTTTTGCTTTTTAAAACATTTATATTTGTAAGTGTAAAGAAGTTAATTCATATATGCAATTTCAGATACTTAATGTGGTTGCTTGTAGAACTTTCTTTTAATTTAAAAAAAAGAAGGAAGAAAGAAGGAAGAGATATTTTAACTGTTTGTTTGAACAGCTAGCCATGTTGTAGTCTCAATTCTGCGAGGCTTTAATACTTTCCTCCTGCAGTACTATGAAGTTATCTCCTTCAGAAGTGGGGAGGAGGGAGGGAGAAAGCAGCTGCTTTTAAGAGCAGTTTGTGAGTATGAAACTGAGTTGTTTCAAGACTTCTCTTTGGTGTGTACTGCTCTGTGCAGTACACAGAAGGCTCAAAGCTTGTTAAGTAACTTTCAAGATCCCTTTTAGTTTTTTATCTGAAGTGTAGCAAGCTGAGCCTTAACTTCACTGTTAATGACAAGATCTGTCAGCACTGAAAGGACTGAGCTTGTCTTTGAAGGGTGGTATTTTTGGAGTGGTGTAATGTGTGGTTTTTGGTTTGCTCTTTGGGGGGTTTTGTTGGGTTTTTCTTGAATTAATTAAGGGAAACAGTCTTTCAGTGTTTACTCTTCCGATATTTGAAGGCTTATTTCATATGAGATGTGTTAAGGTAATCTAACTAGTGGGGAGTTACTGTTTTATGGTCTAAATATAGAAGGTAACAGTCCTCTAAATGTAGTTGTTCTACTGTTTTCTCCTGTTACAGTGACAAATAAATTACAGAATGCTCCCCCTTCCTCCCTCCCCCTGCCCCCTCATTTTCCTGCCCCACAAAGAGAGTTAGGAAAAAAAGGATGGTGAGGTTTATTTGGTGCTGGACGATAGTAACAGAAAATGTTGTAGATAAACTGTTGACATCAAAACTAGGGTAATTTATCTTAAATATTGAAGACTGCAGTGTTGCTTTGTTCCAGAAGTCGTTTCAGGGCCTTTGACTATCACAGTGAATTCTTTCCTGTGAATCGTGTTGAGCTCAGTCGTTTGATAAACGAGCACTTGTAACTTTGGTCTTTCGAAAGAATTGTGACTTGCCATGTCAGAGTTCCTAATAACTAATATTCTTTCCTCTCCTTGTTTTCCCAGGTTCCTTAGGAATGTCGGACAGAGACAGCTATTTCTATGCTGCCATAGTGGCTGTGGTTACTGTTCACGTGGTACTTGCTCTCTTTGTTTATGTAGCATGGAACGAGGGCTCACGGCAGTGGCGGGAAGGCAAACAGGACTAGAACGAAGATCATGTCACCTGGTGTCTACAGACTGTAAATCAAGGGTTTTTTTGTGAGCTGAAGGAAAAGCATTCTTCAAAAATGTATAATACACATGTACAAAAAGGAGGCTGGTGCCTCAGCTGTGGTTGAAATAAGACTTGTGCTCATCTTGACTGTGTACCCGTATTTTCTGTGATGTTGTTCTTTAGCCAGCCTCTGTTACGTCATGCTGAGGAGGTCTTCACCTGCAATTAGAATGGAATAATTATATATTTTTGAAAACTCCTATAGCTATTTCTGCCATTCCTACTGTTTCTCTGGCTTGCTCCAAAAATAATACTGGTGTGAAGCAAGCGTTACATTTTCAAGGAATTAAATTGCTAGTTAAAAAAGCTGCATTACTTACTGTCCAATTATGGTGGAAAAGATGGAATTTCACTTTCCTGAGGATAGTTTCCTGCTTTGTGGGGGTTGTTTAACCCCAGCCAGCAGCTGAGCACCATGCAGCTGCTCACTCACTCTGCCCTCGCTGTGGGATGAGTGGAGGAATCAGGAAAGCAGAGTGAGAAAACTCATGGGTTGGTATAAAGACAGTTTAATAGGTAAAGGAAAACCTGCACACTCAGGTGTGTTTGTTTTCAGCACAAACCCAGACCATAGCCCCGTGGTAGCTACTATGAAAAAAATTACCTCCATCCCAGCCAAAACCAGCTCAGTGGGACAGGTGTAATTAATACATTTCTGAGTTAGTTTAGAAGTAATTTCAAAAAACAATTATTTAGGAACTCAGGTGATGTCTTTCTAATGTGAAATACAATTTTTTGTTTGCTTTCAAATATATTTTTTATTGCAGTGTAAAATTCAATCTTCAATTTTCTTTATCTTGATGATGCAAAGGAAAGGGCATAGCATATTTTTTGTATGTCTTTACACAGGTATGTATCTCCTTGATATTTGCTAAAGGATGCAGTTGGATTTCCTGTGGTAAAGCAGTGTCAGTAACAGCTATAAGCTGCTGGAATGGATGGCAGGGGAAGGAGCAAGAGAAACAAGCTGTAGCCATCTGTAAATGGTGTCCTTTATGAAGCAGAGAACACAAGAGTGACCATGCAGAAAATTGCCTTCTCCTCATGAATACTTACTTGTACACTGTGAAATGATACAATATGTTGATTGTTTTCTTTCTTCCTTGGTTGTGTGTAGAACTTTCTCTAGTCAAACCATAGTGAGATTTTTGTGTTGTAGGATAACCCGAATTTCATTCCACTTCTGTGCTGTTAGCAAGCTTTTTAGTCTCTGGATAAAACATTCTCCTAAGGTTCCAGCAAGGCATAAAACTTTCCTAACACTGATAATGGCTGTTAAGCTGTTGTGCTTGAGGTTGTTCTGTTAATTTGAGTTTTCCAGATTGTTGTATTAGTTTAGCCTTTTTTGGAAGTGTTTTGCTTAATACGGGGCTTGGCATGGTTTTGGTGCTGCATGTGTGCGTAGTGAAACCTAGGCATAAGTGAGACAAAATTGGTTGTCTCCAGTGCCTTGAGGGATGTTCCCAAGTCTCAATCCTCTCTTATCCACCCCAGTGCCAGGTGTGCACAGGCACAGACACCAAGGCACACTAATGCAAATCAGTTTTTACGCTTTGCTTCTGACATGTTAACTTTTCTCACCCAGACCCCTGTTGTCAGGTTGCTGCCTGCAAACTGAAGAATCATCTGAGTACTTGAAATGCAAAGTTAGTTTGTACGTGGGCGTATTGGCTTCCCATTCTCCAGTGTATGAACTGTGCATTGTAGAGCAAATACTTCCTTTTAATAAAGAACTACCCTGCAATACAAGATCCGGTAAACAAGCACGTGTGCTGAACAGTTTTTGAATAGTGTGTTTAATACTGCTCATGTATAGAACAGGGTAACAGAAATACGTAGCACTGCTCACAATGGAGAATAAATGGAGAGTTAAACCTGTGGTAAAAGGATGTTGAAGTTTACTTGGTGCTGGCAGACAGTAACAGAAAAAACTGAATGTTACAGAACTCTAAGCTGTTGATTTCAGTGGGAGCACACCTATTGTTCTTTACTAGCTGGGTTCTGTGCTCTATATCTATTTTATGCTTCACGTGGCAGAATCCCTAGACAATAAGTTAATTTCCTAGGAATAACGGGGAGAGTTTTTCTTACTATGGCTGTACTACAAAAATCTGAAAAGTTTGACCTCTGCTGTAAGTGTAGGCCCTGTAATGTGTCAGCAGTTGGGGGTAACAAGCTGAGCATTAATCCATCCATTGGAAGATCTTCTTTGTAGATAAGGCTTTGATCCACAACATTCTCCTTGAGATATCTCTGGGTTTTTTTAAATGCCTGCAGGACATTGTGGTGATGGACACCCAGATTGTGAAAGTGAGCAGCTTTGGCCTGAACTTAGGGATGCCTGACTTAAATCAGTATTACCTGCTAGCACTGAGTAGGAAATCTCTAGAATGAATGGTGATGATGATGATGATGCTGTTAACAGGAATTGTTTGTCATACCCTAGCATTGATTAAGGTACATGAACTTGAAGCAGTCTTGGTAGTACATTTGAAACAAAACACTGCCTGCCTATTTTTTGCATTGTCAGAGAGGGCCGAGTAATAACTCTCACTTAACTTTAAAAAAACAAGCACAAACCCCCCCAAAAACAGCCTAACACAAAACCAACAAACCGACCCTCCCAAAAGGTGTTATTTTCTCTCTCAAGCTGATGGCAGGTGAAGGCTGTGATTTTGCCACGCTGCAAGGGCATCAGGACAAACTAGAGGGCAGGCTTGGCTGCCTGATCACTGTGATGGGCGAGGGAAGGTGTGGTGCTGAAGGAAAAATTATGTTCTCAGTGTTTTGGTGAACAGTAAAATGCTTGATGTCATTGCAATTTTGATGGCTTTTAGACTGCTGTATTATGGTATTCAGTTGTTACTGTAGTTAAAGAAACTGTGCTTGGGCTTCTGACAGCCCACGCAGCGGGACAGGGTGTGCTGAGAGCCTCAGGCAGGGGATGAGTAAGAGATGGGAAAGCAAAAACCTCTTAAATAGAAAACTGAGCCAGACAGGTATTACCACAGAATAGCCTAACATGGGTATGAATGAAACTTAGGTGAACTGCAGCCCATGGGGCAAGAGGAGGAAGGGGTCCTGTGAAGCAAAGGAGTGATCTGGGGAGATGGGGTGAGGGCTGGAATGTGCTAGCATGGCTTGAGATGTGATGACTGAGGCACCATGTTTTGTTTGGAAGTGTTTATTCCACTGCTTTCCAGGGTATTATGCAAAACCATTGATCTGAAATATTAAATGTAAATCATAGAAACTAGTGAGCTAATTCTATTTTTAACTTGCAGCTAGAGTTATTTGCAGGTTGACAGCTTTGCTGTGTGAGATCTGGGACATACTTATTCACTTTGTCTCGTACAAACCAGGATTGTTACTGGTTCTGAGTCATCTCTCAGAGCAGGGTCCAGCTCTTGGAGTGTAAATTTTTCTTTAAAAATACCAAAGAGCAACTGCCACTTTAATGTTTCATTAGCTCCAGTCAATTGTCAGTTTAATAGAAACACAGAAGCTGCTTGTTCAAGTCGACCGAAAGCAGTGCTTGCTGTGTCACTGCAAGAGGAGGCCCTCAGGTGCTTGAATGGGGCTTGCAAGAAGAAGTTGCTGTGTGGTCTGGGGCCCCCAGAGACATTCTCTTCTCTAAAGACACGCCAGTGTCTGGATTTCTCAAATGGTGGCATAGAGCTTGAATTTCTTTGTCAGGAAGAACAAATCACAGGGTTGTGTAGCAGTGCTGAGATGTAGTAAGATGAGATGGAATTAAACTTTGAGGAATTGAGTTCTGTTTGAACCTGAAGCAGTAAGAAAAAGTATGGGGGAAATGCATGTGGATTTCTGTAGAAAGCAGCTTTTTTAGGTTCTGAAATCAAGAGACAAAGCTAATGGATGTCCTGTTTCAAAAAGCAGGGATACTGACTGGGAAGCTGTGGGGAAGGGTGCCCAGGGTGAAGAGCTAGGAAAGCTGAGTAGTTAATTTGGTGACTGGCTGGCTGAATGCCTGGGACTGAGTTTTCTTGGTGTTGGTTTGCTGTCACGCTTCACAACCCTCTTTGTCCTACTGGCTTTGGATGGCATGTTCTTGCCAAGATGATTCCCCTGTGTGCCCAGTGTTTTGAGGGGTGATCAGGTGCCTACCTGCAACTGCGCTCTTACAACAGTACCAACTACTCACAGGCCTGAAAAAAAAGCTGTTGATGCTTATAGTTGGCATATGACACAGCATGGTTTAATAGTTTTAGTGGAAACGGCCCAGGGCATAGACACAGGGGGTATGTTATTAATTAAAACTGTTTTTAATTGAAGGATGATTTATGAGTGACAGTAACAGCAGTCAGAGTTTAAGAACAAACACTGCTGTGGGTGTGAGCCCCTGCTGCAGACACCACTGGGAGCCATTTAATACCTTTGCAGGTTTTCATCCTCGAGATGCAGTTTCTCTTAGCATGCTTGAGTCATTAACATGGTTCTGCTGATGTTGGAGATCAACTGGAAGTTTAACTTCACAGCTGGAATGCTTCATATTGCTCATTTCAAGGGAATGAATCTTTGACGGTAGATGGGTTTATGTCTGATAGAGAAGATAGAAGAACCCACTTTGCTCTCAAACCATGTCACACTTTGAGCCCTTTCCTAGAATAATTCCTACAGAATTAGCAAGCATTTGATAATTCTTAATGTGAAGTCTTATGATACAGCATTTTCCTTTACAAGCTGGTGTTCTGTCTACAATACAGTGGTTTTTTTCTTCAGTGTAAAGTGTGCCCTCCCCAGAAAATCCAACCCAAAGGTGATTTGGATTATTTGGGTGTTGAAACTGTTTGGATTGCTGTTTCCCAACATCCCTGAGACTTGCTGGGTAGACACTGAATTCTATGTGCCCTGTGTTTAATAGAGGAGTCCTCTCTTTGTCTCAATGCTAAGTGGCTTTAACATAGCTCCCAGGTTTACTAAGTGAAAACTGGACCTTGGTTTTTATATTTGAATTATAATGACATCTCTCTACAAGATAATGACTGATATGTTACATTAAGCCAGTTCTTTTCTTCCCATCTAGCATTTATTTCTAAACTGCTATACTTTTGGAAACAAATATTTCCTATAGTGTGACATCTCTTGTGATCCCTCGTTAAGATTACATTGAGCTTTGTACGAAGAGATAAGGGTTTTATACCACTTGGTAGGGATTTTGCTTTCCTGCCTATATATTTGCAGAATTGTTTGTGCTATCAGTTCTGATACCTGAGGCATGACATCAGTAATGTCAGAGGAAAAAAATTTCCGAATTTATAGACAATTCCTGTATCAGGTGTCTGTCATGGGCCTTGGGCGGGGTAATTAACAACACCAGAATAGCAGCATGTTTCTGTGTTGTCAGTTATTAGATTCAGAATAGTCCAACTCTGTAGTCAAATGTAGTTTTATTTTAGCATATCACAAATCTTAAGAACATGTAAGTGCGCTGGGTAGCATTGGCAGTGGGATCCAGGCCTTCACTTCTCCAGCTCTGAAAGAAAACTACATTGAGCCTTTTAGTAAGGAAATCCTAGAGAGCCCCTTGGGAATGCATGATGGATGCAGCTCGTCAAGAAGCTTGTCCATGCCAAAATGCTGTGTTTGCTTTATATCAAGCTTATGCAAGGGATTAATTTGGAAGCAGAGCTGAGTAGCTTGTGAACTTTCTACCTCGGGTCAGCTGTGCTCTAGCTGCATGGTCCAAATTGCAATTTGATGGGATAAATTACTTTTGTGTGCTTTTTATGGACTTTGTTCAAAGAGTGAACAGGTAATTCATCACAGCAGGTAATTCTGCACAGCACCAGAACTAATTTGCTACAGTTTTACTCAGTTAAAGATGAAGCAATGAAATAACTTGTCTGGTTATGTAAGCACAAGTTAAGTTGATCACATCTGTATGTGGATATAATAGATGAACTGATTGACCAGTAATTGACCTCAAATTCTGCCAAGAAAATTTTCTTTCAGTTCAAACTCAGCAGTTTGTTTAGACTCAGCTGTCTGTACGGACTGATAGAGCAGGAAGAGGAATTCTGTGTTTGTAGAAGCCAGTGTGCTCTGTGTTCCTGAGAAGAACAGGTGAGGCTTTGCATAATAAGGAAGGCACTTTGCCCGTGATAGTGGCTTTTGGAGAATAAACAAGCACTAGTCCCAAATCAGATGACAATTGAAATGCAGAAAATGAAGTATTGGAGATAACTGTGCCAGGACTACAATAGTTTGGATGGATAAGAAGAGTTATCCAACAGCAGCGGGACGTCAACTGACTCTTCATTTTCTCATTTGCATTCCTAGCACAGGGAAATCAGGATAAAGCCATCATTTACTCTTAACAGTCTTTGAAAAACACAATCTGTTTGTAATACTACCCCAGGAAAAAAATTCTGCTTAAACTATGCCTTTGAGAACTTGGTACAAATTTAAGCTGCTTTAGCCAAAAAAAGAGCTTTTGGATATAACTCTGGTGGTGTTTTTGATGGATTTTACTCCTCAGAAGATCCTGCGTGTTCCTTTTGTGCAAAAAGAAAGGTGAGTATCACAGAATACTATGTGTGGCAGCATCCTCAGGTTCATTGTGTTGCATTTGGGTGTTTAATCTTCCTAGAGATTGTGCCACTGAGTATCCAGATACCACTCTCTCTAGTGCTTTGCTTGGCATGCACTTCCCACTCTTCTTGCATCTATTCCCAAAGAATAAGGTAGGATCCAATGATCCTCAGTCTATGAGTGCATGGAGAGAGTCGATCACTCTCTTGAAGAAGTGACCGTATAAGATCTGTCAGGCTAAAGGGTGTTGGGCATCAAACACAGCAAACTTGCCGAAGTGGAAGTAGGGGGGAGTTTAGTGCAGTTGGTACAGAATAAGCCCTGGGGTAGTTGGGTCTGGCCTTGGGGCAATAGCACATCTGCCCTCTCAGGAGTAAAGGGATTTGCTTTGCTGTGGCAGATCCCAGATTCAGAAATGGAGGGCAGGTGGGGGAAGGGACTGCAACTTGAATTTTTTGACCCACTGCCCTGCCAAAAATATCTGCCATTCACCTCCATCCATCCACAGGGATTTTCTAGGGATTGTTTCTGGTGAGATCTTGCATCAGTGGCTACTTGGACTGTTACCTAATTTTGCACAGCTTGATGTTTTTTTCAAAGCCTGTGCAGCTCACATTGTAGCCCATGCTTCTTTTTCAGTTCTGAGTATTCCATTAAACCCGTTTCAGCACTTTTTGGACGTTGTTCAGCTGGCTTTAGACTTCCCTGGGTTTCTTTCGGGTACACCTTTTCTCTGCCTCATCATTTCCTTCTAAAATCTTAAAGTAATAAAAAAGGCTCATTGAAATTTGCACACCACTGGAGGCTGGTGCTGCACTTGAACCGTGCGATTCCATTATTCTTTCAGTGGTGTTAGCGCTGTGCTTTTGTCCTGCTTCACACTTCAAGAGCACATCCCTTCATTTGCCCAAAAGGTTGAGCTGGGAATGAGTTCAGTGGTCAGGGTGCAGAATATCTGGCGGAAGGGTTGGCATGAGACTGGGAGAATACATCAGTGAGCAAATGATAAAGGAATTAAACTAATGTATGGACCCTAATTCTTTGTGTATGCCTTGGTGTATGTACATGTCTTAGTCTTAGCTCTAAGCAGTGTATTGTTTAGGAAAGTACATTCAAGCATGACTAATCTGCATTTGTCTCCCTCTCCCAAAACCTTGTTTCATTTGAAATGTTTTATTTTTCTGTATTTACAGAATATTCTTTTATAATCCAAAAGCTATTTTTCATTTTTTCTAGAACAATTGGTTGGAGTGTTTCTATTAATCTTTCTATTATTTAGGCACTTCTATCTGCAACACACAATAGAAACAAGTGAATTGATTTTTTTGAGACAAGCTTGCTTTTTATCCTACAGAAACGATGACTCATGAGATTCATCCAGCCCTCATCTGTATTCCTCCCCCAGCTAATAAGTTAAATTTGAGTTTTGTGTTTGTATTAAAAGACAGCCTGTGCTTACCTCACCAGGAAGCTTGTTTGAACATGGAGTTCACAAGAGGAAAATTCCTTGCCACAGTAAAACTATTCTTTGGGCATTAAGGAGCTTTGCAAAGTTTGCTCCCTAAGTGAAGAAAACAGCATTGGATTTAATTAATTGCCCACATTTAGAGTGATCCTAGACTGATGTGCTTGTAAGTCTTCATAGTGATGCCAGAAGATTTGTGGCACTGATATATGTAGAAACAGCAGAAGGCAGAGACCTGTAATACTTTGTCTTTGGGCCTGTTAATTCTGCTCATGGAGAGTATCAGGATGTACAAGATGCTACACTGATCTAGGATAAAAACACCCTCTATTTTCATTCTGACTGAAACAATCCTGCAGAGGGTTGTACTGGTGTAACTGAGAAGGAAGTGTAGAGCATGGGGTTGGGTGCAGGTACTTCAGATCAGTGTTTCTGCTCTCACCAGTGTGGTGAGAAGGCACCGTTAGCTGGAGCTGATTCCTTGTTAATGCAGCAAAGCCTGTTTAAAGCCTTGCAGCCCCATGGTGTGGATGGACAATGGGGTGCAGCTGAGAGGAGAGAGCCTTATCAGTACAATTCATTGTATCAAAATAGCCATTTCTCTGCAAAGCTGTGGATTTTGCATTGGGTTTTTCAAACTGAGAAAAGTCTTCTGAGCATCCAAGTACTCCTTTTTAGTGAAGCCTGAAGAGGTACAGCAAGAGAAGAAGCTCAGAATTACAGAAGTACAGAAAGAATTTCATGCTCTCCACATCAACTTGTTCCTGTTTGGACACTGCACATGAAATACTGTCCTGCAGATGTTGAGATGACTGGTACTTAACTTAGAAAAGATTGATGAGATTGATTTTCCAGAAACAATTAAAACTTCACACATATCCCTTGCCTTCACCTTTCCCTTGGGTGGGAGGGACGGGCTGTAATTACAGAGGCTGGACAATAGACAGTCCAGCCAAAACTATAAGCCCCTTCCTGTACTCTGACTAAGGCCAGACTATCTATGGATTCCTGTTACAAGGGGTTTGGAGATTTTGCAGCATTTGTGCTTTCCTGGAACTCTGCACAGGAATTATGCTGCTGTGAATGGAGTTCTTGATAGATGAACCTGCAGGACTGCATGTGACTGAGCTGCAATCTGTACAGCAGAGGGTTAACAGAACGTGCATCTGCGAGAATGAAGGATGAAAGCAACCTAGACCATGAACTTCACATTTTCTAATGGAGAAGAACACTTTGAGCAGACACAACATAGGGGAGGAAGAAAAAACTTCACCATGGCAGAAATGGAGAATTGAACTCAGAGACTGAGGGGTCCAGAGGGTAATTCACACTCCTGCCTTACAACTCAGTTAGGATTATGGTTGCAAGTGCAGCAAGCACCAGAAGCTGAGATGATACAATTCTGCCAAAAAGTATTAAGCATCTGTGGGAATAGACAAGGAATGTCTTTATCGTTTGACAGGTATTACTTAGTTTCTCCCACCCCATCTCCAGACAGCTGGGAGAGAAAAATACTGTGATTGACTGTAGGCCAGTAGGCCAAGAGAGATTTTTACATTTCTCTTAACAGAGTGGGTTTCATTTCATGGACACTTTAGCACTAGAAGTGACCTAAGCGCAAGTCAGGGAGGTTTTGGTTTGGGTGCATTTCCCTTAGGTGCTATCATCAGCTTTTCTTAATTTGATTTTCACGAGTAATGTATTGGTTGTATATAGTCCTGTGCATGGGCTGAATGTAATATTCCAAACTTAAGAGAACAAGGTAAACAAATTCCCAAAGCAAAAGGCAATCTTGGAGACTTCCAAAGCCTCTCTTATGATAAAAGTAATTTTAAAGTAAATATCTTTGTGCTGAAAAACATTCAGTTTCAGAGAAAAGTAATTTAAGCAGCATGTATTTTTCAGTTTGATGGTGTTCCATATAACACGGTATTAGTTTCCTCGTTCATTTGTAAGTGTCTGCTCATTAAGCAAGATCTTCTTTACAAAGTGTAGGGGCTGTTTAAATGCTTTAGGGAATGAGCATATTTATTATGAGCTGATAATCCTTGTAACTTGTTACATTAAAATATAAATGGATTATAGTCTGATGAGAAGCATGAAAGTGATTACTAAACTGTGGAAATAAATGTGCTGGAACCCTAAATAATGTAATAATCCTCTAAGGGGAAATTGCACCTCATTCACTTATAATGGTATTGTGATTGGCTTTGTTTTAGTCCAACTTTGAGTCAATGCCTCCATGAAAATCTCATGACTTGCCTTCCAAAATGACATCAAAGATGAAAGGAGAAAAACAGTCTTGACAAAACCAGGTCACTACATCAGCAAGAGCAGAGTGGGCTGAGCAGTTCTGCTTCCTAAATCAAAGCCTTGCTGCAGGAGCACCACCACGCTCCCGTTAGTGTGTCACAAGTGCCATTCTCTGCAGAGAGGGACCAAAAAGCGTCATAACAGCAGAAAAATGGTTGAAGACCTTGGCCAGAGCCTGGTACCTCTCCTCTCAGAGCAGTGCTGTGCTTAGGTGAGAATGTGGAGGTCCTCAAGGCATCCCTCCTGGGGGATGACCTAGTCTCAGCTATGATGGAATACACAAGGAATGAGATGGAATGGTGAATCCTTTGTGCCTAAATCAAGCAAAAATCCCAGCAAAGGATCTGAGGTGTCCTGCTAGCCCTGTGCTTCCAGAAAAAGCAAAAGTCCTTTTATAGTCTTGGCCAGGAACTCCCAGCACTAGGAGAGACTAAGGGTCTTCTAAAGCATCCACATCTGAACCGTGAGGGAAACATGTGAACCTGGAGCCCACCTTGGTCTGCCTACAGAGCAAGGAGCTGTCAGGAAACCATCATATCCCTCTCCTGCCACAGTTCCTGTGCATCCCCAAAAGAGCTTGTGTCTTTAACCATGTGGGTGCAAGGCCAGAGTTTGGGTGTTTCGATGTGAGTAGCAGTAACAGGACATGATCTCTCGCAGGTTTCACTAAAGCCATCCACTAAAGCCTCCGTAGCAGATGCTAATGGAAGCCACATATCACAAGCTTTGTTCTTTCTCTGGGGTACTTCAGGCAAGATGTACCAAAAGCAAAGACCACTTCGGGCTTGGAATGACACACTGCACAGTGTTTCCTTATGCAGCCACTACTGCGTGCTGAATGCTGGAGTCTGGCCCTCCCCTCGAGACCCAGCATTTCCCCAGATGCACCTTGTTGGCAGAGACATCCCAGTTTGAAGCTGAAGTAGCTCGTCGGGGGATTCAGATCAGCTGCCTCTCCCCACAGTGTTCTTCTCCTCATGCCCAACAAAGGCTGCAGGGGAACAGAGAGGAGGAGGCACCGGGGCATGGGTGGGTCTGTGTCCCAGGGGAGGCTGTGATGGTACGAAGCAAATGAAGAACATCTGCCCTGACACAATAGGTCATCCAGAGGAGGAAACTAGGGGAGGAAAACAGAAACTTACTCTAGTGATATTATGAAGACTTGCCTTGGTTTCAAGTGAGTTAATATCTCAGTGCAAAGTAGTTGACTTCTGTCACCTGGGACTTACTTCTCTGTGTGGGAATTTGAGCAGAGCAAGCTAATAATGACTCTGGCTCACTGGGATTTAAAATGGAATTCTTGCTTCTTGGTGTAAATGGAAAGTGATAGCGTAGCATGTAGGAGGTCTTTAATCTTCTGGATTTATTACATTTTGTAGGATTATAATGGTTTATTTGAAGCTTTTTGTTTCATCTTGAGCAATGGCAGAGGCAAGCAGGTAACTAAAGGTACACACAGAGCATTTCAATGGGGCTTTTTCCCAAAATCATCTGAGTGGCCAAGCCCCCTCTGACCACAGCCCCGCCCTCCCATCTGCATTTCATAAGGGTATTACCACTGTAATTAATAGGAGTTGTATAACAGTACCTAATTAAACTCTGATCATATAGGGTAAATTTAACTTGATTACCGTTAGCCTCAGTGAACTCTGCAGGAGATTAATCCTGGTGATTCACTCAGCACAGAAGCAACAGCAGCAGCTCTGTGGAGGAGCACAGTATTAGTGAACAGCGATGCTCTGCACCCCGAAACCCTGCAAGGTAAGTCCCGGTACTGACGGTAGCACTGGTGTCAGGGAGGGGACTGTGCTGGGACCGGAGTCTCCCCGTTTTCAAACTGGTTAAAAGCCACTGGGATGCCAGCAGGCTGCTATGGCGCGGTTCTTAAAATCACTGAATAAGGAGTCTGTGAGAGGATTATGGCTTACATAAGAGTTTTATGTCTGTCCTAAAGCTACAGCCCCTATGCATTTGTGCGCTGTGTACTGTGTCTGCCAGTGATTCATGGACACCAGAATATCCTGAATGACTACAAGCCACATTTTAAGATTGTTTCAGAACCTGGTCCCAGTCTTCTGAAAGATGGTTTTGTCTGTGGGAACAGAGAAAAGGCAGTCATTTATTTATTTCTATTAATTACTTCATATTAAAATGCTGTGTGCTTTGCTTCTGCACACTGTGCTAGAGAATTCTTTGCCAAAAAACCAAATAAGCCTTTTGTAAAATACTGGTTTTTTCTGTATCTAGTCCACATGTACAGGGCATGGGGTTTGTCCTGTCTTTGGCTGAGCACATCTGTTTATTTGCTGCTATTAATAGTTTAATCAATCGGGCTGATTCCTGCATATTCTCCATCTGACAGTAGCCCAGAAGACCCAGATGACAGCAAAAAAAGGCTTTTTGTATGTGTCGCTTTTTTCTTTCTTCTTTTATTTTTATTTTTTTTTGCTTAATTAGAAGCAAAGGGAAAGTTTTACTCTTGTTTGCATGAATGGTCACATCAAACAGTACAGGAAAATCTAGGCCAAGCTGCATTCAGCAGTCTAAGGAACATTATACCAATGCACTACTTCCTTTCATAGTAGCGATGCCTCTTAATAAACATCAGGCACCTTTTGAACTTTCTTTGATACCGTTAGCTTTTCTTTTCATAAGTACCCCAAAGCCCACCTTGCCCCCCCGAGCTCGCCGTGGTCGTTAGGAGATGTATCCGTGTGGGATGGGAAGGAGAGGGATGCGCGCGGGCTGCATCCTCGCTGCCTGCAGAAACGGTGCCGGTTATATAATGCCCTCGCTGGGTAACGAGGTGAAACTCTGTCAACTCTTCTGCAGGAGCTTTCAGAGGGTTTGGGGCTGCTGGCTGGCTGAAGGGTAAGTCAGGGACGTGTTCCTCGGGGTGGGGGGTGTGGCAGGGTGCACACGCAGGTGTGAGTGTGTACGGTGCTGAAAAGGTGCTCCAGAATCACAGGCTGAGATGTGGGTGCAGGCGACGGTACCTCAAGCAAATACGGCCTCTCTGCATAGTTAGTACCTTGCCTGAAACAGATCGGTTTAGATTATTGCTGCTTTGTGAAACAGCTCTGTAACTTGTTTGTGCTGTTTGTCTGTTTTCCTCTAACATCTCTGAAACACAATTAAGAATAAGCTGTGCTTAAGCCACAATGGCTTTCCCTTAGTGTTGGCAATAACACTTTGTGAGAGAAGGCTGTGCTCAGGCAGTGAAACGGTCCAAGGTGCTGGCACTACTCAGAATGTAACTTGCTGGGGCTTTGCTGTTGTTTTTTGCACTTGCTGTTGTTTCGTGCACTTGCAGAGCTGTGCCTGTTTGCAGCTCAGCTGCTACATTTGCTTGTCCGAGGAAATGCTACATTTGCTTGTTCATGTTGACTTCTGAGTGCATGCTGGATGACTGTGTCCATGAGTGCTGGATATCCATGTCTGGTTTGATTTGAGACTGAACTGTAGATCTGGGTGTGCTTGCCACTGTCATGGAAGAGCTACTCGTGTGCGTAGCACTCTCATGGAGTTGCTGTCAAATGTGTGTCTCAGAGCAGAAAACAATCTTGTTTTGCAGCAAGATGAACAAAGAGAATGCCTGAGCTTTTGGGATTATGTTTGCACTGTAAGTGTAGTATCTGCTTGAAGTATGGAGGAGTTACTGGGGAAACTGGTGGCTCCCTTACAGACACAGAAGGGCTGCAGAGTGGGGCTGTGCATCCACAGCCCAGTTAGCTCTAAGCTCAAAAGATTCAAACAGCGAGAAACAGAGACTAAATGGACCTAAATAAGTGAGGGATCTGAATTATTCACAAACAGAAATGTTTGTTCCTTAACAGTCAGGTGCCTGAATCCAGAGCAGCCTCAGGCCGTGGGACTGGCATTGTGAGGGTGAGCGTTGTCCTAAAATGAACTGTGCAACAGAAAAATCGCTTAGTATGAAATACAGGCTCGTATTCCCCTGGGACTCAGAATCTCTCGTACTCAATTTTTAGACTCTTTTTTTGTTATAATCTAAAAGGTACTTACTTGATGCCACAATTCCTGTCACTTTCGCTTTTGCATTTGTTCCTTGCAATATTCAGCTGGAGTAGCAGCTTGCCAGGGCCCACATCCTATTTCATCTTTGTTCTCCTTCTCTTGCCATGCTTGGAGCTGGTGGTCCCATAGATCTGACTGGTCCTTGGCTGGTTTTGTGGCCCTTGTGTGAGGAGATGGGTGTAAGAAGAGATGAAGTTTTTTTGGCGTGGTTTGATTTTATTTTTTTTTTTTTTAATTTTAATCCAAAACAAAACACAGTTTGTTTTTGGTCTGGGATAGCAGTGCAGCTGAAAACTGGTGTCTGTTAGACCTGTTCCTCAACAGGACTCTCAGGACCCAAAGCGTGGTGTTATACTGCACTCTCCTGACCATCCTGTCCCTCCCTCACCTGTGCTACATCACCCATCATTCATGCCAGATGTAGAAACCAGAAGCAGTGGACTATATTGAGGTTCCAAGTGGTGCTATGCTTTGGGAAGAGGGCAGGAGATACTTGGGGATATGCTGCCTCTGCTTCATCCACTTCAGTTGTCTCCATGTGAGCTGGCTTCAGGTGGTTGGAAGCTGATCAGCCAGTTTGGTCCTTGCTTAAAACTGAACCACAGCAGCTTCAGTCATACCAGGGCTGGAAAACTCAGCTTCAGGCTACCAGGCTCCCTACTTCTGGGGTAGGGTGTAGTGGAACAGAAGCAGCAGAGGACTGGCCAGGAGACAAAGGCTGCTAAATGCACATGGTCATAAAAATCATTCTAATAATTGGAAGTGTCGGGCAGCCTTGCTGGGAACTTAAACATAGAAGCCGAGAGTCAGTCACACCTCAAAAACTATGTTCCACTGTCTTCTTGAGCTAATTTCTGTCTGGAGGGAGAGAGTTACTCGTGTGCATCAGCAATGCAACAGTACCCCCAGGATGGCAAAGGCAGCAATGGAGTTTCGCCATCCAGTACTGCAAGCCCAGTACATTCAGGCTACATAGAATGCCTTAAAGTGACAATAGGTAAAGAAATATCACACAGCTGCCTAGTTTTTCATACATGATCACTGGGTTGCTGGTGGCTTTGTAAGTTTTGAAGCCCCATAGCTGAGCCCACAGGGTCCCTATTGCTGCTTGCAGATGGTGAGCTTTGCCCTATATATCAAACAGATTTCTCTGTGTGCTTGCCTGTGTTTAATTACCATTATGAAATGGTAATAAAAAATTTAAAATGTCATTACAGTGTAGTGCAGAGATGGGATTTGCAGTGCAACTGCAAGTCTTCTGTTGGCAAAGCTGCTCCAAGTTTATCTGAACTCTGACACTGGGCAGTTGTTCCCCTCTATGAACGGTTGTCTGAGCAGGCTGATGTGGCTTGTGTTGTTTGTCACTGGCTTGCCTGGGTATCACTGTGTCAGCAACCCTCCTGAGTCTTTCCTATAGTGGAAATTTAGCCTGGTTAAAGCTCCTACCAGCCAGGTGCCTCAGCAAGAGCAGTGCTTTGCCCAAGGAGTAACTTGCTTCTTGAAGGAGAGTTATTTTGATGCAGACAAGGGTCATTAGGACTGCACTGACTTCCTGACATTGGCACCCATTCTAGGAAAATCCCCATGGTGATAACTTAATGCCACTGAGCGTCTCTCTCTGGTGCAGCTTCAAGATTGGTGCTGTCCCTGAGAGAGCACTGTGTTACAGGGCTGATGCACTGCATCTCTGCATCTGTCAGCTGACAGCCATCCTACCAAAGGTACCTGCAGGTAGTTTCCTTTGCTTCCACTACAACATCAGGCAGAGAGAAGCCCAATTAAGAAACTTTGGAATTTGAGAACTGTAAGTGTTTGCATGTGTTCGTTGCTGCAAGGGTAGGTAAAGAAAAGTCCTGGAGAAATTCTTGGGCCAAGCAGTGTAGAAGCACTTCATATAACAGGGAATCTGAGCTGACTGGGCTGGTGGATGTGTTCATGTCACTATCTGTCTGTCCTGGCATGATTTTGGCCTTTAAATAGCACACATATTTTACTTTTTCTTCATGTTTTGTTAACATTTTTAGAACAGGGCTCTGTGGTGTGGTCCAGGGCACCTACTGGGGCCAGCAAGAGCTGATGAGAGGCAGCCAGGTGGCAGGACTGGACCTTGATGAGGCTGGGCGGGAGCCTGCCTTGGGGCAGGGGCCATGGGATCTCCACAGAGCTGTTCCTTGGCTAAATGGTCCAGGAACAGGAGCAGCACCACCGCTCTCCTGCGCCTCCCCACAGTCTTCATTTTTCTTTTCGGGTGGTGCCTGGCACATCAAACCTCCCTCACCTACAGGCCAGGAGGAGGCTGTCTTCCACAGGCTGCTGTGTGTGTGCCTGGGGTACAGCCACAGGACTAGTTGGAGCAGAGAGCCTGAACAGCATTAGGAGCATCCTAAAGGGTCCCCCTACAACTGGGGTTCTATTTAAACCTTTACATCAGCAGCAGTGAAAATGGTTCTGTTCTTTAACTTGAACTTTTTAGTATAATAGATAGACTTTACTAGGAATGGTATTGTTTGCCAGAATCTGATTGACTCAGACAATTTTCTTCCTAGTTGAAGTATTTTGTTTGCAGGAATTAACAGATACTTTATTAAATACCAAACTTGTTTTAACATTGTGATATTGTAACACACATAGGAAGCAGAGGTCTTCCTCTGCATGCATCCTTCTTTGCCTACCTGAAACGGTAGTCCAGCTGTTAACTGCTACCTTAGGGAGGGTGCTGAGCCCCGCCAGCTGGGAAAAGGAGTGCTGATGTTGTCTGATACCTTGGGTAGCTAAGCCTGAGGCTGACCAATAAATTGTATTGTTTTCATTGACTCTGGTAGCCTTTTTATTAGATTGCCATTCCCTTCATAGACTCGAGTGCCACAGTAATAAAGGTAATGAGTGATGAGTAACAAAGGTAAGCATAGATGCTCAGCTCTCCCAGTCCCTCTGACATGCCAGTCCATTGAACCTATTTTCTGTTCTGACCTTATCTTGGCTAGAATTTGATTTTGAGTCTTTGGGTGGATGGGGCAGCCCCCTGCTCAAAGCACTGCTTTAGAAAATACTGTGCCAGGCTGTATGTTTATTAATAAGCTGATTTTGTAAGGAGATGGAGCACCATGTCTGAGCTCTCGTGGTAGGGCTAGCTAATGATATTGGACAGCGAGCAACTGTCACTTTTACTAAATCTGTCATATTGCAAGTAAGCTGCTTACAGCATGCAGTGGAGGTGGGCAGAATGACAGTCTAATCCACCTTAGGGCTCTACCCAAAGTGAAACGTGGAGTCTGCTTTTCTCAAGAACACAGTTGTCCCTTGGAAACTGTTGTCTCAGAGGCACAAAGAAAGCTAAGAAGCAGAACAGGCATCAGCTTTGCTGAATAAAGTCCATCTGTGTGTCTGCTAAAGGGCTTCTAGACCCTTATCCCTGAGTAATGGTAAAATAGGACTTCTGAGGAACAGAAGTGACATGGAATTTGTCAGAAAATATTTCTCTGTACATTTCCTAGAAATGCAGCACAGATTTCCAAGCAAATCTGAGGATTTCCTTATATAGAAAAGGGGAACACTATGAGACCCAGTCAGCAGAACTGGACTCTCAGCAAAGCTTTCATGGGTGGGAGCTGGGGAAGTAGCACACACAGAGGCTCTTGGTGATCTCTTTCTGTTTCCAGTGCAGCAAGATGCCATTTCCTAACCTAGAGACCCCACTGTGACCTCACCTGCACCAATTCAAGTGCAGCCTGTGGGCTCTGCGATGGCTGTATGATGGGTTTGGGGAGGGGGGAAGAAAGGTGTGGGCACCAACTTCTGCTGACACCTTCCTGCGCCACCTCCCGCTGACGTTCAGCCTGAGGTCATTCTTCCTTGTTGCTGTGTTAGGTGTGACTGTCCCATCATGCTTCTGTGGTAGGAAAACAGCGTATTTTTCCCCGGTTTCTCTCTCATTTTACAGGTGAGACTACACCCGTGCATCACGAGACACAGACATGGTTTTCAGAAATGATCCCCCATTTTGACCTCATTTGGCCAAAGTGCGTAGCACTTCCTTGAATTTGAGTAGATAAATAATCATGCTGGTGGAAGTGCTGCTTAATATTAAACTAAGTCTGTTGCTGAATCAGCTCCTTGATCTTTGGCAACCTTTGTGCTACAGAAGTATTTATACATGTAAACATTAGATTGTAGATACAGTTTCTTCAGATAACACTGCAGCATATGGGGCACAGGGCTGAACTTTATGGGGCAATAAAACTGAGTGCTGAATGCTGTGAAGAGTTTCCTCTTTACAGGTCTTTATATCTGCTTTTGACAACTAATCTTCAGTGGCATTTAATAGTGTTTAAGAATATCTTCATTACCCTCAAATGGTCCTGTCACCTGTGCAGTGCTTCACATGTAGAGGGTGTTTGATGGTACTGTGCTCTTTCCTGGGGTTGTATGAGAAGCTCCACTTGAGGTTGGGATGCTGTATTAAGCTGGGACTTAAGCTGTAGATTGTGTATAAGGTTTGAGGGCTGTCCATTACAATATGCATTTTGAAGTGATGGGGCTGTACAAAATATGCTTGGAATGGGCTTCAGGAGACCTTCAGCTTTGTGGTTCCCTGCAATGAGATCCCCAACAGTCAAAGGTAGAGATGTGCCTATGCAACTTCAAGAATTAAAGCCTAAGAAAAAAAGACAGGAAAGTGGTTTTAAACGCTATCAGAAAATGGAGGTGGGAGATAAATTAAATGCCTTATTAAAATCACTTAGTGGCAGGGCTATAGGTTCAGTGTGGAATCCCTGGCAGTCAGCCCACCAATGCCAACAAGAATCACATGCCTCCAAGATAAAAAGAGTCTCCCCATTTCCTACAGATACCAGGGAGCACATGAGACTCATTGATGGCCATCGCAGACAACGGGTTGTGCTGCCAAGAGTGACAATTCATGAGAAACTGGTTTAAGACCAAAGAAGAGAGTTCTGTCTTCTGCTCCTTTCAGTCTCTGCTGCATCAGCACAGTAGTGGCAAAGTAGTTGAAAGCTGATCTTTTTAGAACATCTCTCCAAACATTAGCTTTCAACCATGCAAGCGTGATTTTTCACGCAGAGGAGATTGGGAGTGGCAGAAGTACCTTTCCAAGGGAAGGATTTGCTTGAGCTGGTCGTGAAAGTGCACCCTGAGGGCTGCTGAATCAGGTTGCTCGTAAAAGTCAAGTGCATTTTAATGTAGAAGACGTTTATGTTCTTTCTTGAAGTGTTGCAATGAGGATACAGCATCAGGGAAACGGGGGCACAGAGTGGGGTCCTGGGAAAGCACATGCCTGGCTCCTCTGGTGCTTACCCCAGGATATGTTTTGGTTACTGACTGCTAAACATAGCAAAGCTGGACCTGCATTGTCACCCTACTGAATTTCAAAAAGTTTTTTGTGTCTTACTGGAGATCAAGCTTCATCATTGATAGCTTTAGCCAGCTGTAATGTAGAGGCTGTTGAAAAACACTCTGTCACCATCACAGCACTCTTATTTTTATCTTCAGGAGGAAGTATATGTTGAAATGACCTTTTGGTTTCCCAAAGATAAAGGTGCTTCTAATTGGATTGGTACCTAGGAATACATGTAATTTGTTTAAAGGTAGGAAAGTGTTTTCTGGTAGAGTTATACATTTGGGTTGTGTGTTCTCCGCAGTCTTCACCTCCATAGACCTGGGTGGGGATTTTTGGGTGGCTTTGGCAATTATTTAGGAGATGATAGACAGTCTAAGATTTTGAACACTCTTTAGATGGTTCTTTAGTATAAGGCCTATGAGGTTGAGGATGTTGATTGCCACTGGAGGGATCCAATGAGGCATTTATGCCTAAAAAATGCCCACATTCAGACAGGAGATCCACCTTGAAGACCTTTCTGGGAACCATCAACAGTGCTGGAGAGATTTCTTGGAAACTGGGCTCTTTTCAGGCATTTCAGTTTAGATGTCCTGAGCCACTTTTTAGAGGTTTAATACTACTTATCTCAAGTGAATCTGGCCGTGGGTGTAGGTTTTTTTGGAGGAATTTAGTTTTAAATAACATTTCCCCTGCCTAGATCTTTATCACCATTAGAAGGGAACTTACTCTGGTTGCATGTGAGCTACTGCTGGCTCTCACAAGCACGGCTGTGTTTATACAAGCCAGGGTTTGTTCCTGGAAAGTGGGAAGGAAGGCATTGCTTCTGCCAGTGTGTTGTGGGGGACAGTTCTGCAGCTTGGCTTCGTCTTGATCACTTAATTGTAAGTTCTCTTTGGGCTCTACAAGAGGGTATTCTGCAACAGTTCTCACAGTCTGACATCCCCCAGCTACCCATAAATGCATGCTAAAGCTGTTAATTCTATTTTGGGTGTTTCATTTGGTTGTTCTGGGGGAGGAGAGCTGGGGTGGGTTTGATCCTTTTGAGCTGGGTGGGTGCTGTGGTTAATCTCCTTCCTAAATGTGCTAACCAAGGAAACTGAGCCATATTAGAAATAACACGAGTACCATTTACAACCCTGTCTCTCCTGAAAGAAAGCACTGAAACACAAAAGCTGTGAAAAGGTGTGACTGAATTTTTAACTTGGGCAGCAGCACTTTTTTGAACAGTGATGAACCTCAGCATTAGCTCAAGTTTCACTACAACATTTGCTGAATAAGGGTCTAAATTAATAACATCAGGTAATAGTTGGTGCAAGAACTGCCTTCTGCTGTGTAGGAAATAGAGGACGGTATTTCCTTTTTTCATTGCAGCACCAAAATGAAGAATTCACTTTGCATTCAACAGTGCTGAAATTTGGTGGGTTGCAATGGATTTGCATTGAAAAAAGGCTCAGTAACAATGCTGACACTGACAGTGCTGTTGGAACAGAAGCTATCACTGGTGTTTGGAAACAGTTCTGGTATGGGAGAAAAAAAGGCCGTTAAGAGATTCTTCTATGAAAGAGTTCCAGACAAAAGCACTGAGCTCACGGTGGTGTGTAGGAGAAGAAAAACGTGCATTAAGGCTTCTCTGTTGCATGAATCATCAAAAGTTATGTAAATATGCCTTCTTATAAGCTGTATTTATCTTATTCCTATAGAGAAAGCAGTAATAATGCCTCTGTCTTTCAGATGTAGGTATAGAGTATAGTGTTTTGATAAGCAGCATTACGTGTGTCCATTTTCCCTGCTGATCACAGAAGACAAGAAACCAACTACAAGCAATTCCCCCTGACCATTACTTGGAAACTTTAACTGAGTTACAGATCCTCTAGTCCAGGATGGCAATGCTATCTAATCTGTATTTGAAACACAGGTATGAGAGTCTGAATAGCATGTCAGTTTAAAGTAATCATCTCTTTTTTTTTTTTTTTTGCTGGTATATATCTCTGCTCATGCTTCAGCAGGGAGTCGATGTGAAGGTTAAGAGGCTTTGTTAGTATAGTTGCAGTTTTCTTGAAATTTTTCTGAACTGAGTTGTAGCTGGCCAGTGAGAACTGGAGAGAAATAAAACACGGTTTGACATGAAGAAAAAGGATCTCAATTTGTGTTGGTTCAAAGTCAGAAAAGGGCTGTGATAGCCTGCCAGCATGAGTCATGTATTTGGGGAGTGTTTGTGCCTCATACTCTGTTCCCCAGTAGAAGATACTTCTCTTTTGGACAACTTTCAGCCTTGTGCAATCAGTCCATCTACTTTATTAATATACATATATTTATCTTTAATGAGAAGGATTGACTAACAGATTGACATTTCATGGGATTTTAGGGATGAACCTCTGTCTGCTGAAGTCAGACGCAGCTTTGCCATTAAAAAGGGTATTTAGTCACTGCATAGTCTAACAGTGCAATTGCCTTAATAGACTAGAGTTATCTAAAGGGCATCCTGTAAACATCAAACAAGGTTTGACTGGGGTTTCTTGTGCATTATTTTGTGAGTAACTAGGGTTTGGAAACTAGATTTTAGAAATCTATCCATTTTTGGAATACTCTAGAATTTCATCTAAAGGTAAATGAGTAACAGACCCAACATTCCTAGGTTTCTAGTGCTTGGACTTTGAGAGCTGCAGAGTATTTTAAAGGGCTGGCATCTCTGAAGAAAAGGAGAATTTTTGCTGAGATGGTTTTTTATTTGGACCATCCTTTCAACTGCAGACATACCCCCTATGCTAAAACCTATAAACAACCCAGGGAAAACCCTGAGGTCTTTGACGTTCTGCCAAATTCTCTGGTGCCACAGAGCTACCAGTGGCCACTGTAAAGGTGAGCCTGGCATCAGGCCTGTGGGGTTTATCCTGACTGTCTCCCTCCTGTTGTGTTTGCCTGATGTTTGAACTCTGTGTAAGTTGACCCAGGGCATCCTAGAGTTTCAGCTCTGGAGTCCAGGAGAGCAGAAAAGGATACTCTTGGCTCCAGCACCCTAACTGGCTTGTCCTTTGTCTAGGACAGCGCAAGTTATTCTTTCCAAGCAAATATTTACTGAGTAAATAGCAGGGGAGAGCTCGTATACAATTTGTTGGCATTACGTCAATGAAGATTCATTCTGCTGTGTGTTTTAGAAGTTTAATTAACGTGGGCTTTGCAATATGTGTTGGAAAGTAAATAGCAGGCACATCTTTATTTACCTGGCAGAAGAGTAATGCTTCTTTGGAAGAAGATGTGAAAGCTTTTCCTAGCACATGCGACTCTATTCACTGGTATCATGCAGGCCATTCTGCAGCACACACGCTTCTTAAATCCCCTGTAAGCCCAAATATCAGGCTTAGGGGAGAATTAAGTGCTGTACAGATTCATGGTGAGCCTTTGCACAGGGAGTGAGTTTCATCCCACCATCTGAACACTGTGCAAACAAGCAGTCAGACCCGAGACTGAAGGAGATAATCAACTCCATCAGTTTGGCTGTTGTGCAGAGCTGTTTATGGAAAACATATCAGATGCACAGGCTGACGCTGCTTTGTGGATTTTATCACGTTAGTGATCAAAAATATCCAACATGAGCAGGATACCCACAACTGAGCTGTTTTCATTTGGAAGGACTTCTTGGCTGGCAACTTGGCTGCCCACTGAATTATAAATCTCAGCCAGCAGCATTGTACAATAGAGTCCTGATATAACCTTTAGCAGTGAACCACAGATGGCAACCATGTGAGAAGGCTACTGTGCTTTTGATGCCGTCTGCGCTGTAATCGCTTCCATAACCAGTGTGTCGTATCCTATAAATGATGCATCATCCTCTGATGCCTCATCCACAAAGTCTGGTTCTGGGGCCTTGCAGATTATTGGCACATGAGGTTTCCATTGGGGATTCCAAGGCACAGGCTGATCAGTGGTGAAAAGTCACTGCCAGTGATGGGAGCTCCGGTTAGAGATAAGACATCACACCTTACTGGAGCTGTCAGCCCTGCGAATTGCTGCCCTGTGAGATTTTAACTATCTGCACAAGGAGTCCTCGTTAGCTTCCCTGAAATCACCTGCATGCTCAACATCAGGGATAAGTGTACACATCTTCAGGGCTTGGGATCAGTTGGGAAGGAGAAAAGCCCTGCTTTGAGAAAGGTCCCTCCAACATGATCATATCCTGGCTCACAGGCAAGCTCTGTTCTCCCTGGATTGCATCCCCCAGTTCACTGGAGATGTTCTCATGCTTCCTCTGGTCCTTTTGGTGTAGCATCTCACACCTGAGACAAGTGTGTTTGTAACTCCCTTTTTTCCAAGCAGAGTTTTCATCATTTCATAAGCAGCTAAAATATGCTTAGCCACTAACTTCTCTATTAACATAACATTTACAACAGGCTTAACAACAAGGAACAGATTTCTTGTTCAACAAGGAACAGATTTCTTGTTCAAGATCAGCTGTTTGAACAGTTAAACTTCTCTTACCTTCCTCAGTACTTCTGTTTGCATGTAACTGACCTTTCCTCCTCCTTCATTCCTGTTCGTCTTCCAGTTTTCTTCTTCAAGTATAATTTCAATGATATTTGGTGTGAATTAAATGCTAAAAATGCTATTGATTGCTGTTATGCTCGTTTTGTCAACTCTATTGTTCTAAGGCATCAGATTGATAAATGTTTTGCTAACACCCTGATACAATGAATATTTTTGCAGGTTGTCATTACAGAGGAGTAGAGTAGAGTAGATGTGTATTTTTTTCCAGGGTTATACAAGAATAGGCACAGTGTTTGCTAATTGTCCCTCATCTCCCCGTACATGTTTGCTGCTCTGCCACTGTGAATAGGTTGTTACTGGTTGGTTTGTTTGTAGCCATCCCCCATACTTGGACAGAGAAATTGCAGTGGGTGATGCTTTTTCTCTGGACCTCTTTAAAACTCCTCTTTCATCTGCCTCCTGATTTTGCTTTGCCTATTGAAATTTCATGCATTCTGGGGGGCTGGTAGTCCAGATGTTTTCATGACAATGGTGTCTTTATCATCAGGATTTCATAATTAGGCAATTATTTTTTTTACAATACAGTCATTCTGAGATTTTTCTGTAATAAGCAGTTAGATATTATAATTTGCTAGAGATGCATTTTTTTTCTAAGTATGGATTAGAATAGATTTTAATTTTACAATTTCAGAGAGCTAAATTAGACATTGTACTAAAGAAAAACTATTTTTTATGTCTATTAGAATATTTACTTTTGTGTTGTTCTAATGCCAGCCAGAGTGAAATACTTCCATATGTTTTTAATCTTAGGTTAAGTTAAAACTGCTGGTAAAAAAATATGGTGGGAAAATTGTTTGTGATGATGCAAGAAAATGTAGCTAGAATTTTTAAGATAGTGCAGTGCTCTGTCCCCTCCTGCTCTGCAATGGGGAAGTCCAAGTGTCAAAAGAAATGAAATCTTAGTCAGTTTGAGGCAGCTGGAAGGTAGAATAACTTCAAGACATTTTGTTCTGATTATTTCAACCACTTCTTTTTGGATGTAGCTGGAATGTTCAACCAATAGTAATTTCATTTCCACTTCATTTTGTGTGTGTGTGTTTCAGCTGAGAGATGCAGTGGAAGTAATTGCCTGCAAAAATGGGCATATTCTGGTACAGAGTCATTTCTCATCGTTTCTCTCAGAAGCTTACTTTGTAATGTCATTCATTCTGTCTTACTACTCTTATTTCTTTTTCCTCATGTGCAGTAAAATATTAATCCTTTCAAAAGTTAAGCCTGAGTTTAGTCTTTTTGTTTATCTTTTGCTTTTTAATAGCAAATATTAAACACTGATTTCTAAGGATGTTCTCAGCAGCAGATGCACAGGGCACTGGCTAAGTATAATTTCTGTTTCTGTGCCTCTTTTATTTCTAGTAGAAAACTGCCTGAAAACTTTACCCTAGTCCATCTCCATTTGTGTTTTGATGGGAAAACTCCTGATGGCTTTAGGCAAACAAAATGCTTTGAAGATGTAGATGTTTTTTTCTGAACTGGGGCTCCATTAAGCTCTGAAATGTCAGGGTTGTGCTGAGATAACCCAGGCACTCATGGCAGTCTTCTTTGGTCTTACCAGACTTTTAGGTGTTGATGGCTGTTGCTGTTGCCCTGTTGAAGGGAGAACAGGCATGGAGAGCAGCTTTTGATGGTCACAGATGTCTTTAAAGGCTTCTCTCTGAGCACCACATCAGGGCAGGCTGAGGGAGTTGGACTGAAAACAGGTAAAACAGGTGTCCCTCATGAAGTGTTCCCTTGGACAGTTTCTTTGCCTGTGTCTGTGATGCTGATGGTGGCACTGGTGCTGTGGACAAAATTCAAGGTTGCCCCGCACGATGGACTCCCAGGCCCAAACTCTGCTGCGTGGCACACGCAGGTTCAGAGCGTGGCTGTCAAGGACTCGATGTTAGAAATCCATCTCTGTAGTTCTGTCTAACCTAAACAGATTTTGTGGTCAGCATGAAGTAAATGACGACCACATCTCATCTAACTCTTCCTAACTGGACCCACTATTTCCCTCTAAAAAGTTAAGTAAGAGGTGACGTCGCAGTCTGAGCTAGGGGTGGCTTTCATGTTACGTGGTGCTCAAAAAGTAGGTTACTGGGTCAGGAACAGCAAGTTCTGACTGTTTGCCAGCTCGGCCTTTTTTTTTTTTCCCCGTGATGTTTATACTGCTGTGACCTGCCACGCTGAAATGAGTCTAAAATGAACGCGAGCAGTGCTTCAAACCAGCGAGATGGGTTTGATTGAACTTGTCCTTCTGTACTTGCATCAGATTATCAGTTCACAGGATGGTTGCTATATGGTGGCTCCCTTTTTTGAAATGAAAAGTAAAGCTAACTAGAATCCAGTGGCTAGGAAAAAAAGACCATCCTTTTTAAATGATTAGCTTGAAGCCAAAAATCTTTCTAAACTCACTGGAGAGTGAAGAGATTTGGGCTCACACAGAATTCAGTACTAAGAGAATTTACACCCAGATCCAGGGTTGTGTTGGAGAAGGTCTTTAGAGATGTCTGCAGAATTTGAATCTAGCTCAGAACAGTGAATTTTGGAGTAATGTGGTTTTGATTCTGGCTATCATCGGTTTGAAATGCCCCCCAGCTGCTTGCACTGTTTTGTCCAAAACTAGTTCCTCCCCCTGTGGGCATTTTGTCCTTTTAAGCCTCCCCAAAGCCAGAGCTCAAGACTGTGCTGCAGGGCATGAGGACAGAGGGCAGCTGCTGACAGCGTTGAATCCCTGAAAGGGAGCTAAGTGCCAGGCTGAGGGTGGGAACCCTGACAAGGAATTGCAGCTTCTTTCCCAGTGGGAGCACAGGGTAGCAGCATGACGGCTGGACTCAATGATCTTAAAGCTCTAAAGCTGCACCCTAAATGCTGCTATGCTTATATGTTTCTATGACTGCAGAGGTGAGGCTGACTCAGACTGCACATGGGTTTGTACCTGCCCCAAGCATCAGACCCCAGGGACTCTGTGTGCTGGGTGATGGCAGCCTGGGAGCAGATTGCTTGTCTCATTGCTGCTGTGGGCTCCTTCACCCCACAACTGGAGTGTGAAGACATGAGCAGTGGCTGCTTTATCCACAGGGATGGCACAAGCCCTTTCTGGGCCTGCCTTTCTGGCTGCCATTAACACCAGCGGCACACGGCTGGACTGGAATATCCAAGGGGAAATTCCTTTGGGTTGGAGGCAAGTTTTCTTCTTGCTCAGTGCCTTTGTGCCCAGATTTCTAGATCCTGATACTGCAGCCCTCCTTCCTCTGGTGAAGTGCAAAGAGTGGGATGGGTGGCCCAGCTTCAAATATTTGAATAATCTCACCAACAAAAATATTATTCAAAGCAAAGCCTCAAAATACGTTCGGTGGCTCACTGCCAAAGCTGACTTAAGAGGAAACTATGTGGGCCATTCAGTCAAGTGATTCATCGAGCTTTCAGTGCTTCCGAAAACTCATCTAGAAGAAATTAAAGAGGAAAAAAAAAAAAAAGGCAGGATTCAAAGAGATTGCACCTTGCAAAATCTCTGTCTTCAGTCAGAGAGAGCTTTCTGCTACCAGACTAGATGCAGCAGGACAGAGAAAGAACAGCATCACTTAATGCTCGTTGCGGAGCTAAAATGGCATCTCATCACAAAGCATCAACAGCTCTCCCAGAAAATGGCCCGTGCAGCCTGCAAAGGCCACCCTCAGCACTGAGGTCTGCACAGGCCTCTTCATGTTTCTTGTCCACAGCTTGAGAATATCTGATTTTCTGCAACTGGAGGAAAACTGTGTTGCTCTGAGAAGGGTGAGATGAGTAATGCAGCTAATAAATCCACAAATGTCCCTATTTCAAAGCAGGGATCAGCTCATTTTCTCACCGTTTAATGAAATGCAGTCAAACTGCAGCACCTCTTAGAGGACCTGTTATTTATGAGACTATCAGCCTCTCAGAGCTGCACAGGTTCCCCACTGGCGACAGCTCAGCAGGGCCCTGGTTATCACAGCTGACTTACAGTTCCCTCTCTGCTGGCAATCAGTTCAGCCACTACCAGAGAATATATGTTAAGCCTCACCCCAAAGACCCCAGTCCTGCAAGGTGCCGAGTGTTTGGTGTGGGAAGCAGTGTTACAAGAGGCAGCAAGGAGGTGAACAGCTCACCCCCTGCGTGCCCCCTCTTTCTTAGAAGGCTGGATCAGATTCTTAGCTGATAAAAGTAGACATGGCTCCATTGCCTTCAGCAGGGCTGTGCTGATGTATGCTGGTGCAGAATCTGGTGTCTATTTAGAAGCAGAAGCTCTAAAGCTTTAAGGAGAGGCATGCATTTAAAATGCAAAATAGCCAGCGTTGGTCCTTGCTGGCCTCATTTCTTAGGGGATCGTGTTGGTGCGAACTTGTCCTGGAAGCTGACGTGCGTGAAAATCCACAGCTTTCTCTTGTGCTCCGAGCCCTTGGTGAGTTTGCAGGCATTGTTAAGCTTGATCCTGCCTTCCCCCATCCTGCTGCAGGGTTAGTGAAGGAAGTGATGCTCTGCTGGTTAGAGAGCGCTGCCACAGCACACGTGCTCACTTCTGCTTCTGCCCTCGCACTGCTTTGGGATGTGATCTTATGCAAGGCCCGTAGCTGTGCCTGGCCTTGATTTCTCTCTCTGAAAAACAATGACGACAGCACTACTTGAGTTCTTTTACCTATTCTTTTTTTTTTTTTTCTGGGGTGGAAATTGACATAAAAGAGCAGAAATCTGTGTCTGCTCTTCATCCCTGCTGCACAAATAGCTTTCCAGCCCACTTCAACAGCTGCAACATGAAAGTAAAAATATCAAAGCCTGATATATAAGGGTTCTGCTTTGGAACTTGCAAACCATTATTATGGCAAAGGAATGCCCTAATAATACTCTGCTTCCAGTCAAAGAAGATACATGCTCTCTAAGTTGGAGAGACATGGATGGACCTGTGTTAGGGAATTGGCTGGATGATCAGACTCGGAATTGTGGTCGATGGCTCAGTTATGGTCAATGATTCCATGTCCAAGTGGAGACCAGCAGCCTGTGGCATTTCTCAAGGCTCAGATGATCTTTAAGGTCCCTTCCAACCCAAACCAAGTTCTGTGGTTTCATAATATCCTCCATGTACAGGATTCTAACCTATGAATCTATAGTTACACTTAATAAGATGCAACAGTCGCTCAGGGGAGTGATAATAGGATATAGAGTCCTTTATCTCTGTGTCATGTGTTGAAATCCAGACCAGGCCATTAGCAATTAAAAGGTCTTATCACCTGATGTCTGTCCAGCGACCTGTGCAAAAGGAGCTTCAGCTCAGCAACCAGTGCATAAACATTTCAGGTTTTAGGTTGCTGGATTTTTTTTTCTCTCTTTTCCTTTTTTCTTTTGACAGGAGGAAACTGTCTTTTGAAATCCCTTCCCTGCCGTCTTTAGCACCATGGCCAGCTATCTCTAGGCAGGCAAGCAGCCAGACAGACATGGGGTTGTGGTGTTTTCCTTCCCTAAAGATGGTTTTCCAAAGCAAAGCTAAAGTATGTTAGAGCAAGGCCCTTGGGAGAGCAGCCAGCACCGCCTCTACTCATACTGAGTTTGTTTGGGGACTAAATACACAGTTGTTTTCTCTTGGCTTAATACAGCACCTATTTAGGCATATAAAAATAATAGCTCATAAAGTATGATGCATGGGTTTCCTCTCTTTCTGTTTCTCACATGAAAAAAATACCCCAAATATTTATTTTCAAGAATTATTTGAAAAGTGGGAGAGAATGAAGAAAACGTTTACTTATTGCTGCATTTTCATTCAGACACACACATGTCTGTGTTCTATTAACTTACCGTGAGCCTTTATATTATATATATCTTTCCCATTTATTTATGCCTGCTAGGGTTTGGAGGTTTTTTTCCATCTGAAAACAGCCGGTGAGTGTGAAAGGCTCCATAGTTACCATTTGCTGTGACAAGTGCTGTAGGGGAAAGGAGGTATTTTCTTTTTCTGTCCTCAAAACAAGGCCATGTTAATGTTCACACACAGATGTTTGTGTTTGAGAGAGTTTTATAGCGGCAAAGACCATTGTTATCAATGGCTAGTCAAGCACAGAATTCAAATTCTCTGCGAGCTGAACCCAGGTCTGTGACTTGCAGCTGTGCTTTGAACAGTCCCCTCTAAGTGATGGGAGCTGGGGCTTCTCAGGGGCTGGGCAGCCCCATCTTGGTAGTCACGTGTGGCTCTGTGAAACTGGATGGTTCCTCTGCCACCATCTCCACCGCTCTGGGAACACCAATAGGATTCGTGGCTGCCCTTCCCTGTAGGATGGTGAGCCTGGCACTGACCTCCCTGGACCACAGCCACCCAGGAGCCAGCCTGCTGCTACAGTCCTCACCCAGCTCCAGAGGAAGGTCCCACCTCCCACACCTTCAAGCCCTTGTGAAATGTCACCAGTTTCAGAGAGAAATCGAAAGCAGGGAAGGGGAGGACACAACTGAGCCCCTGTTGCTTGGAATGTTTTAGCCAGGACTGCCGCTTCCAAGCAGCTCTTGAACAATGTCTTCCATGGTGGAAATCTCAGTCCTGGAAGACTCCCTCCAACTGGAAATATTGTAGTGTGGCAAGGTATTGCTCCTCTTTTCTCTGTTTTGAAAGGTGCACCTATTCCCAAATATAGGTCCTAAGGAACATTTGCCCAATGGCATGCCAGAACAGCAGGACAGGAATCTCCCACTTCCCTTTTCTCAGCATCTGTTGGAGCTCTGAATTCTTTGATCAGAGTTTGCCTCCACCAGCATATCCATCAGCACAGCCTTTATCTAGCGGGAAGGAAATGCAAACAGAACCTGTGAGCCACGTTGCTGACTGATGGGTATCACTGTTGGTCTGCTCGTGGGGGTTCACACTGATTTAAAATCATGGCACAGCAGTCCCTGTGTTCCAGTAAGCTCCACAGTTACTGAGATGTTACCTCTGTCACCTCAGCATCTAAAAGTTTGGCCCAGAACCTTCAGCTTCGTGAGAGCCAGGCACAAGAGCTGGGGGGTTCTCCCTTTCATAGGAATTTATAATACATTGTGATTTTCCAAAAACTGGCAAGTGTTGGTGTACCTGCCTGAGCTCCCAGATTCGGGGAGAAAGATTAACTTATGTGCAGGGCATGGTGGCTGCTGGAGCTATGTGAGCTGTTCTCACGTGAAGAAACCCTGCCCTACCTTAGACTCCCAGGAGGAATCATGGACTCATTTGGGAACTTCTGTGGAAATCAAGCTTGGATCCAGCCTTGCTTGCTAAGCTCAGTGGTGGCCACACTAAATCTGTGCTGCTGCTGTGCTCAGCACCTCAATTATCTTTGTGCTGCACCCACTCATTGGTCCTGTTCCACCTCTCCATCTGTTCCCCAGGACTCTGCACTTGGAGTAGTAAATCTTTGAAGAAGCTAAGTTGAGTCTGATCCAAATATCCCAGGCAGACACGAGCCCTGTTGCCTCCATCACCACAGCATGGCTAACCCCAAACCCAGGCTGACTGCCTGCAGGTACCTGAGGTGATGCTGAGCAATGCTCCTGGAGACAGGAATGGTGCTGTCAGACCTCACTGCTCAGAGCCCAGAGGTGTCAGTAGTCCCACTATGTCCATTTCGTCTCTGGTGTTTGAAATGCAGGTCAGCTAATGCCTGGAATATCTGTCTGTGGCAAGGGAGGTGGTTTGCAGAATTTACATCAGACTGTCATGAATATATCTGCAGGGAGAATTCCTCGCTGGATATTTGCGTTTCAGATTTTGGGAGGTGCCAAAGGAGAGGAGATTGAGAATCTCTACTTTGAACGAACCAGAGATTTGAATATTCTTCCTTACTGGGTTTTCTATCTCCCCATCCATATAGACACTTCTCAGGCTGCTCTTGTGCTTTTCCCTTTCTGTTTAACAGTCTGAGCTGATGCTGGACAGAGATGCCATTAAGATAAGCACCTGGACTGTACATGGAAGGATCACAAGCATCCTCTTGGATGCCCTTAATAGAATGTTCAGCTCTTCTTTAAAGACTGAAGAGAGCTGTGACACAGATCAGCTCCTCAGATTCTTGTCATCTCTTGGTCTGCTCATCTCTCTGCAACTTCCCAGATGCTTATGGTACTACCCCAGGTGAACTAAGTGGCTGAAGCCAAGCTTGAGCATAAGCTACATTTTCTTAATTGTAGCAAAATACGTTTGTGTTTTTGTTGTTCTTATGAATAGGAAGTGATCAAGGCAAACGAATTCTAGAGTAGGCTTTTTTGGTGGGTTTTGGCCACCACAGGGAGTGATTGTGTTTTAAATCCTAGAAAAATCTTGAGAGCCCACAGCATGCTATCTTCACGCCTGTTGCTTCTGGCTATTTGATTGTCCCCCATGAAGCACCAAGTTAGGAAAATTAGCTGGAAACTGGGCAAATCAGCCATTTTCAGGAGGGTTTGAAAATGTTTGGAGAATGTAGTCACCTTGACCCCAGATTTGCTGAAGCCCACAGTGAAGGAGCAGTGAACCCTGTGCTCTCTGCAGCTGAGTGAGCACAGTGAGCCCTGAACAGCCTCTTCCCTGGGCTGTGAGGCACCAAAAGCCAGCTTTATTTATATTTCACCTGAAATTACAGAAACCGTTCTCTTTTCTGCTACTGCTTCTCACCCCTTTCAATTTTCTGTTGCTTGATAATGAGGTTTGAAATGGATCTGGCATTGCAGGGAGCATGTTCAGGGGGGACTGTGAGGGTTGTGGCCGAGCAGAGGTGCAGCAGCTCAGGGCTGCTGGAGTCCTCCTCTTCTTACACTGAAGGGATTTGCTTGTGGGATTTGCTGCCTGAGGAAGGACCATTAATTCCAGCACCGTGTCTGAGTCCCAATAGGAATAATTGCACAGTGCCTACCAGAAAAGCCCCCTGTGATTTCGATGGGGAAAGTGGCTCCCCCACACCTCCTGTCCCATGTCAGTGCACCCTGCACTTCTGCTGCTTCACTGATGCCTTTTACCATAGACTTGGATGGACTTCCTTGGATGTGCCTGTCCTTCCGCCTGCATGTTTCATTGCACTCTGAGTCTCCCTCAGCTTAAAGGCTCTGTTTCAGTCTTTTAGGACATTATTTCATTCCTCTGTGGCTTGGGGTTTTCTGTAGGCAGGGCATTTGCCACTGTTGCTCTGACAGAAGCAAGCAGGGGTTACTTAACTACCCACATCCTCTAAAAATAGAAATTTACAGTCCCGAAGTACTTAGACACATTTTCATTAGTGTATACAGTGAGCTTTCTCCCAGCTCTCCCAGTCTATTAATAACAGCTCCAAAACCTTTGGTTTGCCCAAGCATTTAGGAAAATTCACTTTTTCCAGACAGTGGCTGTTGGTATTTCTGTACTCTGAGATCAGAGCTGCCATCCTGTTCAAACGCTTGCTGATGGAGAGGGGGTGCATGGCTCACTCACCCAGTTCTTTCTTTCCTGTGGTCTGGTCTTCCCCAAGGAGTCCAGAAAAACATGTCTTTTACTTACCCTTGTACTAAGAACTGACCACAGGGAAGGGGACAGAGAGGAATCACAAAATTTGGATATACATTACAGTGTAGGAAATAACAGAGAGAGAGAAAAAATAGCAGAGAGAAGAAAGCATGGAAATAAGGTGCCTTTTTGTTGTGAAAGGATTAGCTGAGAGTCAGCTTTCAGATGCTTTTTGAATAAGGCATTCTCCTGGAAAATACCAATCCTGATCGAGTCCAGAACTCTCGGGGACTTTTGAGGTCAGAGCTTCCCTGGGAAAGGGGACAAATTAAGCATCAGTGCCATTTGCAAATGGGGTTGTTACTTTTCAGTGAGAAATGCAACCAAAAGATTTCATGGCATTTTGGTGGGTCATTTTCCCCTTTTGCCTTTCCACGAGGCTCAGGCTCAGAGCAGGGAAAGTTTTCCTTCTCGCTGTTTTTTTCCTGTTGCTTTCAGACAATCATAGAGTGGCTTGGGTTAGAAGGGAACATTAAAGATCACCCAGTTCCAATTCCCTGCCATGGGCAGGGACACCTTCCGCTAGACCAGTTGCTCAGGGCTCCATCCAACGTGGCCTTGGACACTTCCAGGGATGGGGTAGCCACAGCTTCTCTGGGCAACCTGTGCCAGGGGCTCATCACCATCACAGGGAAGAATTTCTTCCTAATATCTAATCTAACCCTATCTAATCAAATCTGTCAGTTTAAAGCCATTCCCCCTTGTCCTATCACTCCATGCCCTCGTGCAAAGTCCCTCTCCAGCTCTGTGGTGTCCCCATTTACGTACTATAGGGAAGCCTTTCTTATACATATATTCATTATATATATTTCCTCTGCGTCCTTCCTAAAGTTTGCCATAACCCAGCCCTGAGATGTTTGCAGCCTGTGAGGTGCAATTCTTCCGGCAGAACAACATTCCTTCCTTCTCTGGCCTTCCTTAATTCTCTACTCACAACTGGAAAGACTTAGTTGACACACAGGTTGATTCCTCACAATCCAGGAAAAAGCTGCCCTATCCATTTGTCTTGAGATTACAGTTCAGCCCCTGCTCTGGCCCTGCAGTCCTGTCACTTATTTGCATTTTTCTGTACATGGTTCTTTCCACGCATTAATCTTCCTTCAAGACTCTACCCCACACTGAACAGACAGGAGGCACAGATGGCTTGATGCAGGTTTGGGTGGGTTTTTTTTTAACTCTTTAATTTCTGCAGTCTATTGAACAGCAGAAAAGTTTAAGTTACATAAATATTAAATATATTATTTTCAATGGAAATTGCACCTGCTTGCCTAACCCACTACTTGCCTAGTGCTCAGGAATATTTCAGCTTTATTTTCTGGCATAGCATTTGGTTGTGCTGGGGAAGGGATGGCACTCCTTCTGTGCTATGGAAATCATCTCAGGCTGGTTGGTTCATGTCAGCTGGTTCCCCTGGGGATAATTTTGGGACATCCTTTGGAAATTCTTTCTCCTTGGCACTTATTTAAACAGCCTTCATGCTACCAGAGATCAGCTTCAGCACCTACCACGGACTCTGTTTCAGAGTGTTAGGGTGCGGTCAGTGGAGATACTTTGGGTGCCCGTGAACTGTAGGTGAACACCTACATTAGCATATGGAGTATGTGCTTTGAGTGTCTCCCGTCTTGTTGCTGAGCAGGGAAGTAAGAGCATCCAGCCATGGGCTGATGATCCTCTCTGGCTTGGCACAGCAGGTGCCCAGGGCCTGCACTCTGGATCTGGGCCAGTGCCTCGGGGACGGCCCCTTTGCAGGCTTCCCTGGGCCATCCCTGCCTGGAGACCACAGGCAAAAGGGGACACAACCCGGCCACTTGTCCCTTCCCACCGAGGGATGGACTGTCCCCTCTATTTCAAACCCAAACCTCAGCTCAACCACACAGCGGGGCAGCGTGTTTCAGAGATGGACCTGATTTTTGGAATGCTGCTGGAACTCCTTGTGAGAAGTTGCAGAATAGATTAAAACTTTCCTCGGGCACCTGATCACTTCCCCAGTCGCAGGGGCTGACAGCCTGTGGTGGGTGACACAGGCTCTGTGGCACTGAGATTGTTCTTGCATGGGGCTGCGCTTGGTAGTGTTCTTGTGTGGTACCCCCAACAGCCCCACTCCCTGCTCACTGAGCTGCCACTAGTAATTGGGACTGCTCCATTATACTTTTAAAAGCTGGTTAGAGGCTGATTTTAAAAAGTACAAATCTGTCACACTGACAATGTAGATTTTTTAATGTGCTCAACTTTAAAATCGTCTGTTTTGACTTTTTCCAAAGTTTCCTTTTTGGCAGCTCAATTGCAGTGCTCCCTACTGGGACTGATTTAAGGGGAAGAAAGGACATAATGTACTTAACAAGTGTAAAGGGTGCATGTTTGTTCTCCTGAACTGAAAAAGTGGCAAACCCAGAGGGTGAATAAGATAAGTTCATCAACTATGTACTTTTAACTTTCTTTCCACCAATTATGATGAAGTTTTGTACCTCCCTGTCAGGTCTGCCATATAATAATACTGGATAGTCATGTAGCTTTTATATTAACAGCAGAGAGTGAAGACACTTATCCAGCTCTGAAATACAGAGCTCATTAAAATGGGATTGAAGGTATTTAATACCAATTGTTATATTTTCTATTTGTATTCAAAAATGGCCAGCTTCACTATATGGGGCAAAATCAGAATAGTTCTTCTGAAGTCACAAAGCCCAAATTTACACCCTCAGAAACACAAATTCAATCTCTCCAAAGAGTTCTCGGAAAACTTGAGTTTCACGTTTCTAGATGAGTTCACTTACATGATTTCAGAAGAAAATTTTTACAAATGCAGAGAAATAGAGAGGGGGAAGGAGAGTTCCTCTTTCCTACCCCACAGCCCCAAGGGCCTGGGCAGGTAGAGGCCCAGAGTCAGACACAGCCCATAGTACACGGAAAGGGTCAGGATGCAGAGAGATGTGGGGACTAGACACTGGCATGGTCTGAGATCACGATGCGAGTCCCAGTGTGGGTTGATCAGCCTCTTTGTGCTGCTCTTCCATTCATCTACAGTGTGCTGCCCACTGCTGCCATCTCCAGCTCTGCAAAGAGTTTTCATGAGAAATGGGCTGCATTTTAGCCACTCCCTGGTCCTCTGGTCACTGCAGGGCTGCCCTCCCTCCATCCCATCCTCCGTTTGTCCTGGTGCCCATCTCGGCTCTTGTGGCACAGTCTCTCTGTCAGCTTGAACTCTGCTTGTACTTTTTTCCTTCTGAGCTTAGAGATCCATGTTTTGGCACATCCTCTTGAACAGCTTCAACCAAGCGTGAAGGGAGGCATGGTGCTGATCTGCAGTGCTGCAGTGCCAAGGGATTCCTGGCAGCAGACGTGACCCTGCGGTTTCCCATACAGTTGGGTTTGCATCAAGGTTCAACTCACCCTTTTGCTAAGCATCAGAGCCCATCTGCTGCTCGGGGATGCTGACTGCATGTAGTCTAGTCTTGCCTTGGACATGATGAACTTCTGTCCTTCTCAACTGGTTTCTAATGAGTGTCTCAGGTCTACAGTCCTTTCTGGCCAGTTTGCAGGAGATTGGTTTTCCACATAGTGCCCAGCTTATGGACCCTCTTGTTCGGATTTGACTTCAGTGCTGAAGGTTGCACATCAGTCTCCGGTTATAAGAATTACAGTCATCATGCTCAGGGCCGTATTTTCCCTTCTGCCCTGCCATGAATACAGGAAATACTCAAATGGCAAAGAGGTCTGCATGCAAACTCTTTTGAAAGTTACTGGGCTTAAAAGTCCATGAACAAAAGTTCAGTTCTCTTCTCACTTTGTTATGTATCTTCATCATTAATGCTAGGTGAACATGGAGAATCATGGTTAAAAACACACCTTAAACACCAAAAATCAAAAGAAATAAATGTAACCCAAGAAGGAAAGATCCCAGCACACTGGAGGATGAATCACGGCATTCTTTCCCAGTTACATTTTTAAGTCCCCAACAAAATACTGGCCTATTCATTAGTCAGACGGTTTCTCTTTTTCTAGGAAGGTGATGCAGGAAAATAAGATGTTTCTTCCTTTTCCACATTGCAGAAGCAAAAAATGCTGCCTTTATGCAAACTGGCTAGTAAAGTTTTGCAAGGCTGCTACTGCAAATACTGCTTGATAAGAGACTTCAAGCCTTGGTCATATATATATATATATATATATATATATAAAATTTTCTTTACTTTGAATACACAAGGATTTAAAAAAAAAATTTGCAGCATCAAAGTACACTCTTCTGCCCATCATAGAGGGTCTGTGAAGATAATGAAATAACCCACTCACAATTGTTCTTCTGCAGCAAGTGCTGGTACATTTTTAAGCTACTGACAAGCCTGTTAAATAACTGGCCATCTTTTAAGCTCAGGCACCCTGGAGTGTAGGAGGCAAATAATTCTCAGGGGGGATTTAACACAGTTATGTAAAATAATCTGAAGCCATCCTGGTTGCTTCAGAAAGATTATAATTAAGAGCAGAGTTAGTTTTTTTAATGTCTGCTATCATCAGTTGATTCTCCTTTGTAACAAAGCAAAACAAAAGTCTTGTTCTTATTTGTTTGAGAAGCGGTTTCTGTTCCTCTCGTGAAGAGGAAGGGGATTCAAACATGGTGCTGAATGCTCTGCTGTGAGTCTGGGTATTTATGTCACAGAATATCTTTTGAATAGTAACTTTTAACATCTGATTAATCTTCCATTCTGTTTGAGCAGAGGAGCGCTGCCATGCTGGGCTAGGTGTAGAAGGCACTCAGCTCTCCCCAACCAGCGTCACCCTCTATAAAGGCTTGCAAGCAAAATTCCTGCTGTTGGTGTTCAGCTTTGACAGTCAGGAGGTTGGCAGCTGCTTAGCCTGAAGTTGGGGGAACAGATTTTATTCCATAGGAGCCTGTGACAACTAGATTTTAAAGCATCCTAACGCTTACCCAGGATGCGCACATGCCCTGTATGCACTGTCTCTGTGCTGCTGCCTGACGGGTAGTGGGGTGAGGAGGGGACCTCTGGACTGAGTTGTGTCTTCTGTATTTTGATACTTTCTTGTTTAATCCATTTCTCTCCTGTCTCCCCTCACCACATGTCTTCTGCTCCCTTGTTCACCCCTGCCCTCCACATGACAACTTTTCTTGTATCCTTGATGAAATAGCTTTTGAATTACCCTGGCTCTGTCATGGATTAAAGAGAAAATCCATCACCATGCCAGCTGTCTGGGGTGGGAGTTTGGCTACCTGTGCCATTGCACCATCCCCATGTCTGAGGAGACCTGAGAAGGAAACCCTCAGCTCATGTTTGGTAAGCTCCTACAGCCATGGCAGATAAGCCACTGTGCTGCTGACAGTCTCCCACAGCCACAGGGTTAAACCACAGCGGCCAGAGCAGAGGGAACATTGTGGAATTTATTAACTGGTACTCACCTAGTTTTTTTTTAGTGGGGCTGCCGGGTTTTTTTATTCCACTATAACTAAAGCAGAACTTCTCACAGATGACTGTGTTTAGGGTTGTTTGGATGCCCCGAAATATGTTCACGTATTTTCCACTGCTGAATGAAAAGGAGAAAAAGAGCGTGATACTTGTTGTAGGTCTCTGCCTTGCTTGTGGATGGTCTAGATTTCTGCATAGCTGCTTCTCTGTTACATGAGGCTTTCAGATTTCACTATTGATTAGAGTGGTGGTTGCTTTTCTAATTAAAAGAATTCCCAAGTGTAACTATTGACTTGGGCAGTAAATGTGCCGGGTTATTAAAGATAAGAGGCTTTAGTCAGAAAATATGGTACCCTCTCTCACAAAAGAGGTCAGTGTAACTCGAGCAAAGGAGTGTCCTAAAAATCAGAAAACAAGTGGAGGAAATGGGGAAAGTAGGAGCGAGGCAAATGCTGCTTATGTAATCACGGCAGAGCAAGTAGGACAGAGGAGGGAGCGAGCAGACGTGCTCGGCGTTCGCCTGCCCACCTCTCACAGCAAAGCACAACTGCACGTGTGGTTCGTGTCCCTCTGTGTGGGGGGCTGATCTCACCCAGCAGAGTCTGTAAGATGGAACAGAGTGCAGACATACTTTGTGCATCATGAAATGACAGCGGTGGGAAAGCATCTCCTGTCGGGATGAACTCTGACAGGGCTTCAGTGTACAGCTGCTTGTGGTAGGTCAGAGGGGGTTTTGGAGGTATCCTTGTCCATAGCAAGAGATGGGCCCTTCCAGGCAATCTTCATCATCCTGTTGGAGCCAGGGTCTTTGAAGGAGCCTCTCACCCTCCACTGTTTCTAGGAACAAGCCAACACAGTTAGCTGGGAGTCAGCACGGAGTTCTTAAATAACTGAACTTGGTTGAGATGAATCCTGCCCTGGGGAACCTGAATTACTTGAGGTAATGCATAATTACCCTTGCTGGAAGTTATTCACACCTCTGGGCATAGGTCTTGCACGTGGTTCTCAGTGTGTTGTGGCCAGTTACAGGATTTGCAACATTTTATTTGTATACTCACATCCATCACCTGAGGATGTGAAATTCCTGCTTATAAGTGTCAATAGACAGGCGTGCTGCTGGACAAACTGAAATGAGTGTGCTCAGTGATGGAGGTACTGAGAGCCAGCCTTGGCACTGGGGGTGCGGTTTGTAGCTCTGCTTGGTCTCAGGCACATGGAGGCACTGGGCCCCTTGGATGCTGAACACAGAGGAGAGCAGCAGTCAGGGCTCACAGGAATGTCAAGTGTAAGATGGTGCTGGTGGTGAATCCAGTGAGCAACGGGAGGATGACCAGGAGGTTTGGCCAGGGTGGCTTTGAAGGGCCATGCTAAGCCTTTGTGATAAGCTCCTTCCAAAATACACTCCTTCACAGTGACACCAGAGTTGTGAACAGTCAGATTTTAATAAACACACACCCATAGGTGGAAAAACCAAACATGTCTTTGGTCCTGCTCTCTTCCCATCAATAACAGGTCTTTTTTCTTTCCGTTCTCCACCTCAATTTTGTCAATTTTCCTTTGCTTTTAGAGAGCCTCTCCTTGCATCAGATGACTTTTTCCACTTCCTTGTATAAATTTTACCCTTGTCTCCAGTCCTGAAGTATTTATAGCTCAATGGCACACATAACCATTGGGCATACAGTAATTTCTCTTTGAATACTTTCCATATCTCTCCTGTGTGCTTTTCCACCCACACATGTTCCATTGCCTTATCCCGAAGGATGTCTTTATTCCTCCTTTATGCTTTTGGTGTCTCTATTGTTTTTTTCATGTCTTTCCTCTTGATGGGCTGGGTGTTTTTGCACATCACACAGCTTGAAAAAAATTTCCCTTCAGACTCTTTCATTGAATCAAATCTTATTCATTTGATATGCACACAGACTAAAATTCCATCCTGAGTAAAAGAGTGACCTACCTGCTGCAAGGAACCTATTTTTGAAGAATTTTGAGGACAAAGGCCTCAAATTGGCCTCCACAGAGCGAGTAACTTCACCCACAAAGGAGTCCCACTGGCCACAGCACAGCTGTGACCCTGAGGGTTGTAATTGTATTTAGATATGTCTGTCGTTGTCATCCTCTTTCCCCTGGTATTTTTGCACCAAGGCAGAAAACTAAAAATCTTTTTTTTTTTTTTTTTTTTTTAAATATTGACACAGTTTTCTTGGTGGAAAAAGTAAGAATAATGGTGATTCAAATTGTGCAGTTACTTTCTTCTTGCTTTTATTCAGCCCTGTATGGTAAAACATAGGGAATAACTACCTATGGCAAGCACATTGCTTTTGCTTTGGTACGGACTGCCAGCAAGTCATGCATCAGAGCACACAGATGGGAAGGCAGGCTCACAGGATTGAAAGTAATGACTCTGAACGAGACTTTGAGTCACAGCTAAATAGCCACAGTGCATTAGTTAGAAGGACTACAGTCAAGGATATTAAGTTACGTTACTTCTGTTGGTGCAAGCCTTCGTTTAATTCAAGAAGGATGATGAAAAGCTGCAGAGGAACAAGAGCGACAGAGGGACTGGAAAATGCGTATTTTGGTTAAGGTGTCCACAACTTCCACCAGCTTGGCTTAGCAAAGAAAAGGTTTAGGGCTGACTTGACTGCAGTCTAGAAAATGCTGATATTCCCAAGCAGAAACACTTACAAGCAGAAAGCCCTCCAGTTTAGCATATAAAGACATAACGAGAGTCAGTGGCTGGAAGCTGAAGTTAGAATTCCAAAATCAATTCAGTTTGCACAGGTCATTATGGCTCATCAGAGGTCAGAACAGATCTTCACGTGCAGGGCAGTTTCAAGGCAAAGGCAAACAGGCTTTCTAACATGCCGGTGGTTGGCTTGAAGGTGCTCCCAGCCGTGGACCATGGCAGCACCACCTCGTGTACCTGCACATAAGGACAGCAGAGAGTGGCCGGTGGTCACAGACCACACAGGTTGGTGGCACATCTAATACTCTTTGTGTGCCTGAGCACTGGTTTAGGCAGCAGTTAATCCAGACATCGTATGTGCTGCGTCAGTGCCTAGAGCACTGATGGGAAGGCCAAGATAGATTTAGGTTATAGGAGCAATATTACCCTTTGTAAAGAAATGCCGCAAGAAATATAACACTGTTCGGCCTGATTTTCAAAGATAAAGAGCACCAAGAATGAGTTGAAATTTACTTAGCGTTTCTGAAAATCAAACCATAACTGATTAACCCCTGCGTGCCTGTGTGCTTAATTTTTTTCCCCACTTGATTTAAAAGAGGAAAAGAGAAACTTCAGGCTTCTCAAAACTTTGCATCAAGTTTGTGGCATAGTTAGAACTCAGCAGATCCTGAATAAGCAATTAATTGAGCTTTTACCATCATCAATGCAACCTATTATATAGCATAGACCAAATAAGCTACAAGCAAACCTCAAGAATACACCTGACTGCATTCCCATTCAGAGCTGTGATACCCGAGCCAGGAGCACATCCTGCCTTTAATTATACTGAAGAGGTCTTGGTGATTTGGTGTCCTACATCAGTATTAGGAAGCTTGGGCATTGAATTGCTGTAAATCAGGAGCTTTCCTGCTCTCACAACAAGCCCAGTGGGAGCCTGACTTTCTCAAAGAGCTTAATTAAAGAGTGCTTATTGTCAGCTCACCCCTGTAGCCCATTAGAGCTCCGCAGAGATTTCTGTTCTCCAACATCATTGTGAAAAGTGGGACAGCTCTTGCTTCTTAGGGAGCTCTGTGTTCGTAATCACTTCCTCACATGTCAATACGGTCCTGGTGATCTTATAGTCATGCTGCAATTAGTTGGTGATAGGTGTGAACAGGACATATCTGAATAACTGTTTATGGAGATCCTATTGGCTAGACAGTTGTTCGACATAGTCATAATTTGCCTCCTAGACAGTGCTTTCTCTGGCTGTATCTTTGTGTGCTTGAAAAAGCAAAAGTAACGTGTGACATTTCCAAAAAGCAGTGATTTTCTCTCCTCGGAAGAGCATACATCCCTGCCCTCTGAGGGTTGCAGCCCCTTGTGATTTACAGAGAGAATCCAAGTTCCCCTGCTGTGGAGGACCTTCAAAACATTACTCACTGTTGTCTTGAAATCCATGTCGCAGTGGAGTTGTGCTGTGGTTAAATGAATTATTCAGACCATCACCTCTGCTGGTTGGTAGAACCAGCTTTATATTTTTTTCTGTGCATAAGGCTGGTGTACTTGGGCCCCAGTCAGTCTTATCCCTCTTCAACAGGATATTTGCATGTGCTTTAATATTGAAAAAAAACCTGTTGCCACAAGACATTGGGATGCACAGCCAGGGAAAGGGGTAGGAAGAGAGTGGTTGTGTTTTAGGCCTGTACCTGTGTTGTCCATTGGTGGTATCGTCACTCACAGATGTGGAACACAGAGAGGACGGTGCTGCCATTGGGGTTTCCCTTGCACTGCTCATGGTGCAAGGCCACTTGTGGGTCGGTTCCTCCCCAGGCTTGTCCCACCCGCTCCCCAAGCTGTGCAGAAGCCAGCAGGCACAGTCATCACCAAGGGAGTGCTGAGAGGGAGCTTTTTAATTTGATTCAGAATGGGCACTTCTCCCCATTGCACAGGCACAAAGGGCCACCTTCCTGCATGCTGGGCTTGGGCAGTGCTGCAGCCAGGCAAACCAGGGCATTGCACAACTTCTGGCTCTGCTGGCTAACCCACATCCCAAAGGAGCTGAGAGGACACGTTGACTCAGGTTTGTCCATTACTAAGTACTATTTCCCAATGCATTTATGGAGTCATCCTGCCTCCAAATTTCAGCCCAGAGAGGTCAAAGATGTTTGAAGGCTTAGAAAGAAACTTTGGACAGCAAAAAAATTAGAAGAAATCTCAGGGGTCTGGACTATGCAAGTCCTTCATAGAACTTTCTTATCCTTCATGATTTCAGTCATGAACCAATCTAATATTAATTAAACTCTGGCCAACTATATGTGCCAATAAGATTAAGGAGCAAAATGTAGGCTGTCATCCTACCAGTGGCCATTCCCAGGGCAAGACTGACTTTAACAAAGCCTTATGATAGACAGGAAGCTCTTTGCATTGATACCACAAGGACAAGACTGTTCTGATTATATGCTGTGCTGGCCAGAGAGGTTGTGGAGTCTCCTTCTGCAGGGATACTCAAAACCCTCCTGTGTGTGATCCTGTGCAACCTACTCTGGGTGAACCTGCTTTAGCAAGCGGTTTGAACTGTATGATCTCCAAATATCCCTTCTTCCCCCAGCCTTTCTGTGATTCTGTGATTTACTCTGCTCTAGTATCCTCTGCACTTTGTCGCTTTTCACCTGATGCATTTAGGTCTCAGCTTCTCGTTTTAGAGAAGGGTAGTGGCAGGCTGCTCTAGGCTGCCACATCAGACTGCTCAGTCTAGGCCGGTTGTGTCCCGTATGGAAGGATATTGATTAATTTTGACAGTGCCTGAAATATGTTCCTGCATTAGCAATGAACTACATACTTTGCAAACTTGTTGTGTGCTGTAGCAACATCTGGAAGTCCCTTCTTGAGAACAAAACTCCATTTGGCACAACGGTAAGAGCAGGTCGCAATAGCGTGGTACGTGGGAAGCGATGCAAAGTGTTGATAGGCACACAGCAACATCCTGGCAGCACTGAAGGCAACACTCTGCACCCTGTGTATCTGCTGGCACGAGCCTCAGGGGTCTCTCCCTTCCCTCCTTAGGGTGGGTCTTTTAAAATCTCCAGAGCTCTATCTCTTGCATGCAATGTTTCCCACACTTGCCCAGTTCCTTCAAACAGAAGTCAGCCCTCTGAAGTTGTACGTATTATGTTTCACTGAAAACTGGCACCCCATAATTTTAACTGAAAATTATACCTGATAAACTAACTGAGCAAGTTTCAGACTCCTGGGCTTTACCTCTTACTTTTCCCCAAAATGTCTTAAAACTGAAAGCTCTGCTCCATTTATTAACCATCGAAACAGAAATTAAGATCTAAGAGCTTGAGTACACTGAATATCACAGTACTTCCTATTAATGCACACCCAAAGCTACTCCTTCATCCCCACTTTAACCAGATTATCTATGATAGTAAGTAGGATAAAATTTTCCTCCTTATTTACTAAAATCATACTGGCACGGAAAATGTATTTTGCACGATCACTTCTCAGTCTGAAACACTTCTAGGCTAAATATATTCTTCTAAGATACATGCTTTGGGCATCTGTTTTCAAGCTGCATTCTTCCTGCAAGCAGCACAGAAGATGCTGTTCTTTGCCATCACTGTGCACAGCGTAGGTAGATCTAAAAAGAGAATTCTGCCTGAAGATTTCTGTTGTCTTTTTGTTCAGTCGAAGGATATAACATTAATTTCTCCCATCTTGAATTGCACACAAAATGCAGTCATACGCCTGACTGCAAATCTTGGTCCTACCTTCCAAGCTAATCTAAAAATACAACTCGGGCCCCGCAATCCCAAAAAATTAAATCCAGTGCTCCAACATGTCAGGGAGCCTAAGAGAGGGAGCTTCTTCACAGCACAGTTCTCTCCCCTCGTTGCAAAAGAGAATTGATATTCTCAAAGGCTTAGTTCCCTTTAAAATTTTGCCCATTATATGTTTTATGAGGACACAGAAGCAAAGGTCCCTTTCGTTACCCTTTTGAGAGGATTTTAAGAAAATCCAAGTAAGTTCTCTCCCCACCAGACCTCATAAAGGAAGGGATACCTCTTCTCTCCCTCTGGGAAGTGTAAGCAATACCAGTTTGGTAATAAAAAAACACTGCCTGGTTGTGAAGCCTTATTTTTACAACTGTCAGACTTACGCAGAGTTCAGTGTCTCACCTTGACTGATCAACAGTGTATATTTTTCCAAAACACTCTCCAGGGCAACTCTTCTCAGCCTTAGAGGTCATGCTTAAATAGGCCACCATGAGGAGGCCACAAGTCCCACCCAGGCAGTTTTGCTCTGTGAAAAAATTCAGTATTTGTTTCTAGCATTTGCATCCGGGCTCTTGTTTGTCAGATCAAGCAAAATGTTCATTTGCTTACGCTCGTCTGAATGAGGAAAGGTCACGATACAGAGACATTAAGTCATAGGATCATTGAATCATAGAATAGTTTGGGTTGGAAAGGACCTTTAAAGGTCATTTTGTCCAACCCCTCTGCACTGAGTAGGGGCATCTCAACATAGATCAGGTTTCTCAGAGCCCCATCCAACCTGATCTTGAATGTTTCTGGGGGTGGGGCACCTACAGCCTCTCTGAGCAACCTGTGCCAGTGTTTCATCATCCCCGTTGCAAAAAACTTGTTGTCTAAATAGATGCTTTTTTTCAGTTTAAAGCCCTTATCCTTTGTTTCCTCACAACAGGCCCATCTAAAAGGGCCGTCCCTTTATAGCTGTGAGCAGCCGAAAAGCTACATAAAGGAGGAAATTATTCTTCCAAGCATAACAAATAATTACTATCTGGGATACCTCAGCCCTGCCAGTCAAACTCAGGATGAAGAGTCTGCCCTGTTGATAACCAGATTTCCAGCACCCACAGCACAGGATTCAAATGCTTTTGCATCTTATTTTCATTTACTGTGCAGTGTTAGTGCTGCAGCTGTTGTGAGCAGGGGAAGCTGCACACTCAAACCTCTGCTTTGGCCTGGGCAGACCAAAGCTCACATCTCTGCTGGTCAGGCACAGTGATGAGACTGGCCTGGATTTTTGAAGTCCACTGTCTAGATGACCTGGAAAGATGACTTGAAAGACCCATGTTCAGAAGAGTGGATTCTCTTCTGATCCAGAAAAGCAGCCCCCAAAAAAGTAACCAGACCATCTTTCAATCTGTTTATAATTAATTGATGGGCAGAAGCTGGTACACTGAGAACCCTGGGTCTGAAAATCTGAACAATAAAAAGCAAGCTATTGTCACAGAGAGCAGAAGTTGTCCCAGCTCCCTCTCTTCCCCAGCCTGTCAGCACACCCTTAGACTTATCTGGGTTGGGTCACAGCCAGCTTGCCCTCATTCAAGCCCTGATCCTGGCAAGACAGTAGGTAAGCCGATCAACTGCTCCAGCCAGCTCCAGCAGCCGAGACCTGAAATAGAAACGCGCAGCTGAATGCTGGCCATGCCCAGGGATATCTCCATGTCCTCACGGAGGGAGGAGGAGGACACCTTCCTCAGAGATCATTTCATTGCTCCCTGGCCCCAGAGTGTTTTGGTCAGTGATAGCAAAAGCACCTGATGTTCATGTGGACAGCAGGTTTTGCCTGTGGCAAGTAGGAAGTTACAAAGTCAATCAGTTCAGCACCTCATATTGTAAGTCCTTCTTTTAGAGGAAACATGTCTTGCCCATCCTCACCACCAGCTGTGGCTCAAAACTTCTGTACTGAAATGTGAAGGTTCAAAAAACCCCAGAGTAGGAGTCTCATAGTCACTAATCTGTGATGAAAGCTGCTTTTCAAAGAAGAGGACTGATCTGACTTCTGTGAAACTAAGAGATGCTCTCCAAGCTCACAGTGGCTGTGATGAAACCCTGAGACACGTGATGAGGAATGCAGGAGCTGCATGAGACCACGTCCTGCAGGAGGACAGGAGCTGCAGGTCTGGTGGAATCAGAAGGGCTGTTGCTCCAGCGCAGGCACCAGCGGTGGGTCCTGGGTATATACAGGCAGGCAGTGAAAAGTTTGGGCTTAATCATGGCTGGGAAAAACTCTTTACTTCCTCCTAACATAATGTTCATGTTTTCAACCTCTGTCCTCCCTCTCCACCGCTTTTCCTAGAGGCACTGGGTTCTCAGCACTGTCACCAGATGTGCTGAGGAGTGACTGCAGTGCCCGTGCCACCCAGAAACAGTGGGGTGGCAAGACACGGAGGGCTGTGCTTGCTGAGGGTTTATGAAAGCACCTGCAACAGGAATGGCCTGTTCCTTTCTCATCCTTATAGATGAAAGGTTAGCCTGGCCCCTAGAAAGAAACATGGATTTTCAGTGAAAAAATTAACTGGGCCTTCTTATCACCATCAGTATTTCAACCTGTCTGCAGTTTTTTTGTACTGGTTCTCATATTTCAACCGTTCTTAAGAGGTTTTTCCAATCCGATAAGGTCTTTATTCATAAGAAGCTGCATATTTATATACTGAAGGGAAGACAGCCAGAAGGGTTTCTAAGCAGATACAAATGTGTGAATAGTTAAGCAGAGACTATTAGACCAGCTTGTGTAACAGCATGATTGACAGGCAGGTAACATTTAGTCAGCCACCTGCTTGGGGTGTTGGGATGGAGGGCACGTCACCCCAGCATTTTCTGAGGCATGGAAATCACAGAGGCTGCTCCTGCCAGGGCTTATGAGTGCCCAAAAGTACTTCTCCTTTCATCTTTCCTCTTTAGTGCAAAACTGGTCTGTCCAGGGAATACAAGTCAAAGCAAACACGCAGAGCTGGTGGGCAGTCATTACGTAAAAGTGCTCAGTGTGGAGATGGAAAAATCCCAACCTTCAATCTGAATGAAGACCTGAAGTCACTGTTAATGCTACGCAAAATTTAGCACCCACAGAAGCAGGAAGGGTTAAAGGCACAGATCAGGCAAAACTCTTCCGTAGACATCAAGGCCACTATATTCAACAGAAGTATCTAAGTGATTTACATGGTTCTGTTGTTCACTTTGGGCCGCACATGAGCAGCATTTCTTAAGATGCTGTTAGAAGATATGTTGGCTCCTTGCAGTATATATTGGATTGCACATCTTAAGAAACACTTTAAAATGAAAAAAAAAAAATAATTGTAAAGTAAACTATTGCTTCCATATGTGAGTGGAAACTAATTTAATTATGAAATGAAACTTCTGTACAGCACTGCCAAAAGGGCAAACAACTGAGAACTTCACCAAAAGGAGAAAATTGTCAGTCTTTCAGCACATAACCATTTTGTTCTGAACAGCAGTAATTATGGAAATGGGCAGCAGACTGTTTCACTGATGATAAATCTACAATATGTCAAGCAATATTTGAAGATTCATATTTAATTACTGTGACTGCACGAATTAAACAGTGGAAAAAAGTTGTCAATGCTGTTTTTAAAGTAGGGAAATAGATCCAAAGCCAAAAGCAACATCATTAACGTCGGTAACTAAAAGGAAGAGAATTTCCCTCTGGGCTAAACCTTGTGATAAAGGAGAGATGTCACTTGTTATGCACTTTTGAACATGTCTGGCAAGGTTAAGAGGTAAATAGCCAGAATAATTATCATCTGAGTTGGTAATGGTTTTCTCAGCCACATATTTACTCTGAGCACATTCTTGGTGTTTCAGGTTACTCATAACTCTTGATCACAATTCGTTGGGCTTTTTTTTTCCCTCCAGAAATTATTTTAAGGCAAATAACTTAAGAAAACTCCATGCTCCACTAGTTGACTTAGGCAGGGCAGAGTTTCAGTGAGTTCTTATGATAAAGTAAACGCAGCCCATCATCCAACTTGGTGGCATTTGCTCATCCTGTGTCACAGGCTGTGCCTGTTGGGGAGCCACACAAGGTTTGGCATGAGGAAGCACATCTGCCAAAGGGAAGTGTGGGCTTGCAGGTTATTTAGAGCTGTTTAGAGTTGACCAGGATGAACACAGCAGGGACTGCGTGTGCTCTGTTTTAGCGTGCACAGCTCTGATCAGTGGCAGCACGCACGACCCCTCCATGTGAATGGGGAACAACATTTTCAGAAGCATCTTCTGGAACAAAGTGCTACAGGGCATGTAATCCTTTCCCTGCAATGGGCTGCCTGGCACCGGGAGTGCCCTCCATCCCCAACCTGCCTACAGTGTCCAGCAGTCATGCAGCCACCCAGGTACACCACAAACAAGGTTCAAGGAGAGCACTGTGCTGAGCTGTTACCGTTTGATCAGAGGTACAGGTGCACTGAGCTCGCTGAAGTTCTCCCCAGCAGCTGTTCTGCCCTGATGATGCAGCTTTTGGCTGCAGAGTTCGTTCCATCTTCTTGCAATGAGAGCCGTGCTCCTGTTACACCAAGGTGCTGGCCCAGGAGGTGTGGGTGCAAATGCCAGTCCTGACCCTGCTGTGCTGTGGGGCTTCACGGGAAGTTTTTTTTACCTGAATCGCTCATTGTAAAATAAGCAGAGATTTTTTTGTAAGGATCACCTTTGCAAGGTACCTTCCGATGTAATACTGAAAGGGATGTGTAAGCACCAAATAATAGACAATATTGGACACCAGGAAATATTCCACCATAAAATGCAGAAGAATCAATCACTGTGCCTGAATACTGAATTGCTCTCAAGGACACAGAATTTTGTAGCATGTATGAATGGGAGTGGGCCCTTAGGAAGACGCTCTGTGTGAAGTGGAATGTGTGCCACACTGCTTCAGTTGTCATGGTAAGTATTCATATTTCCCATGGCAACAGAACCAGTAAATAACTGCATAAAAACTACATTTAGTGACCAGGGCACGAGTTATTTCTCTCACCAGCATCCTTAACTTCAGCACTCTGCTGGAGATGAAACACTCCACTGAAAGGTAAGTGTTTCCTTTGGCTTGTGACACGTTTCCTCTTCATAGTTTCATTATGATTCACCCACCAGTTGCTGTGCTAGTGACACTATCTGTGCCATGTACGTGGTACTGCGTGGTGTCTGAATTAACTGAAGGAGATGATGACAGGGCAGCAAACCTGCAGTGAGCGCTGCTTTTGTAGAGCTTTGTGTGAGTGCTGCCTAATGCAGGTCACTTGCATTCTGCAGGTGAAAGGACTGAAGCTCTACAAGAAAAAATGCATGTTTTAGAATTTATTTTCAAAGTATCTTGCTCTTGTTTTTCCCTGGTTGAATTGATTTATTCTGCAAACTAGCACTGCCACCAGTGTTAAGGGCAGGCAGATGTATTAAATGGACAAGAGAAGGATGAAAACTCAGGGGAACTAGATGTCACTACAACAGCAATGATGCTCCAAAGAGGAAGAGTCTTTTGCTTTAATGAAAAGTAATTTGTTGTAAGCTAGCATTTTCCTAAACAGTGATTTTCAGTGCGCTGAGAACCCCTGGGCTCTGCTCTGCAGAACTATATTGTTTGTATACTCTGCTGAATGCAAACAAAAAAAAAGAAAAGCAAAACAAAAAACGAAGGAACAAACAAAAAACCCAACCAAACAAAAAACCCAAACACTCCCCTGGAGTAAGAAGGCACAGGGGGTTTCTTGATGAGCAGAGGACCAGAAAAATTTGATCCTAAGACATTCAGGGGTGCAATGAAAGGTTTGAGATCAGGAAGAGAAGTGTGGCAGTACATAACTGCCCACATGGTCACCACCATATCTGGGCCAAGTAAAGAGACAAGCTGTCCAAAGGAAAAAAACACAATCCATTTCCCATGTCTTACTTCTGCAAAACATTTCCTGAGTTTCGTGACAAGTGTGGTCATTAGGCAGCTTCTCTCTCCAATCCCAGCCCTTCATTCACAAGCCCTGACCAAAAACTGATCTTGATATTCCTGTTTAGATAAGGAAACTCCAACTGCCTTGTATATTCATTTTCTGTAGACACACAGAAACGCATTTAGAGCTGCATAATAGAACCTGATTTCAGCAGATTAGTCAGAGGTTCATTTTCACTTATTAGGGCTGACTTTTTGCAACACTGCTTGTAGACAAAGTCTGTCAAAAAATACTAGTTTCCAGAATCATAGTGAGTTCATTGATGGTGTTCAGCACCTCCGCTGTGCCCAGAAAAACCATGTGCTTTTCTGTGAGTAGAGAGTGCAATAACATCCCACGCAGTTCTGAATATCTTTTGACACATTTCAGTATCATTTTGTGGTAAAACTCAGTGATAAAGTCTCACAGACTTGCGATCTAACTTGCTTTTGTTTAGGTATGAGCAGAGTGGCACAGTCTCAGCAACATGTGATGCTTTCAATCTGTCCTGCTCCCTGGGTAAAGTCCCTGTTGAATATCAGGTCAGTTGTTTTATGCATTCATGAACTGATTGAGGTTTCCCTGTTTTCTAAAAAAGGCAGAAAAAAACAGTGGAAAACAGTGGAAGTTACCCGAAAACCCTATTGACTTTGGTGCACTTGGGATAAAGGACACACATTTTCTTTCCTGTTTATCCTAGAAGACCATTAAGGGAGGTGTTTGGAGAGCTCTGCCCTGGGGCTTGTGCTCCAGGCTTCTGTCCTTTTCAGTGTCTGAGTTGTGTTGTCAGTGGTCCCTCAAGACAATCAGGCTGCTTAGTTCTTCTAAAGAACCACCTGCACAGCCTGTGCTTGAAAAGCCACTGCTTGACATTTATAATCCAACTGTCAAACTATGCCTGATCTTTCCATAGTGGTTAAATACATGCAGCTATTTGAGGTGAGTGAGTTTGCCTGGTATCGGGTACATTTCTATATATACGTGTATTTTTTTTCAATCTTTGCCAATCAGGTTGTGGTAGAAGAACTGTCAACCCCACTGTCTTCTCAACACAAATGCCCTGTCTGCTTTCTGTTGCGTCCTTATGCCGTCTTTAAGAGTCTTGGTTTTAATGTCTTCTTGTAGAGAGCTGAGAAACTCTGTCACTCTGTCTGGGAAAGGAAGATGTTACTTTCCTTACAAAGCGAAATCAGGCAGTAGCTTCTCCCAGCCCCCCGTTGCAGGTTCTGCTGAGGGAGGTCTCCCCACCAGCAAGGGAGTGAGTGGGGCCACTGGAACTGCCCTACTTTGTGGCCCTGCAAGTCACAGCCATCCTCCAACCCTGTTAGCCAATTTTGGAAGGAGATTAGGATGTAGTTGGGAGCCCTCTGGCTGCAGCCCAGTCCAGGCAGAACAGAGGAGGTGAGTGGCAGTAGCTGGAAGTAGATAGGAAAGTATGGATGGAGGCAGCTCCTGTCCCAGCACAGCCTTCCCAATATGTGTGTCCTTTGTCACCCAAATGTCCAGCTTCAGGATCTGGTCAGACCCTGGGTTATAGTAGGAAACTCAGGTGACAAGGACAGCCTTCCCTCTGCCATGTTTGGTCAAGAGCCCACTGAGTCTTGTTTAGGAGTCAGTCACTGCTGCTCTAACTCAGAATGTTGAAAACTCCATGAGATGATGATGTTACCATTGCATCTGCTCTGGGTAAAGGCCCAAGAGGAGAAGTGGAAACTTTCAGTGCAAGGAACAGTTGACCTGCACAATTCCTTAGTGTTATGTATGGGATCAAATAACTGAGAACGGACAAGTACTAGAGAGAAGCTTTGAAGCATTGTCACCTTGTATGAATAAAACTTAGCATCAGCATAAGTATTAATAGGAGACATCCATGTTTATCAACATGAATTTAATGTGCTAAGTGGTTACCACTGTGATTTATTAGGAAGGATGCACCTGCAGATGAGGAACAGGAATTTTGCCCTGACTTGTTTGTTCTTCCTCTGTGCTTCACCCATGGGTGATACTACAGCTCTTGCTCTTGCCTGATGCTCCCTCTGCCATTTGTCCTCTGCCTGCTGATTTCAGGCAGATTTCTGCCCTTAACATAATTATTACTAAGTTTCTATTTTGTGTCCCCATTCAAGAAGTCCCTCACTAGCTGATTATACTAATCAGAGGTGACTTAACCCATATTTAAATGCAGCAGCCTGAATTTGTCTTCAGCACAGTCTCCAGAAGATATGAACTCAGCATCAAAGAAAATTAATTCTTAGGTACATTATTCTAGGGGATCAAGCTAAAATGTGGTCAAAGAGCTTTAGGTTTAGCTTGTATGCTCTCATGAAAGGATCTGGGCAGAAGAAGGCAGACATGCTCTTGTTTGTGCAAGTTTCCCCCCTTCCCTTGTTTGAGTTAGACAGAATAACAGATCACAAGCATACTTATCAGAAAATACTGTACTGCAGTTAAGAGAGAACACTTTTTGCATTACAAAAATAATAATTGTTGTTGTAAGTATGATCAGCCACATTAAAATATTCTTTATTCTTTTTCTGTGGCCAAAAATCTGACTGGGGCACCTCTCAGGTTTTTGAATAAATACATCCATTTATCTGTCCATTGGTATTACTCCTGCACAAGGAAATACAGGGCCTTAAACATACACAAACTTTGGATACCACTCTTGCTTCTCTAAGAACCATTTAAACCATTTATTTTCTACAAAATAAGGTGCTGGGTGATGGAAACGCAAATATTCTAGTTGGTTCTCAAAGGCTTAGGTGGAATTTTGTCCTAAATGGTGATTAACTCATATACATTCCTAATCCTTTAAAGTAGTTGCATAAAGATTCCAAGTGGCCCTTTAAGATGCTGGGTAGGAGGGCAAATAGTTCCTTCCAGCCCACAGGGATGAAAGATTTTGTGCTAAGGGAGAAATCCTGTTCACAGTGGAGTAAATGTGGTTTTTGCTCTGCTTTTAGTGGAGTTTTCGTTCCTTTTTCTGAATTTAAGTGAGAATGGGATTTTATCCACCTCCTCTCGTGACTGTGGCGCGAACCTGAATTCTTTTTTTGAATCTCTTTAAATGGGGAAAATTAAGGTGAAACTAAATAAGCCCAGATACATCTCCAGATGGAGAACTTTTGGGTGTTGCCTGAAGCAGAGATGTGAGCTCTAAGCAAACGGTCCCCACAGCACAGCAGCAGTGCCAGCAGCGCTCCCGGTGCTGGGGAAGCTGCTGTTGTCACCTGGCTGTGCTGTGCTTACAAGTGGCAGCGTTGTGCCTGGCCCAAGTGCCCTTCTTTCTCCCCACCACAAGTGCAATTGATGTTTTGGATGAGGAAAAGGTCACCCCTACCACGGAAAGGAAAATGCGCTGCTATTTCCAGGAGTTTTCAGTGAAAGTTCAGACTTCACTAAGATAAGGCTAGATAAGGAATTGCAGGGGCAGAGTTCACATGGGCAAACTCTTGGGCAGGATATTTTTATGTTGCAAGTAAATGAGACTAAAATGTTCCACAAATTTTCACTGTATTCTTCACATTAAATCCAACAATTCAGTATTCGTGTCCCAGCTTTGATTTTGTTAAATAACCAATACCATAATTCAGAGGCAAGAATTTAATCCACAGAAAATTCTGCCCTTGGAGAAGATCAAAGTGAGTCCTGTGGTGTTAAGCACACACCTACAGTACTTGATCCTGAAAAAAATTAAATGCATCTTTCAATCAGCCTATCCCTTCTTACTGGTTCCCATGCATTAATCTAAGCCTCTGCCCAAACATTTTCAGAGCCAGGAGCAAGGACCTGTGGAGATGTCCACAATGAGAGAGCAGGGGTCTGAAAAAGCAGCAAGCAAACAGGTGAGAACCCCAGCAGGCTTTGATGGCAATGCCTCTTCATTCCTCTGCATCTACCGGCGCTACAGGAAGAGATTGAAAGTCTCTTGGGTGACACAAATACGCACGATAAGTGCGTAAAGAGAACACAAAGGTGAAATGGCCCTGCTTATCAGGCACAATTAAAATGAATAGAGGATGACTAATAAAGAGGCAGTTTAAAATCTTTACACGACACAGTGTCAAGGCAACAGTGTTGTGCAATAGCACTGACACAATTAACGCTGTATCCCTGCCTTGGGTAGAGCTGGGTTCCCTCTGGCCTCGCCCGTGCGCTCCCATGGCGAGCACTGGGTGGGCTCCGCCGCTCCAGCTCTCCGCTCACTGCCGCATCCCAGAGCCACAGCGGGGCCCACACGGAACCGGCAGCTTCGGAGCAAGGCAAGGGTGCTTTTTCCACTTTGTCATCTCTGTTATTCTCTTTCCTTTCAGTTTGTATTATCCCAGCCTCACTACCGTGTGAAAAGGGAAAAAACCATCATGTTGAATTTCTGGGCGCACTTCGGGGTGAGATGAGGCTGAGGTGCCTGATCCTGAATCGGAGATGGTTCTCGACTTAGCACTGGACAATGCGAGCATTTTCTGGGTAGGAGTTTTTGCAATGTGTAATTCAAAAGCTCCAGATGAGACTGTGAATGAGAGCGTGATCTTCCAAAATGTGGCCAAAGTTATCCCTCTAGTTGATCATTTAATTGTGTTAGTGCTTAATGGTGTCTGCCAGCCTGCAGGATTCGCCTATGCAGAAGGGACAGGCTGGGTTTTAAATATATATATTTTTTTAGACAGTATATACGTGTATATATACATACATATGCACACAAGAACATATATAACAACATATATAAGAATATATATAAGAAAAACAAAGAATATATATATATATATGTATATTCTTTGTTGTTCTAATTTTCCAGCCAAAACCAGCTCTCTCTTAGTTTTATTGCTGCTGGCATGCCTTTGCAATGCAGCATTGTTAAAAACTAACAATATAAACAAATTTGAGGCTATGCCAACAATCGCTGAGCAGAGCCAAAGCTGCCCAGTGCTGCAACTTGCTGAGCAGTCTGTGAATTCTGCTGTGGCAGAAATGCCTGTTTCCCGGTTCTGTTTTAGCTTTTGAAAAGATCTTGGTGGAAAGTGTGTTATTCTAAATGAGATACATAGAGTAAATGACATGAAAACTCCTACACCATTGCTGCAGGAGGAGGGGCTCCCGTGTCTGCCCAGCCTGCTGGCTCTAGATGCCAGGGGCTGCAGGGGAGTTCATTGAAACACTTCCAATAAAACAGGATTTCTGGACAGAAGATAACATTTTTGCAATTATCAGGTAAAGTGGTATTTCCCAGTGATTTGCTTTATTAGAAGAGAACGTAGGTGCTGTTTTCTGTGCCTGCCAGGCTTGAGGGATGGGGGTGGCCACGGAAGCGCCCCAGCAGTGTGAGCACACTTGGCCAGCTGCCAGCACAACACAGTTGTACCTTGTACAATGGCAGTTGTACCTTGAGGGGAAACCTGGTGCAGCCCCTTTGGGGCCATATCCTGCCTCCCTGCACTGCCCACAACATCCATCTGTGGGTGCTTAAGTGCCTCAGCTGCAGAATACAGTGTTTTCATTATTCCCAGTCTACTCCCCCAAATGTGTTATCTCCATGCCCATGTAGGGGGACACTGGCATCCCCTCAGTGATGAGGGGCCTATGGAGTGACAGGGCTGTACTGCAGGTTGCAGAGACACAGCTTAAGTTAAGTAAAAGTGGAGAGAAACTCTGCATTTGATACCTTCTTATATCTTGCCTGAAAGGGAGCAAGAAGGATTTATCCCCATATGAACGAGGAAAGGGTTGCTGTGTTTCGTGTGATGAGGCTGCATAGCTCAAAGCACTGTAAGCGGGAAAAAGGGATAGGCCACTTCTGGCAGGCAGCACAGCCAAGCTATTTGCTTTGCCTCCAATAAGAAAGTAAGAAATATTAACTGCATGCAAAGGTGCCCTTTCTCTTGTCCTCATCAATAGCAGCTGATACTCCTCAGGCTTATTACTGTAACAACGTCACTTCCCTTTCCTCACTGGCATCAGGTTTATATTAAAAAACTCACAGCAGTCTTTTGTCCATTGTCCCCTTTTTGGTTCTGCTTTTGTCTCCTGTGCCTTTCTTTGAGGCCCTGGCTTATGTGGGGAAGGGGACATGCAGGCTCCCTGGCTATCTGCCTGCCTGCTCCCTTCTTCTAGCAGAACTGAGGGCTGGGGGAGGAAAAGGAAATTTGGCTGAGCAAAGAAAGCCAGGGGTGAGGATGCCAGCTGTGGGAAAGGGCTACTAGGCAATAACGTTCTCCCAGAGGGAGCAGATCTCCCAGCATTGCATAGGTTGAGGAGCAGCTTTCCAAAAATTGCTGAAGGGAGGAGGGAAAAAAACCCAAACCACACACACACAAAAATCTCACTTGTTGGTAAGAGAGTGCACTCAGTTTTGGAAGGGGGTCACATGCTGCCACAGAGGCCCAGCGATGTTCGCCCAGGTCGCCCTGTGGCATCACTCAGGCTCTTCCCACGGGAGCGCCGCTCCCCTTCCGGCAGAGCCTTGAGAAGAGAGAGGAGGGGGCTGCAGACCAGGCTTGCTGTCTTTGGTGCCTATTGCTTGAAGATACAAAAAGGAGCATAAACCGAATTCGGGAGATAGGCAGGAGCCCATGGCACGAGTGAGAAGCGGACCCAGCCCGAGGCTCCGGCGGCCCCGCGGCAGCGCCGGCACGGCTGGGCACGGCTGTAGTCGCGGAAAGGGAGAAGGAGAAGCCCGATGTCCTTGGAGAGGAGGGAAAATAGTTACAATGGAGAAAGGGAATTAAAAAAAAAAAAAAATCTATGAGGAAGGAAGCAGCGAATGTTAAATGGGTGAGTCACGGTTCGGGATGACTAATCCCGTCAGGGCACAGCTCGTGCCGCGCAGGGAATCGGTGCCGCGCGGGGAGCGCAGAACGGCTGCGGGACCCGGCTGGGCAGCGGGGGCCGAGCCTCGCCCCTCTCCGCTCCGCTCCGCAAGAGCCGGGCAGGGAGCGAGGAAGGGCCGGTCCCGGCCGGGCTCCGCGGCCGAGGCCACCCCGCGGCCGGTGCCCGCGGACCGGCGGCGGTGACCTACTTTCCGCCGGCTCCTCCCGGCTCACGGCACCGCCGCTCCCCGCGCCACCTGCCCGGGCCCCGCGCCCAAGGAGGTGCTCGCTGCTCCCGGCCGCTCCGCCCCGCGCTCTCCCCGCCGCGGGTGCCGGTGCGGACGGTGCCGGTGGCGGCGGGGCGGGGGAGCAGCGCGCCGGTGCAGCGCCGGGGGGGCCCGGCCCACCCCCCCCC
>JAWMRA010000146.1:12913041-13024125 GCA_035584735.1 Pseudotriccus pelzelni | reverse complement strand
GGGGGCCGGGCCCAGCCCGCCGCGTTACACAACCGCCCGCCCGCCGCGACGGGCGAGTTTCACAAGTCCCGCCGCGGCCGCCCCGCAGCCCGCGCCCACCCCGCGCCCGCCCCCGCGCCGCGCACCGCCCGCGCTGCCCCCGCCCTGCCCGCGCCCATGCCATGTCACCGCCGGGCTGCGGGACCCCGCGGCCAGCGGTAACCCCTGTCGCCGAGGGGGCACCGCGCCGGGGCTGGGCATGGCACTGAGAGCGGCTCCGGGACGCGCATCCTCCTAGAAGGTACGTACGGACCCTGCCGGGGTGAGGGGTGTCGAGGGGCGGGTGTCGCCGCACTTGCAGCCCGCGGGGAGCGGGGGGAGCCCGGGAAGAGCTGCGGGGCCGGTGCGCGGCGCCCGACGCTCCTCCCTGCCCTCGTCCGACACTGCCAGGACCGTCCCAGGTAAGTTCTGTAGAGGAATATTGGCAGCCGGAACTTGAGTTCTCTGATTTCCCCCTAAAAAAAGAAGCGTGTGCCGGCAGGACGGGCACGGGACGCAGGGCAGGTTGCCCGAGGGGCTCTGGCTGTAGAGGGCAGGCGGGGAGTGGGCTCCGGGGCGGGGATGCTGGAGCGCGGCACATCTCGAGGCCGGGCACCGACACCCCCGTCCCGCAGCGCCCGCGGACCCCCGGGCATGGAGAGGCTCGGGAATAGCCATGGGCTGAGCGCAGCTGAGAGCTGCGGGGATTTGAGGTTGGAGGAGAGCGATTTTCGGGAGTCTGAAATGGGTCTGACTGCAGTCTTCTCGTTCTGTCTGCAAGTTCCGTCGTTGAGGGAATGTGTTTTGCTGAAAACACTGTGGGGAAAAACCTCCGAAATGAGTCTTGCGCCTAAAGATAGTATTTGAAATCCAGGTTGAAAAGTTACTTCTCCCGCCGAGGTTATTGTGTCGTTTGATTTTACAGAATGGTTACGTTATAAATGGGGAATTATGAAGGCTTTGAAAGTCCCTCATGTGTTTCAGCCGTGGATTTGTGAATGATAACTCCAAGCCTTGATCCTTAGTGGCAGAAATTGTGAACTGATTGCTCTGGGTAGCTCACACTGGAAGCACAGGTCGGAGCTGAGCCCTGTGTGATTCATCAGTGAGGTGTCACACACGCTTTGGAGAGCTGTTGTCCTTTGTAAAGTGCCACAATCCCCGAAGGCAGGAGGCTCCTGAGCCATCGCAGAACAGGTCTCTCCTCGGCGAATTTTGGAGAAGTCCAGCACATCAGTCCCTTTTGGGACACCTAAGTGCCAGCTACCCCTGAAGGAAGTTATATTCTTCAGCTGTGAAGTGGCCCCGGAGATAATGTCCCTGAAATCAAAGGTGTTAAAATGCCTCATGCCGTACCCACCTGGGAGGGCAGGGTTGTTTATTGGCTGGAGTTTATTTTGTTGTGTGCAGTGAAAGCAGTGGTGCTGGTTTCACTAATGGGATGAGATGTTCTGGTGGAGACATGAGAAAATGTTAGGAGTTGCTTCATTTTTTGAGCAGAATATTGGTGCTCCCCTGTCCTTATTTTGCTGGATCACTGCTGGCTAATCCGTAGCTCTGGAAAGGGGAATTTGCCTTAAAGAGACAGCTTCATGGGTTTGAGATGTAGGCTTTACAGTCATCACAGGTCCTATGCATGTTGTTTGAAGCAGCAGACAATTTCAGGAGTACACAGTGTGAAGCCCTGGTATTGAGCATCTGACAACATGTGCTGTTTCGGCTGGGAATTTGTGTAATTTTTATAAACTTCCTGTGCTGCAATGCCTCACCACAGTTATCCAGTCAGAAGAAATACATTTGGATTTCTTTGGTTTTTTAGAAACTGTATTTAAAAAAAAAAAAAAAAAAAAGAAAAAAAAAGAAAGAAGGTCATGGTTTCCCTGTAATGTGCTAATCAGAGTAAGCCAGTGTGTCAGTGCTGCACTGGGGAGGCACAGAGCCCTGTGCACTGATGCACCGTAACAACAGCACGCGGGGCTTCTGTGGCTGACGGAGCCCTGACAAATGCAGCGGCCACTAATGAGGAGAGGAGGCTCCAGAGTAAGCCAAAAGTGGAAGTTTGTGTGCAAGGGAGGCATTCGAGTCTCTTGGGCTAAACGTGTTTACTACTGAATCCTTAGAATTCTTCTGGAGGCTGTAATGGGAAAAATGCAAATGGCTTTAGGAGTGGTTGCTTGCTGCTCATGTATCCTGTTCGTTCCAAGCTGTGGACTACAGTTACTTGATTTAGAGGGAAAAGTAAAATTGGTTTGACTTTTTTTTTTTTTTAATAAACTGCAAATTTCAGTAAGATATATATGTTCCTGGGTTTTAGCCAGTGAGACTATGCCTGTACTAAATTATTTTGTTGGTTTATGACACACATCAAGTACACAAAAATAGCTCAGGGTTAAAGATTAAAATTAGCAAATGAGTAGTTCATAATTAAAGTCTCATGATGGAGGAAGGAGCATTACAGTGCAGAGATACTGATGTTGAATCCAATTTCTGCTCATTAGTAATATCAAAAAATTGGTAGGATGTCTTTACAGTTTAGAGCCAGGGCTTGTCTATGCACAGAAGTTGCATTGTTTTGCCCTAAATTACGCAACCTCCCAAGATTCACATGTAATGGTACAAAGGTTTTAATGCCAGCATAGCTCATTCCTTCAAGACTGGAGAAATAAGCTATGTTCCTATACCAGAACAACTGAATTCAGGCTTGTACTGGGACAGTTATGGATCCTAGTGGAATAATATGCTTTAACCAAAATAAGTAAAACCTATAAAACCCAAAATAGTATGAACTCATGTTTTCTATACTATTGAAATTATAGAGCTCTCTAATCACTTCAGTTCCAAATCTCTATGCGGGAAGTCAGGCAGGGAAAGCAGCTGTATCCATTTGCTAGGACCTGGGTGACCCCCTTCTCTCCCATGGCTGCTGGCTCACTCGGGGCCGTGCTCTGCTCGATGTGCCGCACGTCGTCCCGCTACGACAGTGACTCTGTGCCCATCGGTGCAGCCGCGGTGTCACAGCTCGCCCGCCTGCAGCTCTGCTGGGTCTGCCCCACTCTACCACCCAGGCTGAGGCCATTTCTCTTTTTTCCCGGTTTCTCTACTACTTTTGGTACCCACAGGACTGTATAGCACGGCACGACTTGCCCTGTATGCCCCCGCGCAGAAGTCCTGCAAGACCCTGTTTATTGTTACTCCAGTCTCACTTAAGCCCAGGTTTAAGTGAGGTTGATGTGGTGGCAGGCCCTGACAAGCACGCTGGGCTTGCTGGCTGCACATCTGCCCAGCTTCAGGACCATCAAATTCAGTCAAACTGCAGATGTGTGTGCAATTAATGAAAGACTTTTACCTACTTCATATTCCTTTATTGGCTTTGGCCTTGTCTACATGGGGAGATTACATCAATTTAGTTTAAGTCTGTTTTTAAAGTGATTTGATTAACCTGATGTGACCTCACATAAGGACATTCTTATTTTGGTTTGAATGAGCTTATTTGGGTTCAACCAAAACCTGCACTTAGTCAATTTGCACAGAACCGAAATTAGATGTGTCTAAACTGAAAGGAGAACTGATGTCTCTAAATAATGACACAACTTTCTCATGAAAGCAGAACCTTCTGTAGAATCTGGAACAGAGTGTAATTACCAACAAATCTGCAGGCAACTGAAAACTATTCATAGCAAAGTTTAAAAAAAAAAGAAAACAGGCAAAACTTAAATACCTCAGTGAGAGAAGTGAAGAAGTACCAATAATCTCAGCCCTGGAATACTGAAAGCAGTGGCACAAGGCTTGCATGGCTTTCAACAAGACTGCTCTTCAGGTGCAAAAGAGGGCAAGCACTTGTGTTCTATACCTGGAGTCCCTGTACAGTCAAAAAATAAAAAAGCAATGAAGGAAACTATAGACCGGCAGGTTTGAGTGCAATAGTACCCAGCATTTCATGACGTATTTTGTAGGAAAGAATAATTAGATGTGGAAATAATGAGGAAGCAGGCTGAATTACAACAAGATTTTATCAAAGATGGATTGTGCTAAACTAATCTAACATCTTTTTTGTATAGCAGTTTATTTAGGTGGGGTAAGGCAGGAATGTACTTTATCTAAAGACAAGCATTTGATACCATGCCCCACAGGACATTATTGCTTAAAATGAAGATGGTTGTTCAAAACAAGAATTGAAAAGTGGAACAGGAGCTGGCCAAGGAAAAGATACAACTGTTGCATGAGAATAAAGTTGTCTGGATGGAGAAAGGTATTCAGAGAAAGTCATCAGAGTGGAGGGAGATTAGTGGCGTTCCTCCCATGGGACGAGGCTTGGACCTGTCGAAAGGATCCACTCTGACCTGTGTGCAGTGTCTGGGTGTGTGCCCAGGAGCTGTGTGGAATCACAAAAACTTGGGAGGCATTGTTAGTACAGAGGAGGATCAGATTATCACGTGAAAGGAATTTAGATGACTTTGTTGATCGGAGTGATAGACATAAAATGACATTTAATAGTGTTGAGTGCGAAAGTTTAAGCATGAAGACCAGTAACAAGAATTTTCAATGTGAAACAGGAGCTCATCAGCTCCTGTCCACGACAGAAGGGAGAGATGTGGATGCACTGGCTGCTCAGGAGACACCTGGGAGCAAGCAGTGGCATAGAGCTGTGAAGGAGACCACTGACATCCTTGGATACCAAAGGAAAATAGTATGAGAGATTTAGGGAAATGTGATATAATCATTTGGAAATCATCATGCAGAGCATCAGTGCAAGAGCTGTCCATTGTTCATGGAGAAGCTCATTGAGATTTTGCATAGTCAAGAAAATGTTAAATTACTAGGAGAGCTAAAGATGTGGTTAGATGAACAAACCATCTGCTGTATGAAGTGAGGTTAAACACTATCATTTGTTTAGCTCTGCCCAGTTGAACAAATGAAGAGACAGGTTACAGTATTTTTTTTTACACACAATTGGCACTAAATAACAAGAAGGAAGAAAAAAATAAGGCAAAATATAGCATCTGTACAAAGACCAAATTTTCTGAGTTGGTCATGAATATATTTGGATGCCAAATTAGAAGAAAGCTTCTAGCTACCTAAGGATTGAAGTTGTGTAAGAGTCTTTCAATTAGGATAGTTTTGAGATAGATCTTGATAATCTTATGAAAGAGATTATACAATTAAATTAGAGAGTTCCTGGAGATAGGAAATTGCGTTTGCAGAGTTCTTTAGTCTGCAGTATAGTCATATTTTTAATGTGCGGTTGAAAGGAGAAGGGACCTGATTTGTTTACACTTTTAACCCCATGAATCAAGGCTTCTGCCATTTTCCTGGGAGCTCAGAAAAGAATTAATTTTCCCTGTTGCTGCAGATCTGAATCTTTTTTTCTCCCGTATCTGCCTTTCTCTCAAGCACTAGGCACTGAAAATGTGCAGTGCAGAGACTCCTTGTAGCATTAGACAGGCACAAACGCCTGCAGTTTTTTTGGCATGCTCCCTGGTTTAACCTGCTCATCAGACTTTGGGCCAAAGAGGTGTTGTTTTTCCTTCAGACTGTGTTCCCAATAACCACATTGTACTTCGTGGTGTATTTTCTGTGATCTGTTGCTAGTGTTAATGAACTTGGTGTGGCTACAAGGATAGGCAGCGCTGGCAGTGATCTTCACCTGCCCTGTGTGGCAGCACAGTTTAAATCTTGCATGCCTCTGAGGTGTATCATAAGTTTGTTGTATGATGAGGATGCGTTCTGGGCCCTATGGTGCTTTGCAGCAGGTTGAAGAGACATTATTAAGTAGCCATTAACAGAGTTGTTTTCCAAGACTGGAGTGCTGGGGTTCGTGCTCCCTTTTGACCTAAAACCAGTTGGAAACCTGGGCTTAATATCAGCTCTGCTCTGGTGCTGATCAGAGCAAAATTCTGTAAGTCACGCAGAGTAGCCTCTAGAAGGAAGAAGTGATTGCTGATAGATTAGTAATTTTAAAAACAGTTTAGTTGGAGGAAAGTTGAATATGTAGTGACCATCTTATTACAAGAAAGAGAGAAGCAAAGAAATAAAAAAGACAGAAAGGAAGTAGGCAAGGAAGGAAGAAAATAGCACAACTTAGCCTGCAGCAGAGATCACCTGCTAAGTTGCCTGCAAAGGGAAATTGAAATATGGAAAAAAGGCAGCTCAGAGGGGGATAACGCTGAGATGGCAGAAAAGGAAGTGCGTTAACCAAACTCCACGGAGCTGTTGAAATGCATTGAATCATCTGACTGTGACTTGTATTCTTAGGCAAACACAATTGTATAATTGATTAATTTGTCGACATTCCTTTAGTGCATAACGCTATGGTAACCAAGAGGCTCACTAAACATTGCCACGGAGAGCGCCGCAAAATCCATCGTTCTGCAGGAGGGAGGCAGAGACCTCGGAGCTCTGGCTTTGCAGGACTGATGCACACACACAAACACACACAAGTGCACGCCTGAGTAGCTGGAATTGGCCTCCTGTTAATGGTGGTGGAAGGTGAGCGTAGGGCAGTTTGCTGGGGATGTACGTGTTGTGGGTGTGATTGAAGAGGTGACACTGGCTGACAACTGCCTTGAATGCTGGTGCCACCTGATCCTGGCAGAGCAGATGGACTGGGGACAGTTATACCACCCTCCTTCTGGGTCCCTGACACCTGGGGGTCCCGAGCAGGCAGGAGACCAAAGGGCCTGGTCTTCCCTGCACCACTGCTCCCACGGCATGGAGGGCTGTAACCCTCCATCAGCCTCTGGGACCTCAGTCCTCCAGGGCTGCTCTGCAGGGGCCTGTTGTGTGAAACAGAAATGTGTTTTCAGAGTTTAACACCCAGTTCCCAGGGTTCGGCTGGCTGCTGTGTGGTACCTGCAGTTGTACCTGCCCTGCTCCCTGTGCCCCCTGCGCGGGGATTTCAGCCCCTCTGTACCCGATGGCAGCATCACAGCTCAGCAGACTCTTGCACTGGACCTCTGTCTCACCTCAGTTAGTGTTCCCCCTCACCTGTAAGTAAGTGTGAGTTGAGTGTCAGCTATAGGCAGATCGATTAATTGATTGACTAATAGACAAATGCAGAGATATCTGTGGGTGTGTTTATTCTTGTTTACAAACTGGCCAAGCTTAGGCAAGATTTTTCGAGTATGTAGCAATGGCAGGAATCATATCCATAAAAATGCTAATCTCCTCTCTTGCTTCATCTCTTCAGCCCACAAACACATACATACACACATTCTTAAAAGAAATTAATAAGGTTTATTGGTTCCTTTCTGGACTCAACCTACTTTAATCTTGGTTTAACGCACAACACAATGCAGCACGTTGCTTCAGGACAACACAGTTTTGACCATAAGAAATATACTAAGTAAACCATTTTTTTTTTTAGTAATTAATGACCAATAGATGAGCTGATAAGAGCTCCTATTGCCAATAATTATTTTGCATAGTCATGGCAGCATTATAGGAAGATTTTCAAGCCAATGCAGAGGCTTTATCTGAAGGGGATGAGATGAACCCCTGGCCCTGATGAAGGCAAAGGCTGAACTTCTACCAGCTTCTGAGCAGTGAGGATCTCTCCCAGAGTATTAGCTGAAGAGAAGAATAAATGTCCCTGGGTGTCAGTCCTTGGGCTTAGGCTGTTTAAAGCTCTCCTGCACAAACTGCAAATACGTGTTTATGTATAGAGGAGGATGCTGTGTGTTTGGTCCACTGTTGTCTTGTCACAGCAAAGGCAGCAATTAGAGAGGCTGTAATAGCTGGGCAGGGTTACACCCCTTGCTGAGGAAGTTTGACCATAAACCTGTTTGTCCTGTCTCTGAGTGCAATGTACACTGGTTTGATTTACAGTGACTTAAAAATATTCACACCGATCAAACTGTTTCCAATTAAATTTTATTAGGTGATGTATTAAGTGTGTGTGTTAAGTGAGTCACATGAGGAAAAAAGGTGGGACTTTGGTTGACTCCGCTACTGATGTATATATTAAAGATGAGTATTAACAGTTTGACTTTTCTCTCAAATAGAATAATCGTAATGGCTTCCTTTTGGGGCAGGCTTTTAATGGAAAGGGCACAGCAGGAAGTATTACCAAAACAAACTCTTCGTGCTAATCTTAACACCTACATTTTCTATTTAATTTTGCTTATGCAGAGGGCTGAGCCTTGTCATTAGTGGAGACAATGTGCCAACATAAGAAAAGTGAGTTACTGTATTTTCTCTCTGTTGTGAACTCTGGGGTTAGCCTCCCACATGGCAGCGGTGATGTGGAGCTGTGTAATTGCAGAGGGGAGCATACATTGGGCCTTGGGTGCCAGTCCTGGGACAGACAAATCTCATTGCTCATTCTGCTGGAGAAAAGGTTTCTCTGAGGCTAAATCACTTTCTTATCTGGGGCATCTTCACATCTCTTGGAACTTGGCTTTTTAACTTCAAGACCTTCTGGTACCTATGTGTGACTGGGGCTGGAACCAAAATCCATTATTTGGGAAGTTTACACAACTCAGGAAGCCTTGCTGAAAATCATGTTACATGGGAAAATTGTCTATAACCCTATTTTTTAACATTCTGGAAATAATTCAGGGTATGGAAGGAGACAGTCCCAGAAGAAGGTTGTTAGAATGGGAAAGTGCATATAATTCTGCAATAGTCCTGACATACTGTCTGGAAAGGAAAAATATCCGTTGTCTGAAATGGGAGGAGAATAAATGCAATGGACTAGAATTGCCACTAAACAAGCTAGAAAGTAGAACTAAGACTGAGTGAGAACTCTACCTTATCCAGGGCACATGTTTTGAATCTGGAGCTGAATTCCTTATGCTGGATATATTCATAGTTAAAAAGGCAACCAGTAGAGCCATCAAGATCTGGAGTGTTAGAATGATTAGTTTGTTGGTAGTGGGCTGTTATGACTAGAGCAGAATCGCTGTTATCACTTGAGAGATGATGAAAAGACTAACACCAGGAAGAACAACTTCTGTGTTTTGATTTTTTTTTGAGGGAAAGCATATGAATATTAATAAATGATCCAGCTGGGATAGCATCTTTCTTAAAAATTGTCCTTAGAGATAGTGTAATATATTAACAAACATGAATGTGATTGTACAGTAAGTAAAATTTTATAAATATAAATCATCAACTTATTTCAAAAGTTGCAGTGCCAACGAAACTATTCTGGGATTTTCTAGTACGGTCTGGTTTGAATTGTTTGAATAAGAAGATATACTGGTGAATAAATCAGATAATGAACTGCTTTACATAGAAGGCATAATGCCTATTTATGATGTATAGAAGTCCTACGAGAGATGAATTGCCAGTTTAATCTTCTTTGGAATGTGTTTGAAATCTACTTTTATATGGCATTTCTGACTGTGCCAGAGATTACTGTTCAGACACTTACACAGACTTCATTTCTATTTGAATTACAGCTCTACAAGGTCCATTGCAGGCAAATGTTCATTTACTCCAGTTGGTTTTATTTAGTTCCTTGACCTTGAGGTAAAATTTTTAGTGATTATAGGTGTTGCCGAAAGTTTTCTTCTGACCTAGTTGCTCAGAACTTAGGAAGCCCAGTTTTCCCCCGGATGCACCTTACGAGGAGGGGCAGCGATAAAGATCAGCTCTTTTGTCATTTGCATCTTCGGCACGATGTGGCAGAGCTGTGCAGTTGACCTGAGAGGGACTAAGATTTCTCCCTTGCTCTCTGCAGAAATGAAGAGTATATTGAGATAAATGCTTCTTTTTCCTGCTTTTTTCTTTTTTTCCCTAAGTCCTTGTGGTACGTTTCCTATGGAAAAGAGGATTGCTGGATGAATTAAATCAGTTTAACTAAACAATAGATTTCCCTCTCTAATAGGGCGTTGGCATTGATCGTTTACCCATGAAACAGCTTTTATTTGAGAAAAAAACCATGGAATTCTTTTTTGTGTCTTTCCTGACGTGAATGTCCTGCTTTATGAGGGAATCGCAATCAGCTTTACTAGCAGCTGATTTTTCTCCCAACCTTGCAACACTTGTAGCAGCTTCTATCAAAGGGCTCTGATGGGGAAACATTGCTGGAAGGTTGGCATGCAATGCCCTAGTCTGGCAGAGCAGGATTGCTGCTCTGCATAGTGGAAGCATCTGGGAGATATTAAAAACTTTTGACAGGGATAGGAAGATAATTCTCAAGATAATTCTGTGTCAAGCTCTGCTCTAACTGCTATCTCCTGCCAGGCTTCCCAAGCCCTGGGTCATAAGGTTAGAGAAAATTGTGGGCTGATTGTGTCATCCTTCACCTGTAGATGCAGAGCCTCCCCATTGCAGTCAGTCACCACCAGACCCGGATTGTCTGTCGTCACCCTCCTATTAAGGATGACTGTTTCTAAAACATTAACATTCATGTCAGGTCTAGATAGGGATCAGGAGAGGCTTAAATCATTGTCAGGAACAGATGTGAGATACCTAATCAGTTATTTCCTAAGGAAAAAGAGTTTGATTGCATGAATAGTTGTAAATATTTCATTCAGCAATTCAGCTACTACAGCAATGGTAAACAAGCTTCTGAGGCTGAAGAGAAGCATTTTGTGGTACTGTACTTGATTTCTTATTCATTTCAACTTTAGTGTAGAAGGAAGCTTAGGTACTTTGGATTACATTTTGTGACTGCACTGAGCATAACCAGGGTCTCACTTTGAAGACAGCCAAACACAGAATCATTGAAAGATTTCTGTTGGAGGGAATCTTAAAAATCATCCAGTTCCAACTCCCTGACATGGGCAGGGACGCCTTCCACTAAAAGAAACCCCTTCTAATCCTTTCCACTCAGGGTCCCATACAGTTTGGCCTTGAACACTTCCAGGAAGGGGGCATTCACAGCTTCTCTGGTCAACTTGAGCCAGTGCCTTGGCAGCCTCACAGTGAAGAATTCCCTCCTAACATCTAATCTAAATCTCTCCTCTTTTGGTTTAAAAACATTCCCCCTTGTCCTGTGACTATCTGCCTACGTGAGAAGTCACTTTCTTTTTTAGTCCTCGAATGCTGCAATGAGATCTCCCCAGAGCCTTCTCTTCTCCAGGCTGAATAACCTCATCTCCCTTAACCTATCTCCATAGCAGAGGTGCTCCATCCCTCTCATCATTTTTGTGGCCCTTCTCTGGAGTTGCTCCACGTCTTCCTTGTGCTGAGGACCCCAGAGCTGGATGCAGTACTCCAGTTGGGTCTCATGAGGGCAGAGTAGAGGGGGAGAATCACAATCTTTAACATCGCTAACCCTAATAAACACGGCCAGCTCAGTCCCGGTTTTCCATGTGCAGCACTTATCCACGGGATGGGCACAAAGCCGGAGGCTCTGCCCCTGGGAGATGTTCATGGCACAGGAACAAATTTTGGCTTTGATTAGGAAAATGACAGCCTGAGCACCAAAGTGCTCAGCCTCTGCTCCAGTTTTGCACTGCCCAGCTGGTGCCAGGCTCCGGTGCTGGGCACAGTCCTTGGGTGGTGGGTGAGCCAGGATTAGGTGCTCTCTGCCCCTTGGGGCGGCCGCTGCTCGGTATCTCGGCTAGCTCTTTGAAGCACTCGCTCTACGTAAGCACAAATTACGCACACAGCTTTAATTTTTTGTTTGTTTTGCCCTCCTCCCTTGTTAAAAACAAAACCAAATCAAATCGGAAAAAACTTTGGCATTAGATCGGGGTAGGTGTAATAGCAATTTCAGGGAAGTAGGTAAGAGTTTCACTACTGATCTTTTGAAAAAGGACTACTGAGAGGATGCAAAGGAAGGAGGAAGTTAGCTTTTCTCTCTGCCTAATTGAATGTTTTCTCTGTTTGAGTTTCAGTTAAACTACTGTGTAGTTTGCTTGTGATTTTTAGCAGATGTGCACAAAAGCAGTGCATGGAGGAAGGAGGCTGGGAGCGCAGATGATGTTTGCTTCTCAAACACGATGTGGAATTCTGAGGAAACTGGGGCTGCCAGCTAAAGGTCATGGGCATTTTTAATTTCTGCTGCTGGCTTCATACTACTGTGCAGACATTTGACAGGGATCTTGCTGGCCTTGGTGGTATTACATAGTCAGATTATCACTGAAACAAGCTCCATGTGGGTTTTTTGCATGTACGTTACAGTGTGATTGTTTCCATCAACTGGTCTTAATTTGTACTTTCTCTGCCAGCCTGATTTTGTTCTGTTAAATACAGTAATGGGCGTTCTTAGTATATGGATATACAGTTGAAGGTGCTTTGGTCAGGAAAGCCCTAGGTAATAAATTCATGTTTGCTGTAATTCGGAAATTGCTGTTTTCACCCAAGAATTACACAGATGGTTAAAAATAGAGGCATGTGCCAATGGATCTGGCTAAACGAAGGGCAAACTCTTCAATGCCCTTTTCACTCTGTCCCAGGTGAAATAAGTTTTCACACTGCAGCCTTTCTCACACTTCTGGCCTGGTCTCTTACTTGAAAACCAGGGACTGTCATCCTTGTCAGTCACCTCCCCACAGCCAGGATTGCTCAGCAGGATGGCAATGTCCACTGCTACTGCCATTAATTTACTCAGTAGAGGAGGGTTATCCTGTGGGAGAGATGGACCCATGTATTTCATTTTGTGATCGTATTGGAGTCTTGATTTTTACTGATACGCGGAGGATTCTTAGTCCTAGGCTATTGCATATTTTAAAGTGTGTTTTAATGCACCTTTTATTTTAAAGCAGGTTTTAAAATGTTCTGCATGCTCGCACAATTGTAGTAACCCATAGAGAGCATTTAGATGTCCAGAAAAACACGTATGTCCTTAATTGCAGGGATGCCCATCCTTGTGGAACAGGACCAGTTCTCTGTCCTGCATTCTCCCATAGCCATTGATGAGAAATCCCCCCTGTCCGTGACAGTATCTGACAGTGGACCCTGCACTCTGCAGCACTGTCAGAGCAGCTAAAGAGACCAGAGCCCCTCTGAGGGCATGGCAGCAGAAATGTTGCTGTTTGATCCATTCCCTTTCCCCTGACCTCTGTGTTTACTCAAATCTTTTTTACACTGACATTATCTCGGAGGGACACATCTCTTCCAGTCTTCAATGGTTAAAAAAAAAAGGACAGCCAAAACCAACCTTCAGGAGAATCCCCAAAGAGAATTGGATGTTCAGGCATGCTGAGTCATATTTTGTTATTATGGCTGATTGTCCAGCCAGCCATGCAAATAAACTGCAGGGGGAAAAAAAGAATGTGTGTGAAAGGCTTATCTACGACAGAATGAGGCCTTGGGTCTTTGTGCATAGTATGTGTAACAATAATGACCTAGTAGAAAAGTGTTCCAGTGACTGACATATTTGCAGTCTGAAAAAGATAACAAAGTAATGAGAGAGAGATCTGTGGATGTTTATCTTCTCTTTTCTTCTTTCTGAAGGGAAGTTTTACTTTCTCATTATGTTTCTAGTGCATATTAATGGTACCATACAGAATGATGAATATGATTGCAGTTAATTGTTTAAATATCCCTTTATTCCTGAAGCTTTCAAAACAAATAACTGCCTTTTGAGGAGTTAGTTGAGAAGCGATGTGGGCAAGATGGTGCAAAAGAGAATATTGGATGTAAAATTAAAAGTGCCTCAGAGAAGAGAAAGAAAAGTGTGTGGGGGTGGATGTTTTAAAAAAGGACAAAACCCAGTTGTGTTATTAACAATACTGGTTATATTATTAGCAATATACCAGTTATATTATTAGCAATACCAGCATAAGTGGCAGCAATTCGTCATGAAAAAAACTTGTAAATTTCAATAGTTCAAATCCATCCTTGGTGTAACAGTGATGGAATTACACTTGGATCAACATCTTCTCTGTTGCATAAGTCTTCTAGTGTTACTTAATGCAAATACTACAAATGAGTATGACTTTGTCCAAAATGCATTTGCTGTCCTATATTTATCATCTGTCTTCTCATAGCAAACAAGAGGAGACATCTGTGGAGAAGGTCTGGTAGCCACAGAAAATATTTTGCATGGTGGTGTCTAAGTGGGGCCATTATAAGCTATTCTCAGCTCAAAGAGCACTTTTTTCGGGCAGCTGAAATACAAATGTATATTTGGTGTTCGGGCCCCTTTGCGACCATATTATAATGCAGGAACTGAAATACTGGATGGAAAAGTGCCACTTCAAGACACCTGAGAGTGATTTTGGAAAGTGTGAGCTATGAGGGGAGTTTTCTCACAACAATGCTCAAGTCTAGCCCTTAATCATACACTTGAAACAAGTGGGCTTAGACCTTACGAAAGGTGTTTACTTATTCAGCTTTAAGGCACAGGCCTTGATCGGATTAGCAGAGTTTGAATAGGAACAGCAGCAAATAGAATCAAATGAGTGTGAACGATGCTGCTGTGCTCTCTATTAGAAAAATATCTGCCAGCTGCCATTGCAGACTATAATCCTGCAAGGTGCTGACGCCTCCAGTTCCCATTGCCCGAGGGAGCTGAACCGGGGCACTTCAGGCGTGCAGCTCCTGTTACTCACCTTGGTTGAACAATGTTTTTTCTCTGAAATCCTTCTTTTCCCTGTTATATAAAGACTGGTTCTTTTCTGCCTCCTCCTCCTTGAAAGGCTCTTGATGCTTACAGGGACTGAGTGCATTGCTGGTTATTCTCAGCTGCAAGATTACAGAGGATGGCAGCGGTAAGGTCACTGGGGCATGAACATGGCTCAGCTGGAGAGCAGATGTGAGCAGATCTTTGATGGAGAGCAGCTGAAATTCTGGGAGCCAAATGAGGATAAGGCAAATTGTGAAATCTAAGGCTTTATTTGAGTTCCTTTTGATTTAGGTGCACATTATACCTGGAATGCTCCAGAATTAAATACACCAGGAGCGTAAAGAAGTTCTTCGTGCTTGAACTTGAACGCAGGAAGCCAAAGATGTAAAATGAGGTCAGTTAGCTCAGCTGCAGTGAATCCTTTGATATTCATTTAATGGATAAGTAGATAAAACTCTAAGTAAGCTTGCATGGGAGACTTTGAATTTTAACTACTAAAGCTCTTTATAATTTTCTCACAGGTCTTTTACATAGACTGGACATTAGGAAGCTTTTCTTTATAGAGAGGGTGGTCAAACACTGGAACAGACTTCCTAGAGAGACGATCCGGAGCGGTGGTCAATTCCCCAAGCCTGTCAGCATTTAGGAGGCATCTGGACAGTGCTTGTTATACCATACTTCAGCTTTTGATCAGCCTTGAAGTGGTCAGGCACGTCGACTAGATGATCATTCTAAGTCCCTTCTCACTGAAATATTCTGATCTGTTCTATTCTATTCTGTTGAGCAGTTAAACAGTACAGACAGCTAGTGCTCTTCCGCTCCTGCTGCAATACGACTGCAGGTCTCCTCAGCTTGTTACCTCACCTCTTCTGCCTCTGAACCAGAGGTGAGAGGTGGTCTGGCTCTGGCAGATCCATTTTGTCAGTCTTTGGATTTAAGATTTTTTTTGTCTGAGATCAAAAAGTTGAAATCTGGATCAGGAGCTGGGTTCTTCTCTGGCATAGAGAGACTTTAAATCTGATTCAGACCTATCTGTAATCCTTTTGCCATAGTATTTTCCTTTATTGAATAGCTTCCTTATGTATTAAGTTCCAGAAATTCCAGGCTGGTGATATACATGGGAAACAGATTGCAACAGAGAGCAGATTTAATTACTCAGGTCTAGGATTACTGAAGCAGAACATTTTTTTTCTTCATGTTGTTTGAACAGGGAGAAGAATCTTCCCTTTTTTTATTTATAAGAAGAAGTTTAAGATCAAATGACTCTGAGCTGCCTTTTCATTGATCAGTCAGTGATCACTTGAGGAAAAATAACGAACTGGGGTTTTTTCCCCCTTCCTTCATTTGAAAATCAGGTCTTGCCAGTGCTGCTTATTTAACAGAGTTCTAAGACTATAGTCTTAGATGCTTCAGGAAGCTTATTTTAGGAGGGAAGACTTGACTCAGTGCCAATAGACAGAGCTAATCATCAGGACATCTGGATTCACTTCTTAACTCTGCTGCGTGACCTTGGGTCAATGATTTAGGTCAAGCTTTTCCAAAATGTTTAATATTTGTAGGTGCTTATGCTGGGTTTCAGCATTACCGAAAATTAGGTTGTAACTGCGTTTACTGCTTCAAATTCATCTTCCCAAAACTGGGACACTTGTAAAAAAGAGACAGAAGTACAATGTGTGGCCCTGTTTCCTCACTTGTACAGCAAGGATGGATAACTGTGTTTGTGGAGTGTGCTGAGACTTCCTGATGTAAAAGCATTAGAGAGGAGAAAGGATGGCAGCAAGCTGCTTGCAAAGCAGCAGAGAAGTAGACGTTGTTCAGTAGAAATCAAAGGATGCTGAACAAGGACCAGACTTCCAAGACCTCCCACGTCACCAGCTGAAGGACTCCCCAGGCTGTGTGGAGGACCAAGCAGATCTAAGGAAGTGCAGAAATGACAGAGCGAAGGTTGCCAGCTGTCTACAGACTGTCTGTGCAGCTTCCAGCCCTTCCAGCTGCCTTCCCACCTGCTGTCCAGTGGCAGCAGAGGAGCAGCTGAATTGCCCTTTCTTGGAAGAGAGATCCAGAGACATAGCACTGGTCGTGGTAAGGGCAGCAGGGGTGTAGCAAGCTGTGTGCTTCAGCAGGCTCTGATTCGTGTCATATACAGCCTGTGCGTGCTGGAGAGGGGCAGACCTGCCCTGCAGGTGTGGAGCAGCTATGCTAAACACCAGGTCAGGTAGCAGAAGAGTCCTGAGAGTACCAGGCTCCTTTTGTGAAATGGGCTATGGAGCTGCTACACTCTTCTTGCTTTCCTGGGTGACAGGTACGTCATTTCCACGTGTGTATCCAGACTCCAAGATCTACTGTGGTTGCTATCGGGCTTTGGAGTGAGCCATAACATATTTATAGGCTGATAGCCAGGGAGTAATGATTGTAGACAGAAGATGTTCAAGTTTGAAAGAAAATCCTCCAGTCCATAAATAGCTCCCACCACCTGCTGGTCCTGCAACCCGGGAGAAGACGGAATGTGAAGCCGAGTCATACACAGTGTTTTTCCCCTTCTGGAGAAGAGCACTTTGGGAATGTGGTCCTGGAACCACCTGGGACCCCCTCCTGACCCCTGCTTTTACTGTGCAAGGCAAGCAGCCTTCAGGCCTTAACATTTATTTTTGCAGTATGAGTTCAACCTCCAGCACAAGCAAACACAAAGCACAAGTGCTCATCTCCTCATCTGTGCCGTCCTCGAGCATCTGAAATGCATTTTATATACAAAGCAGAGAAAAGCAAAGAAACAAAGCAAAAATTTATTGTTTTAGGAGAAAAAGAGAACAGCTGAAGACTTGAATGCTACTATTGCTTCTTTCAATGAACTGGTAGTTGCTGGGGGTGTTCTCTTCCTGAGAAAAGTAGATGAGAAGGTATTTAGTTTAATTAGATAGCTGATTTTCTTTGCTATCTAATCATTACATTTATTCTGTGCACAGGGAAAGCATAAGGCACAAAGGCAGTTTAATGGCACACGGGCGTTCTGTGGCTCTCTGCTTAGGCTGAGTTTCACCCATAGTAAATAGAAGAGAAACTACAAGAGGGATTTCAGGATAACACATCTGAAAAGGCAGCTTTGACCGTGTTTGTCCTGGTATCTACATAGTTGCCAAAACAAAATCCAACCCCAAAAAAGGACGGGATGACCTCACTTAATGCCATCAATGCAGCTGATGTAAACTATGTCCTCTTGGTGGGAGCAATGCACAGCACCTCCCAGGGAGACACTCCAGCTGGTGATCCCTGAAAACAGAGCAGGAGACAGCTCTGCTGACATAGCAGAGTGTTGGCTTCTTTTAAAAATGTTCCTAGCTGGTTTGCTCTGGTAATGTTGAAACTATTCTGAATGAAACCTTGAAGTTGAGCTGGAATTTCAACACCAGGTTTATGATCAGATGCTGTTCAAATTGCTTGAGCTGCGGAACCAATAGCTTTTGGAGGGATATTTCTAGCTTGTTAAGCCACTATTTTCGCTGCTGAAATTTATTGGGTTAACCTTCCCACACCCCCTGCTCCTTTGTGATTTGCCAGAGAAGTGAACATGATAGGAAGTGGCCTGAGGCAGGAGTGAGGGAGTTCTGCTCACCTCCCTTCCCATGCACCCAGCAGGAATGGTTACTTAACTCTCAGCATCAGGAGGTGAGCGCTGCAGGAGGCATACTTAATGTCACCACTGCTTTCCAGGGCAGAAATTGCTCTCAGTATTTTTTTGCAAATTGCTCTGAAGTAAAATCTGTTTATATATATGTGTGTCTATGCACTCACCCACACACACATGCATTTGCACACAGAAGCAGAGCTTTGAGAGCTGGAAATTTTGAAGAGCATCCTGTTCAAAAGACTTTTGACCATTTGCTTTCAATATTCCTGCCTTCTCTTTATCTCTGTGTACCTTTCCTGGAAGTAGTCCCATGAAAACACACATCTCAACTGCTGCTGAAGGATTAACTGTGGGCAACTGTCTTTGCTCCCATCCGACGTGAAGGAAAGCTGTGTTATTATTTGAGGATTATTTGGCTCTGTGTCTGAGTCAAGTGTGTTAAAAGAATTGTTTATTGGTTGGATATCATTGTTTCATACTACAATACGCGTTTATCTTTCCTGTAGTAACTGAATGGCCATAAATGAATGCAGGTATTCATCCAAGACTGCAGGGGAAGTATTATTTGCATATGTGTCTTTATCCTACCCTCCTTGTGCCAGGAGAAGTATAGTTTTCTACTGCTTAGGGTGGTGAATCAGCAGTTCTGCATTTCGCCATGCTTTGAGAATTGTAAGGGGCTATTAGACAAATTGGTAGAATTAATTAGATGCATGCTCTTCTTGTTACAGAGACCCCAGAGACATTATGAATAATATTCTACAGTGTTGTCTCTTTACCCTGCAAGGTTCAGTAATTTGCTAGAACAGAACAAACTTGGCCAGCTATTTTCGCCAGGATCTGACAACAATCCTAGAGAACAGTGTTACACTCATCTTTTCTTTTCAAGTGTCTGTTAGTTCTTAATGTTTTTCTGCCTTTGTTTTGTCAGAAATACCATACACTGGTTAAAAAAAAGCCCACACCAAAACCAACAAAAACCCAACACATCACCATTGTTCCTTCCTGTATCTTTCATTTCACTTCTGTGCTGAATCACAGTGTTCCGATACAGTCTTTTTTTTATGGTGTAATTGTTTTGTATAATCCATTTTCTTTGGGCACCTCTTAGCTTCTATCTGAAGCTGTTACTGTTATAATAAATGTAGTCATAAATCTGTCACAGGTAACAAGCTAAATTTAGAGCTCAATAAACCAGGGGAGAGTAGGGTGTAGATAAGTGAGCGCGTTGAGATGCAGTAGTTATAACAGTGGCACAAAAAGTCCACTTCTGACAGGTTAACAAACAGAACATTTGGTTCCCTCACTGACTGACCACCATCACCCACGTTCCAGTAAACAAAGATGCTGTGTGAAAATATAATTGCAATCATGGCATGTCTGTGTGTGCTGTGACACCCGAAAAGGCTGACAGGATGCATTAGCTGCCGTGGATGGATGCATGTCTGTGTGGTGCTTACACACTGAGCTGGGACAGAGCCGTGGTGAGGCCGTGCCCTGTGGGATTCTCGGGTGGAGGGGAATGCCACAGCTGTGCCGAGCAGCTACTGCTGCTACTGCCCACTCCTGTGGCAGCGGGACAAACATTTGTCCCAAACATGGGTAAGTTTATTGTTGAGACTGCTCAGAATAAGAGAAAGGCCTTTGCAGAGGAGGGCTGTGGGAGCTGCTGCCGTGGCTTTCCTCCGTGCTCTGTGTGACAGGAGAATGCCTGGACGTGGGTGGCACAGGACCAGGGCCAGGGCTCTGGTGCTCCTGGGCGTCAGCAGAGGTGCTGATCCTTTCTGTGCTCAACAGCCGTAAAGATTCAGCCGCACTGTTTGGTTTTTCAGATGCCATTTGCGTGAGCATCTTGTTGTTGAATCAGTAGCACTTTACTGAGGAGGTTAAATTCTGTCTTTCAAAAACGAAATCAGCTGTTTAGCTGCCAACCACAGTCATGCCCTCCTGTTGCCTCAAGAAGAATGAAACATTGGCATACTGACATATAAATCGTATTGCTGGAGAATGCATTAACTCCCTTATTTATGGCTGCATTGTGCCGCACAGTGCTGCATCTTGTAATTGAGGGCTCTCTGATTAATTCATTGCATGTAAAATCTGTGGAAATTATTATCACAGCCCATTTCCATAATTAAAATATTTCCTACATTGTAGATTTGAAGAGTCCCTAACTGCTGTGTGTTACTGAAATGAAAAATTCTATGGAAATTTAAATACAAGCAAAACAAAGTTTTTATGCATAGTGAATGTTTTTCACTAGACCAGCTGTTATAGTTGCGAAAAGCTATCCAATCATCTGGGTTCAGGGACCCTTTTTAGGTGACCAATGAAAGTTTCATTCATTGCTGATCTTGAAGAGATGGGCAGCATCACACATAGAATGATCTTTGCCTTGCCATTAGTGACAAAGCCAGATAATTAAAATTAAATCTGTAATGAAGCGTTCATAGGAACCGTTGGTTTCAGGGCATGATTCTTACTAATGTGATGTTCCATTAACAGTTATCCTAAGGTAATGTTAATATTTTGATTATTTGCAGCAAGTCAATAAATGAGGATTTTCTTTAGTCAAAAGTTTGCAGTTTTAGATAGCTCCTGAAATCAGAAGTTCTGCAAAACAAAGAATTTTTTAAAAAATTCCCCATTCCATTTTCTCTTCAGTAAAAAATGGGCCAGAATATTGCAGATAGCATGGAGTAATGCTTTAACTATTAGCTGTGTGTTTGTGAAGTCCATTTGTCTTGTTCAGGATGTCATTTGGCTACATTATCCTTTCTGTAACCCTGGAAACAACTTCAAATACTGTGGTATTTGAAAAGTCTAAACCATAACATGCCCTTACAACTCTATGAATGCTTTTTGAGACTCCCTGTACAAAGAAAGAAAACAAATCTTTTCCTTTTACAGAGGGCATTAAGTGTGATGGATGTGCATTGCTTTGTGAGAAAGCTGATCCTCACCTGTTGTAGGTGGGGTGAGAAATGATGCCAGCAACGTGGACTAGTTTCCTCTTTACCTGCCCACAGAGTTCAGGAATCCCTCTGTCTAAGGGAGGGAGAGGATTTTCAGTAGGTAATAAATAAATTTTGATCCCTCTGGTTAATTCAGTTAAGGTCAAAGAGATTCTATCTGGAGCTACTTAAAATACTCTTAACCAGCAGACATACTGCTGTCAGTAGTGCTAAGTGCCTTATCTGGCTGAGGAGTGTGTACAACCCTTATGAAACTATTCTTAAGTATTCTGGTTACTATATTTAGCTCTGTCTCATAACAAGACAAAAAGCACTTAGCTAAATGTAGTCCTGAAGTGCTTAATCCGATTAAGAATATTCTGTCCTTAGGTGTCTTCTACTAAGACTTTTTCTAGCTCACCATCCTGCTGCATCATGCAAAAAGCTTCTCTTTGTGCTTGGGCCTGTGGATTCTTTTGTGGCCATTTGTTCTGTTAGCACCTCCAAGTCTGGTGTTGTCCGAGGGTATCGCTCACGTCCCTTAGGGAGCCTCATCCCCCCGCCCCAAACATGTGAACGAGGCAGGAAACCCGCCAGGCTTCCCAGGAGTTTTCAGTTGTTAGACAACATATGGGAGAAGTTTCTACATAAAGCTTTGCACTCCAAGCTCGGGAAGAATCCTTTTCTTTGGCCGAATTTTTGCATGCTTAAGTCTGGATACAAAGAACGTTCCCTGAAAAATTGCGGTAGACCTGTTTGTACATCCACAAGCATTTTTTTCATAATTTAACTCACTGCTAAGAAAAGAGAGTTTTTTATACCTGCGTATCTCTGAATTTATCACAGGTTGACAGGACTTCTGTAGGGGTCGTTCTTCTAGAGGAGAAACAGCTGTATGATTGTGAAAGAACAGCACTGATTTATGAGCAGCAGTGACTGTGATAAGCACCTCGGCTCTGCAGCTCAGTAGGGTAACAAATAAGATCACACGCTGCTTTTGAACTGGAAGAAAAGCGTGTAACTTGACCAGCGTACGACTGCTGAGAGAACAGAGGCAGAGCAGATCCACTAAGTTTAAACTTTGCTACACAGGTGTTGTTTTCAGTTGCAGCTTCACTGAGGGTGTCAGGAGTTGTGTAATATTTTCCCTGGAAGTTCGCGTTCCAAACTGCAAATAATCCCTTCATCCCAACTCCATTTTTTACCACTTCACTTACCACTGAAACACATTGGATATTTTATATGGTTACCCTTGTACTTCTTCTGTGTCAGAAGGCACAATCCTCTTGCAGTAACTTCCATATTACTGTTTACAGTGACTGTATCACTTCATCTGAGCCAATTTTTTTTTTTTTTGAGCACATGGACTGACATAATTTCATTTATCGGCTGTGAGCAGGAATTTGGCCTGTTTTCTTGAGTTACTCACCTAATCTTCCTCTGCAAGTCCCGTCACCATATCACCCTTTCGAATCTGTATTGCTCATGGTGTTTAGCCTCAGCCACACAATGCCCCCACCCTGTCCTGGCTGCCCTCTCCAACGTGCTCGCCTGATGTGTGTGCCTTGTAGCAGTTTTCCAGCCAGCTTCTTGTGTGTCCTTCCCTTTGAGGTGTTTTCAGTAGCTGGAGAAACAAACAAGGCCTTGCCATCCTTTAGGTGACCAAATGTTTCCTTGTTCACCACAGTTCGTCTCAAAGGTGGTTTTGGCTGCACGGTTTGATAGAGGAGGTACAGGTCACACTTTCTGGTTTTCACAGCACACTTGCCAGGTAAACTGTCATACTCTGGGACATGTCCAATCAATCCTTAGTGGCTCCAAGCTAGTAGGGCCATTCCACCACCCTGCTGGGCCACATGGCTTTTTGGGCATGAGGGGTCACATTGGCTTTCCCAGGCTGCTTCTGTGGCAGCAGTAGTGCCCACAGATATAGTTCTCGGCCAGGAGTCCAAGAACTTGGTCCAGCTCCCACTGCTGGAGGCTTTGCTGAGCTTTCATCAGTCATACTTGAGCGTGTTTCTAATTTGTGGTGGTAGACTTTTCTCAGATTGAAGTGATTGCTGCTCCCTAGGATGTCTTGCCTGCAACTGTGTTATAACTGGACTTGCTTTTCATTCCAGGATTAATTTTTCTCCGTCTCTATTTACATGGTGATAAGAAGTGCTAATCCCACTCTGTCAGTCTGGACTGATGAATCTGAGGAATAGAACAGGTAATTTCTAATTTGGCTTGTAGCTTTTGGTGACTCAAGCAGTAAGAACCACTCCTTCCCCATGGAGTGCGTTCATATTTTGGAACAAAAGAATTCATACAGTTTCTTCTGCCCAGATCGTCTGCAGGGAGGAAGATCCTTGCCCTGGAGCAGGGAAGGAAGGTTAAAATTTTGTAGCTTTTACTGTGAGGAGTATCCTTGACATCCTGTCAGTTGTGGGTGGTTTTATTTTATGCTACTTTTATAGCCACCAAGTTGTTTGAGCTTGGAGAAGTCTCAAAACAGAAAAAATCTTTTGGATGTACCTATTGAAAAATGCCCTTTGGGTGCTGGGCAACGTGGGAGGGTTTTGCAGGGAAAGTGCTCGCTAGACATGGAGGCAGATTGGTGCTGATGCTGGTCAGGGGTGCGGTTTCCTTTTTGGAGGTGTCTGAGGGAGGTAAAACCCAGCAGAGCTGACCCGGGCGACGCGGCGTGGAGTGACGGCAGCTGTCTCACCTGCACCCGCCTGGCTTCCCGTCCCTCGGACTTAGCCCATCACAGAAAACAAGGCACCAGTGAAGAAGTTACCCTTGTGTTGAATTTGCCATCATTTAATGGGGCTCGAGAGTACTGTGTCCTTACTGGGAGTTGTTGCCAACTGTTCTCCTTACCTGTGCTGCAATAACAGGTAAGACAAAGGCAGCAGCACACAATGGCTGTTCTGATGCAGGAATGTATAGAACCCAGGGAACCCAGATCACATTCCCTTCTTTTCTTTGTTTAGTGCCAGGTGAGGAAATTTTAATTTGAAGTCTTGGATACGAATCCCAATGCTAGGACACAGCTCAGATGATGAGGGGGAAGTCCACCAGCTCAAGCAGCAGTCATTGGCTGCAGGATGCTTTGGATGAACCTGTCTATCACATCATCTCTTAGATATCCTCATAGTACCCTGCTGTTGCCTAATACTAATCCTTTAGGGGATTAGCACAGTTTCTTTCTTTCTCCTATGTCCTTCCACCGAGAAAGAAGTCTCAGATGTATTTCAAGCAGTGCAGTGCTTGAAATCAAGTGGCAGCCTGCGATTTCCCAAAACAGGGCCAGGCCAGGTGCTGCCTGGTACAGACATCAGTGTCAAATCAGCTCTCACATTTGCAGGGAAGATGCTGACTCCTGTGCAGAGTTAAGTGCTCCAGCAGGATTCCCTATCCTGGTGAAGAGGGGAGTTCAAAGGCAGGCTGAAGGGCTGCTGGCTTTCAGCTTTTTCCCCTCCAAAGTCGTGGTTACTGTAGTTGTATGGGCGTGTAGCAACAGCTTCACTTGTCAAGCCTCAGTAGCTGACTGAGCAAGCAAGGAAGTGCATAACAAGAGTGAAGTTTGGGAGAGGGAAGATTGAAACAACCTGGAGGCCTTAAAGTACAAACCAGTGAGCTCCATATTTTGACATTCTTAGCAAGATCAGGAAATATGTTTAAGTCAGTACTTCTGTCTTTTCCTTCCAGAGCCCTGTGTTGTGTAAACGAACTGATGGATGAAGATGAGAAGGACAGGGCAAAGAGGTATGTCTGAATTCATGCCTGGAGGAGAACTGTAAATGCTGTGTTGTCCAGTGCTTGACAAAGTACTTGACAGTACTGATGTCAAAGCCCCCATGCAGTTTACACAACATAATTAAGTTACCATTTTCAGGCTTCTCATAGTGTTTGACCACTGCTACCATGGGTTAATCAGCTGAGTGGTCCTTAAATTACATTGTTGTGCCCTCAGGATCTCATGTTATCCCATGATAATTATATATTATCTTGATGCAGGACTCCTGACCTGAGATTTTATGGGCATCAAGCAGTACTGCCCACCTGGGGCAGAGTTCCCCATGAAACTTAGGGAGTAGTCCTGCTTTAGCACGGGTGTGAATTAGTCTCCCGTCAGAGCTGCATTTGGCTCAGTTCTAATTAGTCATCATACGCAAGTGCCAAAACAGAGATGGCTGTGAATGTAAATGCTGGATCTGAGAACCTCCAAATGCCAATGGGAATGTGAATGGAAGTGCTTTCTGCATACCACACTCAGTCTAGATCACAGGAAGTATGTATCATCATGAATACACTTGTAAAGCGAATTAATTACTCCTGGAAGATGTTGTATGAAAATAGAGTTATCTCAGATATGAGCATTGGAAAGAACACTTTGGAAGAAACTGAATGGATTTGCTTCCTCCTTTATTGTTTTTAATGGTGGGGAAAGCCCTCATGAAACATTCTTAAATTGTATTAATGTGAGCTGGAAACTAGTCTATGTTTCTGCAGCTAGACTCTTAACACAGTGTTTTGCTGGGACAGGGCAGTTTCCCTCACCCTGGTTCGAACTGCAGGTCTTTCATTCTGCATTCATCCTTAGTGGCATTTGTGTTCCTGTCGTTTAGGGCATCACGCAACAAATCTGAAAAGAAGAGGAGAGACCAGTTCAATGTCCTCATTAAAGAGCTTTGCACGATGCTGCAGGGCCATGGCCACCCTCTCAAGATGGACAAGTCCACAATACTGCAGAGGACCATCGACTTCCTACAGAAACAGAAAGGTACTGGAGGGTGCTGGCTCTGCCTCTGCCCAGCAGACAGTTTCCACTCAGAAAATGAAAACTCTTTTTCCCAAGTATCTCAGACCTCCAGAGTGGAGATGAGCCTAAGTGAGGGGCAGAATAAGGCACAGAAGTTGGCCTTAGGAAATGGGCTATAGTGCTGACCAGCTAAATATAGATAGATTTGAAAAGGTTCTCTATAATGTAGAGACACTGTTCCCCTCACATCCCCTGGCCTGCTTTGCACACTCAAACTGAGCATGAGGGAGTAAAAACTGAGGAACAGCACCCACTACAAAAGCGAGGGGAAAGGGGATTCTATGCCATGCTTCCAGGTCTCCTGGATTAGGACGTGACTGGGTGCAGCCTTTCCTGCTGCCTGGGCACTCCTGAGAGCCTAACTGAAACAGCTCCAGAGTCACAGACACCCTCTGCTCACAGGAATGCTTCACTACTCTGAAATTAGTCCACTGACGAGAATTTTTGAAGGATATAGTTAGACCACCCAAAATGTCTCCATTTCCCTTTCTTGATTTCTAATGTATCTGTATTGTGATGGCATAGGAAATGACTGTTGCATGCAAGAAGGGTTTTTGAGAAGAATGATCTGTGGATGATTCTTCTGAAAGCCCTCTTTTTAAAGAAATCTAGTGTTACTTGAAAAGGAAAAAAAAAATCCAAGTAGCATGAGTCATGTTGCTTTTTTGATGTTTTCTCTTCAAGAAATCACAGCACAGACAGAAGCCTGTGAGATTAGACAAGACTGGAAGCCTTCATTTCTTAGCAACGAGGAGTTCACCCAGTTGATGTTAGAGGTAAGAAGAAATTAAAGCTGCACAGATTAGTGAGAAGCAATCAGTTCAGTGGAGTAGTTCAGAGATGTACAGTTCCTTTTCACCTGTAGGTCCCAATGCTAATGATTTCTACTCTGCTGGCACATACAATACAAATCTGACAGAGACCAGTGTGCTAAATGTGCTCTGCAGACACAGAATTAAAAATACGATTGCTTCCCCTGAAAGATAAATGGCTTTTCATTTAGGAATGGAGACTGATTTGGCCCAGTTTTGGCCTGGTGAGAGAGGAAAAAGAGAATTTCCCTTCTCAGAAAAGCTGCTAGAGCTAGCAGTTTTAGGGACAACTTGAAAGGACCTGAGAAAAGCAGAGCAGCTCTCTTCCTCCCACATCCCATTAGCCAGGCAGCATTGCCTCTGCTGCCTCTGCAGCTGCTTGCTGTGCGCTGCTGCGCTCGTGATGTGAGCGCTGTCTCTTGTGCTTGGATTGCCTTTAAGTGCATTCAGGAGAACAGCTCCGATACTCCCACCTCTAGAATGCTTCACTGGTCTAGAAACACCCCACAAGCCTACATTTCTCCTTTCTTGAGGCTGTGACTCTTGAGTCTGTGCTCGTGCTCCTCTGGCGAGGACATCTATACCCTGTGTGGGCAGCTGCTGCTCTTTGCCCCATCAAAATAAGGGTGTATGCTGGGCTGAGCTGGGAGGTGCTGCAGTGTCTTAGCTACTCCTTTTCATCAGGATGTCATGACTCACCTCCCTGGAAAAGTCTGTTCATTCTTTCTGGGAATCTCTGTCACCAAACAAGCCAGCTTGTTCCAGCTGAATCAAAACAAATTTCCCCCCTTAGATCGGAAAGCGGCAGGGAGAGCGAGCCCTTTAATAATTGCTGGCTTGCTGGACTTTGTTAGACTTAATCAGTTAAGCAGTTTGCTTAAAATCACTGGGTTTTCTCCCAGACAAGACTTATTTTGAGCAAAGGCAGCGAGGCGGGGGAGATGGTAAGTGCTGCATCTTTGGCTCCCTGTATCTAAGCTGCAGAGCAGCCTAACAGTGTCTTTAGAAGAGCTGGCTTTGTGCATGGTGCTGGCCACCTATTAAACCTCCCAGATCTTGATGTTAGAGAAGAATAGGGACAGACACTGAGTAAATGGTACAAGGAGATGTTGTGAAGAATAGGGAGAACACTCGAGGAGGACAGCACAGGCAGTGACTTAAAAGGGACAGAGCGCTTTGACTCTGGGACAGAAACCACTGTGAACATGAAAGGGGAACAAAACAAGCCTTAAAATTGTTTTGTCACTGGCCTTACAAATCAGTACTTTAATCAAAATAAATAAGGCTTTAAATCTTTTCCATGTTGTCCATGAATTGCTAAAAATAAATCATTGTCTCATTTTTCTGTCTCTGCTTGTCCATCCATCCATCCATCCACCCATCCATCCACAGTGCTGGGTTTGCCATGATGATATCTACAATCTCCTTACGCACTGAGTCTGTTAACTCAGTTGTGTAACTCGGAACACATAACGAAGTGACTGAAGTCACCGGGATTGTGTGGGTGTCGAAATTCTAAGCATCACTGTTTCACTTGATGTTAAATAAATGCTCACTGGGTGAAAAATACAAGTCAATTTAACAATAATGAGCAAATAAGAATATAAAAAGAATGTTGAATTAGACAGCATGTATAATTTTTGGTTTTCCACGTTGAACTATCATTTCCATTATTAATTTCTGCTAAGTTTAGGCTGTTAGAATCATCACTAAAGAATCAATTAGCCTATTATATTCTAAGTTATCTTGCATTATTCTTTTTTTTTTCTTCTTTTTTGTCTGCCTATTGTCATTAGGCACTAGATGGCTTTCTCATCGCTCTTACCACCGATGGGATTATTATTTATGTATCTGATAGTGTTTCGTCTCTGCTCGGACACTTACCGGTAAGTTCTGACCACTCAGTACGAGGCTCATTCCCCTCCTTGATGCAACCTGTCATTGCAGGCCTGGGGATTGATTTTATCTCACCAAAGAGGCAACTGACTGGGGGGACTCAACCAACAAACTGTTGGGGAGTTTCTCAAGTTCCTGTGAATAACAGATTCTCTCTCAGGGTCTGTGAGTTATCTAAAAAAAAACCTAACTCTGCAAAATCACTGTACCCATAGCTCATCACTTGGCTGCACATCTAAAAGATGGTCTGAGAGGTGTTTGTCTCACCAGGCACGTGGAAAATCTTACGGTTGTGAAATCTGTGCTGAAGCTCTTTTTAGATAACGTAAATATTATTTCAGGACTAAATCTATGCTCTTCTAGTGACATTGGGTTTTCCTACTTCTAGCCCACAGTCTTGAGTAACAAATGTGTGGCCTCAGAGTTTTCTGGGAGAATTTCTAGAAACCAGTTAGCTGTCAGATGCATAAATTTCAGCTTGGCCCCTCAAAAACATTTTTCTCTTTATCTGGTGGCAAGCATGAGGCAGCAACAATGCTATATCCGAGGGCAAATTTGAGCACATGGTTAGCTGCGTGTCCTGGTGTGCAAAGAACAAATCTGTGCTGACATTTTGGTAGAACCCCTTTAGTCAGGATGTTTGGGTTGATCAGCACTGAATCACTTGCAGGTCAAGCTGATTTTGCCAGATGTTCAGCCTAGAAGACAAATGGAGGATGTGAGGAGGAGCTCTCTCACTTCTGTCATTCTTCCAAATGAAAATGTTTCACATTTTCATTTTGACATGATACTTTATCGCCATGTTACATTCCTGTGGTATACCAAGGTTTCTTCTCCAACTTACGTCTCCCTGAACTGAGGGGGCAAACGCTGGGATTCGTTCAACCTTTTGCAAATAGGTAGTAACCCTGGGGTAAAATAACCTAAGGGTTGTGTTCTGCCCTAGATCCAACTGCAGATTGACTGGGCTTCCTTGTCTTAGGCATCAGCTAGACCAGCAGTGTCTGTGTTCTGCTGTGGGGTGAAAAGGTGTGTGGTTGTGTCAGGCTGTACTGCTGAACATGACAAAGCATTCTTTTGTATCAGTCAGATTTGGTGGACCAAAATATATTAAACTTTCTGCCTGAGCGGGAACAGAGCGAAGTGTACAAGCTCCTTTCTCCACATGTGCTCATGACAGATCCTGTTGCAGCTGATTTTCTAAATGGTAAGCTCTGCTCTTGTCTGTTGCTCAGGGAAGTTTGCCAAAGGCAAACAGCTCCCAGGGGAGCCTGCACAGGGTTCTCCAGCTATTTAGTTCTTCTGCCTGCCACTGCTGTTGTGCTATATTTGTGGGGTTTAGTGCACCACATCATCTAATGTTCCTGTGTGTTCCCAGTACTTGCTCTTTGATTTAGACAGTCTTTGTTTTGCCATCTACTTTGTCCCATAGGACAGTGAAGTTGCCCTCATCAGATGTTTTTCCCTAGGTGGGATGCTGGACTGAACCTGAGAAAGGAGTGAGGGCTTAGAGAAAGGAAAATGGCTGGAGAAATCTCAAAGGGTTTTGGCAGATCCTGTGTTCCTTAGGAAGCTTCCACGTCTCATGACACAAGAGAAACCCTAACGTAACTTAAGCATCAGCCTTCCTATCTGAACAGTCCATCCAGATCTGTATTGGGGGCTTCTGTCCCTCCCCCAGAATGTCCCTTTCTCCTAGAAAACATCCCCAGCACCAGAGCAGGCAGCAGCAGAAGCATCTTCCTCTCATCCACATTTTACCGAGCCTGTGTTGGCATTCCCCTTTCCCAGGGGGTTCACCATGGCTGAGCAGCACTGGCCTCCCCTCCCTGCTGCCCCGGGAGCATCAGTGGGAACTTGTGCTGATGATGCTCTGCCCTGAGGGTGGTTTCCCTCTGGCTGAAGGCTGCGTGGTCTAATCCATAGAGTTCAGACTTGGGGCAGAAAACTGGATGAGAGCTTGGCACGATGCCCTCCACTGTTAATGGAGAGGCTTAGGGTGAGTTCAGTGCCCTTTGGATCTGGGTCCCAGTGAGCAGTGCCAGAGCAGAGTACTGCAATGGGATGTAACTGCTTCACGTGAAATTCTGCAAACTAGGAAGTCAGGGGAAAACCCCCCTGACCGGTGTAGCCAGAGCTTCACACCCGGAGTACTGGAGCGACTGCAAAGCTGTGGGAAAAAGGGTGAGAATACATTTCCTCAAGCAGAACCAGCTGATAATTGCTCCTAGTATTTATATATTTCCTTTGGGGTTTCAAAGCATCCCTGCAGGGTGTGCTCAGATAGCACAGCAGCAGGGCTGGTATAAGCACCTAGATAAATTCAGTATGTGAGTGTGCTAAAGCGCAGACTTCTAGTAACATTGCGTGTGTCTCCCTCTCTTTCTCTCATTTCAGCAGAAAAACAAATAGAGTTTTGCTGCCATTTAGCAAGAGGCAGTTTAGATCCAAATGAACCCCTGATGTATGAATATGTGAAATTTGTAGTGGATTTTAAATATTTTACTCATGGTAAGTTACTGCTCCTGCCTACCTTCTTTACCTCTTTCCTTTAAATTATGTCCTGATCTGTAGCATCCTAAGGACCTTTTTTCAGCTGAAAATGCTCTGTAATTGCCAGGGATGGAATGAGCTGTGGATATATTGAATATGTTTTTCATACAAAAGTGGTGGTGAGGCTGTTGATCAGAGTGCACTCTCCTGTGTGCTGTGCCTAAAGCTGATACCAGACTGATAATGCCTCCATTTGACCCACTGCCAATTGTAAAGCAGCCTGCTTATTCAAATAACCAGTAAAATATGCTGTTCTGTTTCACTTGTGGCAGTGAAATGACACTGTACAAAGATTTAATAGTTTGATATACCTGTAAAATCCTGAATCTTGCAAAGGTAGACGTGGAGAAAGGGTGACGGGGAGACTGCAGCTGCACACTGTGAGCTGCTTAGAGCTGGGTCACAAAGCTCCCTTGCAAGCCAGGGATAGGTGGTTACAGCTGTGTATAACTTGGAGCCTAAAGTGTCATGCTTTAAATAATGTCAGTGTGTATCAGTGTGGCATCACTTTGTGGGTAGGAGGAGCTGGTTGCTGGGGTGTCATCAGTCACCGTACCTGTCTTAACACGAAAAGAAAGCTCTCCTTCCCCTTCTTCTTAAATAAATTGTCTGGTTGTGTCTAGTGCCTACACCCTCCTGTAATGGCTTTGAGTCAGCTATTGCACGAGCTTTCAGGTCAGCCACGGAGGAGCAGATTTGCCTCGTAGCGACTGTTCGTCTGGTCACACCGCAGTTCTTAAAGGTGAGAACCCCTGTGCCTGCCTCTCCCGTCCGTGTGGGGCTCAGCCGGTGCCCACTGGCGGAGCGGCCGCGGGTGCCACGGGCCGGGCGCTCGGTGGGTGCGTGGGAGCTGTGCGGCAGCAGCCTCTCGGGGAGCAGCTCCTTTACTTCAGTGAAGAAGAGAGGACGCCGCTGTCTTTGGGAGTGCGTTTTGGAAAGATGAGGTATAAAGCGGGAGCTGCTCTTGGGAAGAGGTGGTTGTGTGATGGGCTGCCCCAGCCCGGGCAGCACCAAGACAAGGTGACCAGCTACACCGCATGGGAATTTGCGGCCTTCAAAGACGTGCATCCCACCACCCACGCTGTAAGGAAGCACCTGCACCTTGAAAGAGCGTTTCATGGTTGAAACCATGTTTCATGGGCTCTCTCTGCTGATCTGTAAATGTCCAATGGTGCAGCGCAGTGATGACAGGGATAACGACTGTAGGCGCTTGCTCAAGAGGGCATTAGCCAGCTCAGTTATCCATATTCACATACGAATATTTGCAAAAAGCTGGGAAATTTGGCTATAGAGTGCAAGATGGGACCCTTGGACTATTTATCTTACCTCTGAAATTCAGCTCAGGGTAAATTACTCAGCCACTTTTCATCAGTTCATGCATCCATAAAACAAGGCTTATGTATTCCTTAGAGGAAAATAAGTCAAGTACTTTATAAGCAGTGTATTTTGCTATGGTTTATCATATCAACAAGACGCATCCTCGGTCTTGATAGCAGACTCCTTTTGTCATTTCACAGAATTAAATGTCTCAATGTGCCAACTGTTTTGCAGGAGCTCTGCAACGTTGAAGAGCCGTGTGAAGAATTTACGTCGAGGCATAGTTTAGAATGGAAGTTTTTATTCTTGGACCACAGGTAAGAGATTTGGGTTTCATCACTGAAGAATAAATAAACTGTAGTTTAAAAATAGAAAACTTTATGTGTAGCTCTTGCCAGAGATGCCAAGAGGAATAGCTCTAATTAAGTGCGACTGAGTAGGTAACACTACAGTGAACTTACTAGGCATCCTTAAGCGCTTCACTCCTTTCCATATTTTAGGCAGGTAAGAAATCATATAAAATGCTGGAAAACATCTAGAAAAATGTCTAACTTCACCAAGATAATAAGTCATTGAAACTGAGCAGTGTCAGTCCTGTTCCCTGTATGGGTTTAGTTCTTTTGTTTTACCACTACAGCTTCCAGGCATCCTTCTGAGTCTTTTGTGGTGTCAATACATTTTTGATTTTTCACCTTGAGAAATGATAGCACTTATGAAAATAAAAGAAAAAGCAGCAGATTCTAAGATTTAATTTATATTAGTTTTTGACAATGCCATACTGTGGGCTAGGATTCAGCTTGTTGAATGAAAGAGACTGAAACTGCTTTATTAAGCTGATTAATATAGGATTCATTTTCTTCAAAAGAAGCTAGAGGGGTTTTTCAGTCTTTTACTTCTCTGTATTTGACATGTATGCATAAGCACTTTGCAAAATCCTACCTTTTCCACTATCCCTCCCCTTGTGAGCTGTGCAAAGATAGTCATTACTAGAAAGAGAAGACTAGTAAATAAGGCTGTAAGGAAAAAAGTATGTGAGGAAAAAAACCTGATCCTGAGATATGCCATCAGCAGGGACACAGGATTCCTAGCAGGAGCTGGAACCGGGACCTTTCCTATCATGTTCACAACTTGAGACAGAGTAAAGATCGATAGTGCAAAAAGGATTCCATAGATCTGGATAAACATGAGAGGAAACAGGAAAAATCTGTATTCTGGGTCTGTATGTAAATATGTGTAGAGGAAGAACGCCTGTCAGCTTTGATAATGATCTGTTCCTCTTCTGCACTGTGATACTGTTCTTATTTTCCCCTCATTTATTAAAAGAGTGCATCTGAAAGGCTCTCAGAAGACTCTGCATTCCCATTTGCACAGCGAGTTGCAGGTCTCAAGGCTGGAACTTGAGCTAACAAAACAATTTAAAATTGCTCCACAGGCAAGGCAGCTCCTTGTCAAATGACAAATGAGGAACATTTTGTGGTTGCTTTCCCGTATAAAGAGCCCTGGCAATATTCAGGAAAGCATAACACTTTCCTGATCAGCTTAAGTGTTTATCTGATGTGCATCTCAAAGACATTATTGTCTTGAATAGAAGTATGTCATTAAAAATAGGAGAGACGGTGATGCATTCTGCCAAAGAGACAGCCAGGAAGGACACTTTCATAAATACTCATATTATCATCATTAACAGAAATCTGGGTCACGTGAGGGAAAGGAACACAGTGCTCTATGAAAAGTTACTTGAATAAATAAAGCTGCATTGTGGCAGAGACCACTGTGTACTCAGCACACTCTGTTTCAAGAGATTTGCTGTTGAGAGGAGGACTGGCTTTCCCAGCTAACCCTTGTGCTGGGACTCCTGGAGCTCCTGCCCACACCTTGATCCTCCAGGGACTGCTGCTGAGCAGACCCCTAGCTGTCCTCCTTTTCCTCCCCAGTTGTGGGGAAGAGGGAGGTTATAGACCTGCCTGGGCTCTCTTTAGTCAACTAATCTGCATGCACTGTGTGTCTCAGGAGTGCAAATGTAGAGCTGGGTGCCTCAGCCAAGAGAGAACTTCCCACATTAATAACCAAGGAACTCAGGACTGATCCATCCAAATCCAAATGTACTACAGTTAAATTACTTTTTGCTTCTATTCTTAGCCACTTTATGGCATTCACCTTCCTTAAGAGCACTCAGCACACCAAGAGACAGGCAGTGGGGGAGGCAGGTTTGATAAGGCACCATCCCCTTCAGCCTGCCCCGTTTTGAGTCGTTAACCATTTCACCAACACACCACCACCGTATTGCTGAGAAACATGCTGAGCTTGGCAGGTGAGCCCCACACTATCAGCACATCCTGCAGCCAGAACAAACAGGTGGAGCCACGTTTGCACAGGTCCTGCCTCACCGAGGGAGTGTGGTGCTTGAGTTGGTGCAAGCAGGAGTGTACCTGAGTGCTGGAGGATGGAGGGTGGCATGCTGACACAGGGAGGAGAGACAGAAACGGTGGTTTCCTCCTTACATTTCAGTGTTGTTTCATAATCATAAGCTATCAGGCCCCAGTGAAGGCAGTGCACGTGCTCTGTGTTGTTAGGACACCGGTGTAAAAAAACCCCTCATATTTTGCCTAGAAAATGGAAAATCTAGGATTGACAGCACAGTAGTGAGGTAAGTCACTGCAGTGTGCCTATTTAAATACTTCACTGATTCCTTATCTACCTGCCAAAACAAAAGCAGTCCTAAATCAGCCCCATGCCTATTGCTATCTATACTACCAGCACAGGAAGTTTTGCTGGCTATAACTTCCCGAGTTTTTCCATGAGAGCCATTGCTTTTTCTTTTACCCAAGCTGGTCCTGACACACACTGCAGCTTCCCACTTGCTCTTTCTTCTTCAGTTCCTACCGAGATGACATTTAGATCCAACCTACGGGGTAATTTTACTCTAGCTCCAAGTTGTTGTGCACAGGAGCAGCCGTAGCGTTTCTCAAGCTGCGTGTCTCACAAGCACCCTTAATGAATTGAGTCACTCACATACGTACATGCCTTTCTCTACACCCACGTAATGAATAGGCTATGAAACAGTAAACACACACCTTTTCATTTTCTCAATTTTTACCTCTCCAGTGCTGTGGTTTGTTTTTTTTTTGTTTGTACTTGAAGATACCTTCTTGCATGTATGAAAACCCACTCCTGATTTCCCTGCCAACTGAATGAACGAGGGTTTTGTTGCTGGTATCACAGCCTATCTGCCAGATGTCAAACTGTCAGGTTTTGTGCTCATTCCCTGCCCTTTGCTTCCTTTCTAGGGCTCCACCTATTATAGGATATTTACCCTTTGAGGTTCTGGGAACGTCAGGGTATGATTACTACCACGCAGATGACCTGGAGCTTCTTGCAAGGTGCCATGAACACTGTAAGTTCCCCTCCCTCTGCTGGCTGCCTGTCTTTGATCTCATTTGTCACCTGTGCAAAACCCTGTACTGTCGTCACAAAAGGCATCTTCTTCAGGGGCATGAGGGAATTCTCTCTTTCCGTGACAGACTGTCATACCTGACGCTTACCTGGGAGGTTGAAATCTGCAGAATTCACTCAGATCAGGAACTGTTTGTGCAGGATTCCTAAATTGGCAGATATCTTGTCTGAGCACAAGTTGTCTGATATTAATAGATTGGAAGTCAAAACTTTCCCCGCTTTGCCCCCAGTTTGTGAGGGCAGCCCCAAAGCCTGTGAGTTTTGTTGATTGTCACAGGTCATGGGTTTTTGCTGTTCACCCTGGGCTCCAGAACCAGCCATGGGGCTCAGCTCACCAAAATACCTTCTGAGAGCAACATTTGGTTCACCTGCCTGTACAGTTAGACGTTGTGAACCTCACTGACTCATTAGTAAAATGCCTCTGGAGATTCAGAATTTTTTTAAAATACAGAAGTACTGAATACAGTTTTCCCTGTGGGTAAAGATGCCTCATGTTTGGTCAACCTGAAAGTAAAGCAGCAAAACAGAAGAGTTCAGTTCAGGCTGATCTATGAACATCAAAGAAGGTCCACTGAGTTCATCTTTGTGCAAGAAGAAATAGTGTGACCCATGGGACCCAGGGCACAGGGAGAACTTTGCTTGAGTACTGTGACAGTGCAGCCTGCTGAAGGCTGGAGCTGATGTGAGGGAGGGCAAAAGGTGCCAGCACGTGTGGTCTACTCTTAATCAGTGTGCTGTTCCTACCAGATGTGAAATGCCTTACCCCTGAGTTCATGATTTTTCCATTTTATTAGGTGCATTTCAGACTGCTGAGCCAGAATTATGTCTGTCCTCCAGTGGCTTTGCACTGCCAGGCACTGCAATAAAAAATGGCTACATACTTTGTAAAATGCATCTAGGTAATCAGATATTTTGCTAAGAAATATTACTTACAGATTTCCTGTGGGAAAACTGTCTGTTTGTCTCTCAATTATCTCTGCTTGGAAGGAGAGTGTTTTGTCAAAAGGAAACAAGGACACCCCAGAGAGTGGAGCAAGTGGGATGCTGTAATTACTCTGAGATGCAGAGCAGTGCAATGCAGGGACCAAGAAATTCCACGGCCCCTCAGCCCACTGGAATAAGACAAGCTGCTTCATCTCTGAGTTGCAAACCACCCCCTTCTCTGCCACGTACCCTTTGCCGCTTACACGTATGAGGTGCTGAAGGACCTAGTAGAGAATGGAGAAAATTACTTCTCTGATTGTTGTTTCCCTGCTGATTTCTCTGCCCTGTCAAGGCAAAGCACGGGTACAGCAGCTGTCAGGGAGGCGGGTTGCCTGGCTGAGTGCATGGAGGAGGCTGTGAAAGGGGCAGACACAAGTCGTGTCAAGCGCAGCAAGTGTGTCGATGGGAATATTAACAGAGTATTTTAATTGCTTTAAAGCACAGTACTTCTTAGTCCTGTTTGCTTAAAAGACCATTCAGACAGAAGTGACCTACTTAAGCAGACAGTGTCCTTTTAGTAATGTGTGTGTGCAGTTTGATACAGACACAAACTGTACTGAGAGTGGCTCAGATCACTCAGCAGAGAATTGATTGCATGATTTATGTTCTACATCTCTACTAGCCAGGGATTTCTCTTACATATTAAAGGAGTATTTGCACAACACACCTGTAGGAAAGAGTCTTTTAATTTTACTGCACAAGGAAAGGTGCTGGGAAAGTGACTTAGAGAAGTTGTGTCAGGATATCTCTGCCTCAACTAGGAGCTGAGGTATCCGCAGCACAGCATGGTAGCCAGAATACCTCTGCTACAAGTGCTTCATCTAAAGGCCATCACTGTTAATGGGATCACTAGGGACGTTAGACCTGATACTTTAAAAAAGTAGAGTGAGTATATGGTGAGTAAAAACAAATGGGATAGTGCGTGGCTTGATAAGTTCCTGTTTGTTAGGTTGACAACTCTGGGCAGGCATCTTGCCTACTGCCAAGTGAAATGGATTTGTTTAAACCACATTTGTATGTTAGTTTACATTAATTATTGGTATTTTATATGACCATGTTTCATTTTGTGCTCCCGCAATCCAGAACAATTAGTGTGGTTAATGTAGTTCCCCTCATTATTTTGAAGTTGTAGTACTTGAGATTTTTCTGGACATAGGCTGATAAGTACCAGGTCTGCTGTATGTAGGTGATCTCTTGGAAAAAACCTCTTAGTTAAACTGCTAAAACCCCACTATCTTATTGTTTATTGGGATTTTGACTTCACACCTTCAGTGTCTGAAATGCATTTTCATGTAGATGTGAAAGGCAAATATTTTAATTAGTGTTATTTATACTTATTTCAGGGGAGCGCATGGATAAGTTATAAGTATATATCTAGTGATGCAGTTATACCAGTTGTAAGAGCAATGTCAAAATACCAAAGGGCACTCCTGAAAGTCAGCAGAAAAAGACCCAAACAAAAGCTGAGTATGTGGTTGTGTATTTTCTCCCACAGGCTGTGGCAGTGCCAGGTGTGTGGGACCCAATGGTTTTTCTAATCACCTTTGCACCAGGAAATCCCTGTTTGCTATAAATGCCTTTCTTTTTTTTGTTAAACAGTGATGCAGTTTGGAAAAGGAAAGTCCTGTTACTATCGGTTCCTGACCAAAGGCCAGCAGTGGATATGGCTGCAGACACACTACTACATCACCTACCACCAGTGGAATTCCAAGCCCGAGTTCATCGTTTGCACTCACCTGGTAGTTAGGTAGGAGCAAGCACCAAACCCCTCACAGAGCGTGTCTCGGTGTTCAACCATTACTTTTTCTAGCCCTGTTTTATGTTAACCAAATATTTGCTGTGCCTGTTGACACACTAAGATGTTATGTAATTCCATAAAAATATTATGACAGGGAACACGTATTTGCATTACTCTTTTTCCTTTTTCGCCAACTGGGCCAAAAAACCTGGAAGCCACTGTTGGCCTGCCAGTCTACCACTGTGTTACATTTCCCTTTTATCTCTAGTGATGACATGGCCATTGAAAGAATTGAAGCTGTTAAGAATCAGGTGGCATTATGGTCATGAATGGGATCATATATCTCCTACAAAATGTTAGCTGCTGGCTTGCAAGCCTTATTCCTCACCCCAAATCCAGCTCAAGATCCTCCCCTAGTGGAAAGCTGCTTACACTGAGTTCCAGCCCCTTGCTGGAAGGCAGTGCATGTGTGGGATGCTCTGTGATATGCACCTTCTGGAGGGGGATCTGCTTTATTACCACTGCCATCTCAAAAAAGACTCTGTTCAGAGTGAGAATACATTTACTGAAGGGCTTGAAAAAATAGTGACACACTGGTTTGCCCTATTAACTTGAGTAGATTTATTGCTCCCGGTGTATTTCTTTATTGTTAGGAATTAATTTGTGATATTTTTCTGGTCTCCCTCTTTTTCTTGTCAAACATCTGGAAGAGCAAACACTAGTAAACTGGAAATGCATGGACCTGTTGGAGTGAGTCAGAGAAGGGCCATGAAGATGATCAGAGGGCTGGAGCATGTCTCTTGTCAAGACAGGCTGAGAGAGTTGTGGTTGTTCAGCCCGGAGAAGAGAAGGTTCCAGAGAGACCTTCAAGCCCTTTCCACTATTTAACGAGCACCCAGAGAGTCTTTAAAACATCCTCTCTGTTTTATCCCAATGGTGAATCACGTGGCATTGTTTAGTGTAAATATTTTATTTTTTAAGGGGAAGAAAAGCAAATATGCACTTTTTGAGGCACATTCCTGGGAATTCCTGCACCTTGCATTGCACCTGGGCAGCTGCTGGTTTGTATTTGGAGCTTCCAGTGGAGTACAGAGGGATAACTCTGATGCAGGACGTTGTGTGCACCCTCAGGAAGAGGGAGCCGAGTTCTTCCTCCCCAAGGCACTGGCATAGGGATCACTGAGCTACTGTAGCACATGGGAAAAAAATGATTCTTGGCCATCATGAGGTTAGAAAATGAATATACTGGAAGTTTATCTGCACAGAAGCTGTAGGGTCATTTTCTGCCTGATTATGGAAGATGGGAAACTCCTTTATTAGGAAAATTGTACTGGGGACAAAGATTCCCGTTTTGTCTTCAACAGCCAAGTGCACTTTGCTTTTAGATTAGTTTCATTTGAAGGCATCCAGAGCCAAAATTTGCAAAGGAGCATCTACTTTTGTGCTTGGAATGATTAGCACAATTAATCCTACAGGCTGTGCAGTCCTGGATTCAGTGGGATGGGACACTGCCCTGTTGTTTCTGATCCGTGGAATTTCTGACAGATTGCTAGTCTCTATGATGATGTTCCTCTAAGTACCTTGTATATTGAGAGTGTGCGTGTGTGCATTGTGCAAAGCTTGGGACTCAACGTGAAAACTTCACAATGGCCTATGTAGTAGGATAGTAACCACAGACTAAACAATATCTAGACTGAAAAACTGGATTTGGACTGAGTTTTGGTGGTTTGTTTTTTTGTTTTTTTCAGTTATGCAGAAGTTCGAGCTGAGAGAAGGCGAGATCTTGGCCTTGAAGAGTCATCAATTGAACTGGCATCCTCTTCTCTAAAGGTACCTTGTCCCTTCACAACTGAGTTTGGTGCTGCACACCCAGCCGGTTGTTTTCCTCTGCAAACAAGGGGTCAGGGAGGTGGAGGACCCCTCCGGTGCTGTCCCCCACTGCTGACGCTTGTGCTTCGCTCCCCGCAGAGCCACAGCAGCTACCTGGACGTGGGGCAGTGCGGCAGCAGCCAGGACGCCAGCCGGGAGGGAGTGTCACTGTCATCCCACAGCTCCCGGCGCTCCTCGCACACCGCCCTCTCCGACTCCACGTGTAGGTGCCAGCGTGGCTGGGGACAGCCCAGCATGGGGGCAAGGATTGGGCTGGAGTGGGCTCCAAAATAGTGGGGTTTGGCTGGAAGTGACCAAGGCGGGGTGGGAGGGGAATGCTCAGCACTGGGACCGACATACCGTGTCACAGAAAGTTATGGTGCAGCAACAGGGCCGTGCTGCCTCCTTCCCCTTAGCCCACTGCCAGTGTGAGAGCAGCTTTCCCCTGGTTTGTCACCAGCCGAGGGTCATGGCTGTTTGCTGTGGCTCAGAGGACAGGAGGTCGCTCACTAGCTTAACTGAGCCCCTAATCTCACCGACAAGTTTTATTTTGAGATAATATAATTTTATTGTGGGGTTTCCGATGCTAAATACCTGCAGAAGGAGCACAGAAGGGTGCCTGGCTTGCTGGTAGCTTCATCCCAGCTCATGTGAGTGCCACCCCTTCCCTGGGAGTGGCAGTGAGGTGACCACAGTGCCCATGCAGGGCCATGTGTAGGAAAAGTCTCGGGGGACTTTTCCTGAAATACTTGCCATGGGGAGAGTGGGAATCTCATCTGGAGACACCCATGGAGGGCAGGCTGAAACGTGGGGTTGGCATCAGAAGGGACCCAAATGAGTCGGGCAGGAAGCCAGAGGGACCTCAGAGGGGCAGTTTGGGGACCCGCTTTGGCAGCGCTTGGGTCACTGTTCATCTGTATAAGCAGGCTTAGCCAGGGTACCCAGGCACAGGGCTGCTGTATCATGGTGAACTGTCTCTTTTCCAGCCACGTCATCCATGCGGCGCACGGACACCAGCACTCCCACCCGGCCGTCGGTGCCGGGGGGCCAGGCAGAGAAGGCAGCCCTGCGGCTGGCATCAGTCGGAAGCACTCAGGTCAGTGGTCCTGGCAAGCAAAAGCCCTTCTGAGGCTGTTAAAGAAACCTTGATCCCTTCCTCAGAGATGCTGGACCCCCCACTCTGAGTGTGCTGGGATTTCCTGGGGCTGTGGGGAGCAGCACTGGCTGGCAGAGCCAGTGGAGAGATGGCAGAGGCTCCTCTGATGCCTCCTCTCAGGATTCATTTTGCTGCTTCAGGCTAAATGGCTTCTCACGCCACCAGCCTGTTTTTCTTGGGGTTTGTACACATGAAATGGCCTTTATCCAAAATAGATGCTGACACCAAGGACTTGCAATTAGCAGGGGCGTGCTGGAGTTGTCTAATTCCCGGCACTTGGTCATCCCTGGTACGAGCGGGTACAGAACCAGCTCTGCGCTAGAGGTGCTATGGACCTACAGTAAGGCAAAGTTTTCATTTCTAGGCCATAGCCACTCCTCAAGCCCCTGGTGAACACCTCCCTCAGCACCCTGTGGCTCAGCTGGCAGTCCCCTCCCAGCACCCTGTGATGGTACGTGCTTTATCTTTGTTAAGTGCACTGGTGTGACCAGTCAGTGGGGCAGCCTTGGTGGCTCTGATTCACTGCCCTCACCTCCTTGCTGGCTTGTCCCAGAATGGGGACAAGGTTTCCGTGCCCTTTCTGTTGCTGTTACTGAGGTTTACCTGCAACCAAATAATTGCAACCACTTATTTCAGTGAGCAGACAGAGCAGATGGGACACCCAAAAAAGTAGCATATGAGTTTTGTGCTTGTCGAAAGCATCGGAGGCTGCTGAAAGGCTCCTCTCTGAATCTGTAGCAGCTAACTACAGGCTGATACAATGCTGAAGTTTTGTTCCCCTGGTAAAGGAAGGGGATGCCATGAAGGGTTTGAGTTAGGCCAGGAAAAGAAACAGCAAAAAGCACAAGAAAAAATGTGGGAGTCATAAATCATAACAGTGCTTTGATGTCAGTGTAGTAAATGTTCAGACTATAAAACAGGAATTGAAGATGGCCAGCATAGGTGTGAAGATCAGATCCCCAGGTGGGAGTGCAGCGTAACTTGGGTCTGACATTTGACAAATACCATTAGCAGCACAATTGAAAGCCCAGCCAGGAGGTATGACAAGGGTTTGCATGCAGTGGCCCAAACCAACAGGGCTAAAACCTGTGTATGACACTGCAGAAATTTAACAGACCAGCACCTGGAGGGAGGCACTGAGTGTGAGCCAGATTTGCTCCTGCTCTGGAACTACAGTGGTTAAATATGCAATTGCCATTTTTTGTCAGCACCATCTTTTTTTTCTATGGCAAAAGCTGAAAAGCAGTTATTTTTCTGAAGCCAGCATCACTATGAGTGCAAGTAGGTAGGACTGGTCCTACCCTGCGATCCTTTTTCTCTGTTTTCTGCAGCCAGTGTACCATTTCCCAGCCCAGCTGGGGATGATGCATCAGCTGAAAGAGCAGCTGGAGGAGAGGACTCGCATACTGCAAGCTGACATCAAGACTCAGCAAGAAGAACTCCACGTCATCAAGGAGCAGCTCCAGCTAGTGCAGGACTCCAACCTGCAGGTACTTGCTGTCCCAGGGACTCCCAAACTCACCAATCATTTGCTCTTCCTTTGAGCACACAGATCAGTAACAAAACTGTCTGTGGCAAAAGCATTTGGAGTGACATCAGTCAATATGTGGCTAAGTATTGAATCAGTAATATTCATTATTTACAAAAAAAGCAATCCCAAATTAATCCAAAGTCCTTTCTGCACAAAAAGCTTGGTGGTTCAGTTTCTGATCAGTGCTGCTGGATCCCTTGTGCCACTCCTGAAAAACAGAGCGGGCACAATGGATCTGGAGCAGTCATGGCTCTGAATAAATATTTGACCCAAGCTAACATTTGATTTTCCGTTACTCATGGCTCACTTTGCCCCTGGATTTAGAGACGCTGCTGCTGCAGTGTTATTTGTCCCGGGCAGCACCACCACCAACTCCTGTGTCTCTTTCGCTTACAGATGCTGATGCAGCAGCCGATCCCTGTTGTCTTCAACAATGTGCAGCACCCGAGCCCCCGGAGGCCACCGCCCCAGGGGACGCCCAGGCAGAGCACAGCCAAGAAGTCCCAACAGCCAGGCCTGGTGGGGACGAAGCACTACTGCAGCACCCACCTGCCGTCACCGCGCCAGTTCCTCAGGGACCCCCACGGCACGGCCGCCCAGGTCTCTGCCTGCTTCCTTGTCTTCATCCTTCCCGTTCCTGCCTTTTAAATACTTGCCTGCCATGTCCCTCCCCCTCTGCATCCCCTCTGTGTTGGTTCTTCTGCGTTGCCGGCATTACGGAATTCGTGTTGGGAGTGAGTTGTGAATGGCGTCGCTCAACTCCAACGGTAAAAATAAAAGCCAGGTAGCCGAAAAGCATTTGAACCCGGGGACTGCTGGAGCCCTCCTGGTGACCCTGGGGAGGAACTGAGTGGGAAGTTTGGGCTCTCAGGCACTTGTGTTTGTGATTGCAACACAGTGCTTTTTTGTAGCCACTGGGAGTTGAGGCTTCATAACACAGGAACGTAGACATCGTTTTGAAAGATTAGTTTTCCTCTGCCCAAGGTGTCTTGGACAGCAGCTTTGAAAAACAGTTTTGTCTTCACTAGACCTAAATCCACTATTAAGATAGTCGCTTCTTGAGTTCTCCAAAAGCAAAACAGGCCAAAACTGCTGTTCTAAAGGACACAGAGATGCTTTCCTTGGGGACTTTGGATTTACGCTTCCCCTCTTAAGCTGTTCTCCTCCTCCTCAATCCTTTTGTGCCCTTACCCTTGTACTCTGATTTCTCAAGGACTGTCTGTCTCTGCTGCTGGCAATGCCAGCACCTGCCCTGCAGGGACAATAAATGCCAATGGGTCAGTTGTCCTGAAAAGCTACACTGTTCCTACTGCTGTGTTCAGGAACAGTGTCCTGTTGTTGCTTCCCCTTTTCCCATCTGCACGTTTTAAGCACTTATTTTAGCCTTCTGTTAGGGAGCTTTAAAACTTACATGGGTATCTCTGTTTCAGGTGCAGCAGCAGCAGCAGCACCTACTGAGAGGAAGCCAAGGCCAGCAAACGAGTCTGCCGGGGCAGGCAAGCATTTCAGTGCCCCTCTACAACAACCCCATGGTGTTCTCACAAACACACCCCATTGCAGTGGCTGCTCAGATGGCGCCTGACAGCAGTGAGAGGCAACCACAGTCTGACTACAGCCAGGACAGGAGCCTCAGGTACCCACAGCCCTGCCTTCCAAGTAGCTCAGTAACCTTTGGGCATCTGCTGCTGTTAGAGGGAGTAAACAGGAAAAACAAGTGCCATGGCAAAGCTGGTTTTTTTATACACTGCTGGAAACATCGTATAAAACATATACAGCTGTCCCAGACTATTCCACCACCTTTCAGAGAGACAGTGCCTACAGGATCCAGCTGTTCTAAAATATTGTTTAAGGAAACAGGGTAAACCATAGCGGTTTTATCATCTACGAAATGCATTTCTTGCATGAAAAAATGTAGCAAATTTCAGCTCACCTCTGCAAGTCCATTAGAACCATAGAATCACAGGAAGGTTTGGGTTGGGAGGGACCTTAAAGATCATGTAGTTCCACCCCTATGCCATGGGCAGGGACACCTTCCACTAGACCAGGTGACTTAGAGCCCTGTCCAATCTGGCCTCAAACACTTCCAGGGGTAGGGCAGCCACAGCTTTCCAGGTATTTAAAGCCATTCTCCCCTTGTCCTGTCACTATATGCCTTTGTAAAAAGCCCCTTTAGGCACTGGAAGGGGCTCAAAGGTCTCCCTGGAGCTTTCTTTTCTCAAGGCTGAACAACCCCAGCTCTCTCAGCCTGTCTCCATAGGAGAGATGTGATGTGCTAAGAAGCATCCCATTCCATTAGCTAGTTTTCAAGGTGGTTGCTTGCCTGCTTTCATGGAGTATTTTCAGGGATTCGTTTCTAGAGACTGACAGGAGCTTGAACCTCTCCCTTCCCTGACCATCCTCTGTTTTGTTCCACTGCAGGATGCTGTTGGATCAGTCCATCCAAGCCATGATGCCTGCAGCCAACAGCAGCAGCCAGGCCGTGCAGAGCAGTGCCAGCAGGCAGCAAGGAAAGTGAGTCTTTGCAGGCCCTTGTTTTCCTGCAGTGTTTTAGCAGGGCACTTTATGGCACTGAAAGTAACTTGGAAAAACTTGTACCTGATCACGCGAACACGAACAGTCTCGGTCTGAAAGGAAACAAAGTTCAGCTGGTTAGGGGAAAAAGTAATGAGAATATTTTTTAACTACAAAGAACTTTATGGCAAATAAAGTCTTCGGGAAAAAAAAAAATCAACCATTCTCTGGCTTTTGCAAATCATAAAATGCCTTATCAAGACATGGAGATGTACAGCCTTAAAATCTTAATTTTTTGCATTTCCAGTCCGTGTTTGGTGGCGAGGGGGAAATCTGGGGCCTGTTGTTACCAGGGTCTGTGTGGTTTGACAATCCCTGCTCCAGTCTGGTCCTGCACCACCCGGGCTCCTCAGTGCCTATTCTGGTGGTGGGTCTGGGTTTGGGTTCTTACACCTGATTTTCCTCCTCGTGGCAGATTCGTTGCGGAGCAGCAGACCCTGCCTCCTCCAGTGCAGGTACAGCCAGTTACTTGTAGCACCGTCCGACCTCCAGCCCCATCGCCCATTTTCTCCCCATCTCTGATGATCCCACACACCAGCTTCACATCCCACCAGGCCAACACACCGGTTCATCTCCACCAGTGGCCACAGCAACAGGTTCAGCAGCACCGGCTCTACCTTCAGGTATTGGAGTGCAGGTTTCTGAGGCGGCACAGGGATGGCTTTGGGGTTGGTTGGGGCGCTTCTGAAGGAATGGGGCTTACTTGCCTGATCAAACTTGATCAGTGTGCTCGCACATCCTCTATTCCCCTTGTATCTGCAGGTAGCCACGTGCTCAGCCTTCCTAGGCTGACTGAACCTGCTCAAGACTGTTATTTTCCCACAAACTCAGTTATTACCTAGTGTCCAGAAGAAATATCCAGTTTTTAAAACACAGCTTTTCATCCAGAGGAGCTCTGGTGGGAAGCTTGACATATGATAAGAGAGAAGCTCTCTTTAAAACATGCCTCCTGCTGTTATGTCTCAGCAGAGCAAGGTTTTTACCAGCTGCCATCATGGCTTTCTTTTAATAAATGGGTATTTCACAGCACAGATCTCTGGAGAAGGTGATTTTGGTTTTTCAACACAGTTTTCATCAGTGCATGCTGAAGCAGTGATGCTGCCAAGGAGAGGGGTTGTTGAAACTAGTCATTAATTATTAACACACTCTCCAGCCTTGTCTGGTTGGCAGAGGTAACTTACAGTCCTCCAGGCAAAGATGGTAGAAAAGAAAGCAGCAGGAGCTGAAAGCAGCCACAGAGCAGGACTGGATCTAGAGTGAGAAACAAATCGTTCTTGTCAGCAAATGTGGGCATGAGCCCTCCCCGCTTTGGGTGCGTGTCCTCATACGCTGCACTGAGGTCCAGAGGACCAGCAATAGGGATGGCAGAATGATGATGCTGGGACAGATAAATAGCTCCAGGGCAACAGAAAAGCAGGCTTTGGAGTTACAGTGCCCTTCATAGGGGGTTAACCAGTAAGTCCTGGTCTTTGGGATACCGGCCACAGGGTGGCACATGGCCAAGGTCACTCTTCAACCTCTTCCCTGGTTGCCTGAAGGTCCTTCCCATGGAAGATGAAAGTTGCACATCCTGCAGATTTTGCCATGCATCTAAGTAGCTTTTAAAGGTCTCCATTCCTGCTGGGCCCTCTGTGGGGCTGGTAGGACAGATGGGTTCTGCTTCCCCTCCATACTCTCCATCACTGTTAGTTGCACTGACAGCAGCAGCATCCCAAGGGATACAACTCGTACCCTCAGTGGGTAGAGGTTACCTTTAGGACTTGGTACACACACTCCTGGGTACGACTCTCAGCAGCGGCCCTGCAGTGAGAGAGGGAGTGATGGGGCAGGTCTGATCTCTCAGATTTGTGTCTCCCAACAGATGCAAGGTCCTGAGCTGGTGCCTGGGGGTCCGACGCAGCGCATCTTCCAGCCACCCCACGCTCCACAGCAGAACCCCCTGAGCTACTTCCTCCACCCACAGCAGCAGAGCCACCACACGCAGGGCCAGCCCTGTAACCTGCCTGACCTGCCCGAGATGCAGCTGCCCTGAATGTTGGCTCTGGGAGGCAGGGACCACGTGGCTGCAGCCGCTCAGCACCCCGGGCGCACGCAGAGGAGAGCGCGATGCCGTCAGAGCACGGGACGGGTGAGGTCAGGCTCCGTGGGAAGGTGGTGGCAGGAGGAACAGTCCCTGATGGGGATGGATGGCTCCAGGAGCAGCCCATCCGTTGGGATTTCCATGCAGCCAGTCCGTGATGCTGCTCCGGCAGCTGTTTGTGCCCTGCCCCAGCACTGCGGTGCAGATGGAGGCAGTGGCTTTCTGGCTGCAGAGAGGTCAGTTATCAGGTCTTGGTTTGCAGCGGAGAAAACCCTTTTCCATTCAGGACTTCAGTGCTGAAAGTCACTGTGAATTTAAGCCCAGCATTTGAAGCACATAGACAGACCATACCGGTCCGCAGGACGCCGTTGGATTACCATGTACATAACTCGTTTTGCTGTAGTAAGTCCATCGTGGATTTTTTTTCCCTCTTTTTTCTATACCTCAGTCCCACAGTTTTTTGTTTTCCAGGAGATTGGATAATGCTGCTAATTTACGTAACACCACTTTTGCCTGAATTTCTTACTGTTGTTATACCAGCTCACATCGCAGCTAGTACAATATTTGTCATGTTTTATTTTTGGTTAACAAGTCCAGAGAAATTTATAGGGTTTTTACTCCCTGTAGCCGAGTATTTTTCAGGTTACAGACAAAGAATCTTTACTCCTTTTTTTGTTTGTTTCCTTTCGAGTGCTGTAGTTGTGTATGTTTCTATACATAAAAACAAACAAACACGCATAGACTGGCATATGACAGCAAACTTTCTGGTTTTGCTAGGTCATGTTTCAATTTGGCACACCCAAAACGTACGAGCACCACACAAGCGATGTTACAAGCCCGTAGGGTCAGCAATAAATTGTATTTTTGTAAATTGTCACTTTTTAACTATAAGTTTATATTTATGAACTGAAAAACAAGTTTATTCCTCAGTGGGTGTATAGTTAAGTGTCCCTGCTGTTTGTGTCTTTCCAAAGGAAAAATGAAAATGTACTTTTTTGAGGCGTTAGTAGCTGAGTACTTACTACCCTTGGGCACTGTTAGAGGCCAAATGCAGGAGATGGTTATGGCGGTTACTTTGCAAAATAATGGTTAGTTAGGACCAGGTCCATCTAGCAGTGAAGCTCCACCTGACAGTCAGAGCAAGGTTTAGGAAGGGGTTAGTTTGTAATGTCAAAACCAAGAAACCGTGCTTTTCTTTTTTTTTTTTGCCTTTTTTTTTGGCATTTGTTTCCTTTTTTATCTTGTGCAAGCTGCTTGCTTTGCTCTTTGCAGCACTGCAGCAGGTGGACACTGGTGTTCCTGGTTTTACTGATGGAGAAGCCTTTGGCACTGTGTTTCAAGGAAAAGGGGAAAGTGGGAATGTGTCAAAGCAATTGCTACAGCTCATGGTACATCGAGCTATCCAATGCCATAAGCATAGATCTGTCTATAGCTCTATCTGTATATCTGTAGCTGTATCTATATATCTGTAGCTGGCTCACTTGCCCCCAGCAGCCACATGTTTTCTGTGCTGCAGCACTGGGAGGATTTTGATAAACTTTGGGCCCAGGCTGAGCTTGGAGGGCAGAAGAACGAGTGTTTCAGCCTGGGTGAACAAGGCTGTGGCAGCCAGAGGTTCCTGGAGAGCTCAGGAATGAAACACAAGTGTGACAGCTCTGCCTTGGACAGGATTTTGTCTGCAGCCTCCCTGCTGCCTGGTGGGGTGCAGCAGAGCTGCCCTGGGACACCAGGGGCTGTTCCCCAGGAATTTTCCTGGGGAAGAGGATGTGGTTTTTCTGTGCCACATTGCCTGGGGTGATGATGGTGGGAGGACAGGCTGCTGGAGCGGGGGGCAGTCAGGAGCTTTCAGGGGGCCGGTGAAAGGCACTGGGATTGTGCCCTGTCAGCTCAGTCCCTGGCTGGGCCCCAGCCCAGACCAGTGCATGCCGCTCTGGACACTGGGCAGCAGAGCAGCTGCTCTCAGACACAGCCTGGACCAGCCTCCTCATTTCAAACCACAAGAAATTTAAAGCCCCAGCCCTGGAGAGAGCATGGGAGCTTTCCTGCCAGCACAGAGACTTTGGGGTAGGTAACTTTTTCTTTTTTTCTTTTTTTTCTTTTTCTTTTTGCAAAGCACTATGACTTTTAGGCTCTCCCTCTTGCCATTCCAAGACAGCGGGATTGCTCATGAGGCTGGAGCAGGTGGGAGTTGTATTTTTGGGAGTTGTTTGGGGTTTTTTTCCACCATAGCCTTGGAACATGTCAGAGGGGAGGCAAACATATACATTTGTAACCACTGTATGGTTTGTGGCTCGGGTGGCTGGTGCGATGGAAAGGTCGAGCATCTTCCTGCTTGCCCATTAAACCCGCATCATCCCAGTCCACCACCACGGCTGGAGTGAGGTGTCCCATCACCACACGAGCCCACCTATGGCAGGTGCCAATCAAGTGCATCTCAGAGCTGGTGGTGCTTGGGGTCAGGGGTTTGGGGGGGATGTATTTTTTTAACAATGCTTGGTAGGGAGGCAGCTGAGGCAGAGTGGTTTGCCAGCACTGCTGTGGCTTTGACAGCGAGTGAAAGAAGAGGGTTGGGAAGGGGTTTGGGGGAGGTGGGGGGTGGAGGGTGTGCCGGATGGGGCCGTGCCATGGGCACAGCCCTTCTGATGGCAGGGAGAGCTTGCAGCCTCTCAGCGAGGAGCACAGGAGCTCTGTGAGGATGTTTACATGTTAGATCAGCCTTGCTGAAACAAGAGACCTAAAAACGCACTTTATCATGTGCCCCCCCTCATTCCCAGTGCCCACCCCAGCCACTGGCCTTGCTGCTGGTGGCCAGGGGGGCTGCACAGTCCCAGGCACTGCCTCATGGGTAGAGCCTTGTTTTCCAGACATGCTCCAAAGGACAAAATCCCACCATCCCTTTCTGGGGCTTGCTGGGTCCCTGCTCAGTCTGCCTCCAGCTGCGGGAGGGAAGGCTGAGTCAGGGCCATGGGGTTTTTGCCTTATATTGTCACTCACTCTCAAAAAATATACGGATAAATAAATCTCTTTATTCAGGTTGATTTGTATTTGTTTACCTCGGTATTAGCTACGACCTGTGTTTTTAGGACTCATTTGGAATTGAGGGTTGCTGGTGGGTTTGGTTCACACACCCCCAGCTGCAACAGGAAAGCAAAGGTGTGACTTGTTGGTGACAAGCAGAGGGCAGGAATGTGACCGATGGCACTTGTCAGTCACTGATGTTCTGAGGATTTTTAGAACACAAGTACCTATCTACTATATATAGATATATGTATTTTCAATATGCATATATATGTATGCACATGTATATCTATATATAAATATATATAGGCCACACAATTCCAGACCTCTGAAAACACAGGCAGCTTTAACTAATAAAGTCTTGCACTTTTAGCGTATTTGTACATATAAGCTAAAGCCTGGTGGGTATAATCAGGCTGGTTTGACAAACACAATGAAAAGTTACTGTATATATTGTATATATTCCACGCAAAAAAAAAAAAAAAAGAAAATAAGAAAATGTTTAGAATTGAGTATAAATCTTGGTTTATTTTATATGATGTTGAATATAAATAAATTTATAAATGTTACTATTCTTAAAAGTATTTTGTAATGGGAAAAAGAAAGTGTCTTATGAAGATGAACAGTAAAGATTTTATTCTTGTTTTGAATCTATGTCCCTGCACAGCTCCATTGAATGGGAGCCTGTGCATTTTGACAAGCTTTAAACAGATTGTACATAGTATTTAAAAAAAAAAAAAAAAAAAAAAGATAAGAAGAAATAAAATAATACTTGTAAGGCCTCTTACACACTATGTGTTGTTGTTATTCCCCGGGTGCTGTGGGTCCATTGTGGATCAGAATTTGATCCCTGCTCTCCAGCAGGCACAAGAGCAGCGGCATCCCAGATTCATGTGCATGAACTGCTGAAGGGATGGGGCTCAGGGGGGAGACTGGGATTTCCATGACCAGTGCCAGAAGCAATGGGGGAAATGCATCAGTTAGAAAGAACAAGGCACCAGGGTCAGTGTAGACACCTCTGCACACTGTAAATGTTTCATTTGGATGCAAAAAGTGAGTGACACTACTGGGCTCACTCACCATCTCGGCACTGAACTCAGCTCAGGCTGTAACAAAGCCACACTAGTCCCAGACTTCAAAATCTGGTGTCCCACCTCAGCTTCTGGTTTGGTCCTTGTATTGGAAAGCACTGACTAAATGTGGCTTTAACATGGCCAGTGCTCTTGAAGGAACTTCTGCAACAGGCCATTGTAAGAAATAACAGTGCCTCAAACACAGATTTATTTTTTTTTAAGTGAAACAATACTTTATTTAACACCTCATCTGTCTTACAGTACTTCTTCATACAATACATTGTAAAAAAGCCAATCTGTCAACACGAATGTGTTGCCTTCTTGGTAAAGTGTCAAAGCTATAGCAAAAAAGATAAAATAGCCTATTTTTCTGGAAACAAATTGGATTATTTCCTTCTGTTTTAGTCTAGATAACAACTGAAATCTCAATCAAGAGCCTTGTATGGTACAACTGGATGAGAAACTTCTAGTAAAATCAACACACAGCTATTTCTTAGTCACTATGATAGCAAACTCTTCTAAAATTACGTTATTATCCAGCCATCAGAGTGATGAACAAGTGGCTTCGTTTAAGGAATGGATGGAAACTGAGAGTGGATTTTTTGTGTCACACGGCAGTGGCTATTTCCATGTCCTGGGCAATGCTACCAGTTGAATTGCCATCAGTTCTCCCCCATGGTGGCAAATCACCCCCCTGGTGATGCTGCAGCAAGTAGTGCAATTCTCAAACTGTACAAACAGCATCACTAATTTTAGCAATCTATACCCTACCTACAACTGTCTATTTTGTACTGAATGATGCAACTTCATTTATTTTCTATGACTTAACCAGAAAAACAAAACTTCATAGAAACTTATGGAAAAAAAAGGAACAGAGATGAGTGAGGTGACACACCAGAACTCACTCACTTAACCATGCTGCTGTTCAAAGTTCAAACACACTTACGAAAATGTCCAAGTTACAATTTGAATGGAAAGTCCCCCCTCGGGAAGCAGCTGAGTAATCCTGTGTCAGATGCTCTGCGAACACCAGACTCCTCCTGCCTAATTCCCAGCTACACGTGGCAGCTGCCCTCCTGCAGCACCAGTGTGCACACCCCAGCGTCCTCATGAGATGGAAGGTGAGTCTGGATTCATCTTTGCACCACCGGCTTCACCTGACCAAAAAGCTTGTATGGCACAGGGATCTCTTTCCCTGCCTAGGCAGGGCTCTGAAGTCAAGGCATCACCTTTTGGGAGTGGGGAGGGAAGGAGTTGCTATTGCTCTACCTCCACCAAACCCAACTAAACCTGCATTTATTTGTTAGCCAGTTCATCTGGAACAGGGATGGAAGAAGCTAGAATAGGACAGGCAAAAAAAATAAGCTAGACACTAACTCCAGAATTACTGTCACCAGCTGAGCTCAACTGCCCCTCAGTGTTATGGTGCACTGTGGAAGCAGCCCAGCAAACACGCCTCTGGCTCACAATCCTTGGAAATACTGATCCTATGATCCAGAGATTCCAAAAAGAAGAACCTGCCAGTTGGGGGGTTGCCTGAGTGCTGTCAGCCTGCTGAAAGGGACCTTGCTCCACATTTCATCCTGCTGAGACTGGATGCCTGGCCACTGTGACTAGTCTTCCTGGATCAACCTACAGGTTGTCCTGTATTACAGGAACAATTTAAAGACATCACCTTCTGGGGGAAAAATAAAAACATTGAACAGAAAATCCATGCAGTTAATAAAAATTAGTCTTCCCCTACATATCCTAACTTCTCACCTTAAATCTATTTTTATATATATGCTGGTAATCTCTCTTTATACATAGATATGATAGCATAGATAGTAGACAAGAGCTACTGCCTAACTGGCAATGGCTCCACAGTCTCTTGGATTGGCACTAATAGAAAAGGCAATTGTAAAAAGGTGCTCAGTTTGCATAACCAGGTAATGACAGAAGGCTGCTGTACTTTGCAAGTTCCTTCACCACATTCTTCTGTACTTGGAAGTATCTCGGCTCTCACACTAAAAAATGTCCTCAAGTTTTAAGACTTCCATATCTCTGTTACTTTGCTTAGCAAAGAGTTCACAGCTTTGACTACTTCTTGGCATAAACAACATCTGTCATAAATCTACAAAAGCTTTTGGGATGGGCAGCTGTACCTATTTTCATGGGGCTCCATTAATTTTGTCACAGCTATTTGCAGAAGAATTACTCACTGATCAAACCTTATCTGAGTACGTCCTGGGCTAGAACTACAATACTATCTGCTTTGCATTTCTAAACAATTCAGGAAAACAGTGAGTAAATAAATACATTTTAAAATTAGTAACACAGCATGGCCCTACTTATCCATATCCACATAAATAGATAAATTAGTTCTTACATTTTATGCATAAAAATACAAATCAGCACTATATTGTATCGAGTGTAATTACTTTGTAAAGGCTTTTGAAAAATGCTTCCTCATTCCTCACATTTATGGTATAACTTTTGAACTGATTGTTCATTCAATAAAACTTTAGTTTACATTAATACCTGAGAGTATGGGGGAGAGTATAAGACAATTCATAAATTCATTTGTCCTGCTGAAAATTCTATTTAACACCGATTGTAATGATGGCATTTCACAAAGTGCCTGTAACAGAAGCCAGAACTTCATTTTATTCTTCATTCATATTAGTATTGCAAGAAAAGCCTCAGTGAATGATATCATCCCCGTTCTGCTTCTTTAAAAAAACGTGCACAGTATAAAAATAATGCTGCTCTGCAGAGAAAGATTGTCATACAGGCTTTAGAAACAGACATTTTTAACTAGTTACGCACAGAATCCCAGTTTTCTTTTCTCTTGTTTTTAAAAGACAAGCTCTTTCCCTCTTTCTCTAAACCCCTTCTAGCACCAGCTACCAAAGATTCAAGGTCAACATTTCTCAACATTAACGCTGGCAGAGCTTGCCTCCACAGGATCTCTGCTATATCATTTTTTATATATTAAAATTTCAAGTCAGATTCAAGGGGATTTTCTTGCTGCCTTGAATCCTGGCTGATGGAAAATATTACAGCAGCAATAATCCAGAGGGCCATAGAAAAGACATAGTAATTATTAGGTTGAGGTATGGACTCAGGGTAGGCAAAGGAGCAACTGCAATCTGTCCCTTCAGCATTCATATAAAGATGGTCTGGGCTTGGTCTTTGCAGACCAGCAAAACTCTGTATTTCATCAACATTCAGCTTCCTAAGAAGCTCCTCTTGCCAGACAGAGGACAACCACCATGTGGTCAGACAGATTTAGCCACTGCTTTCCCTTGATTTCAGCAATCAATATTAGCTTTTGCATCCATTTGCAGCCTGGATGACCAAACAAGCTGCCATCCTTTTTACCTGCACCGTAGGAGGATTGGTACGAAAATGGGAAAGAGAACTCGAGGCTGAGCTAGATAGGCAGGAAATCAGTTGTTTGTTGCAAAACCAGACATGGGCTGTGAGGATGCAGTCTAAAAACTGCTGACAAGGGGCTGGAATCTGCAAGACCCAGTAACATCAGAGCGGAGGAATTGAGCAGGGCACTTCCTTCTCTAATCTCATGCTTTTGTGCCTACCACACCCTCTATTTTTAGCCTTCACATTGCTTTGACCCCAGTCCACATGCAAGTTTGGAAATAACTCATTAAACTAATGTGGATGACAATCTCTACGCTGTTGATACTCCTTTTAAGTGAAAATGGCAGGAAATCATTCCTCTTATCACAGTAATAGAAATGCAGCTGGAGAGACACACTGTAACAACAGTCATTCCAATAGGTTTGCAACAGGTCACACCCAGTACTTCCAAGCAACATTGCATACTTTACTAACATGGTAAAGACAGTTTATTATTCAGTCCTTTTTTTTTTGAGTGAAACTTATGAACAATGCAAGAAAGTGATTGTGCTTCAAACTATTTTTATTTACATTACATACCAGTAATCTGATATTTAAAGCTACCTCTGCAAACTTCTTTCTCTATGTAAACACCAGACTTGATTTCCTTAGTTGCAACCTTCATTTTTAAGCGCTTTGTGGTTAATTCAGAGTCAAAGGTAAAGAAAATTACACTCTGGTTCTTGCTTTAAGTTGTAGATTTTTAGCACTCTCTATTTTAACTTTTATGTCATGAGGTTTTTCAAAAAATCTCACAAAGGCCGGCTCATTTAATAAGGACGCCAGAATCTGTTCAAAGGCAAAAGACCACTCATGGTTCCCTCTCAAACTCTGTGCTCTACTGCCTTCAGTCTGCTCAGAGCTGCTTCCCTCCTGCCCTTCCCTGGGGATTTCAGCACGCACCTCTGTAACGGGAACTGGACTTTGGACTGGTGATGTGGGACTCTGCAGCCTTCTCCCAACTTCCTCCATTTTCAGCAGAAGGCTGGTAACCACGGCGATAGCCCGATATAACAGCTCCTCCTCAGGATCCCCATGGAACAGATTGTACAGAGTTTTTGAGAACTGGATGAACTGAGACTACAGAGAGATACAGAGACTATTCAGTGAACAGCAACACAATCCTGTTTGACTACAGGCTGTGCTCTCAGCCCAGAGCCTGCTGCTGCCAGGCACCTGGTACAGCTGCTCTAGTGACAGCACAGCCATGGAGCAGCCCTGATAAACCTACCTGGGTCTCAAAGTCCCTCTCTTCGTAAGTTACAGCAGTTTTACAAACACACAGTCTAATGATTAATGTGAAGGTCTGAAATTTAAGGGATCCTACAAATCCTTTAGAAATATTGTAATAGGACTTAGAAGATAAACTTCCAAGTCAAAACCAGACTTACATAAGGCTCAGATAGTTTACCTGATTCATTCTTGGCAAATCCTTAATGTTTTCTTCTTTTTTAAGAAGTTCATCTTGCCATTGCTTCAGATATGCCTGAATATCAACCTTCCCCTTCGCTATTTGACAAAAAGAAAAAAGAAGCGAACAAAAAAGAACTAAGAGCTTCCCATGAGCGACAATGAGCAAAAGGAACTGGTATCCTCAATGTCATTTCTTCTCAACAAGAGTTTTAAGGCCAAGGACTAAACAGGATCACAGTTTCCACTACCCCCTCACCCACAGGACATAAAAGTGGATAGAATGTTAGCAGTAGGCTAAGGACAACGTTACTTTAAATATACTTTCTCACCACACAGTTTCCCAGCTCTGCTTCCCCAAAAGGCACAGTTACCAAATGTGTCACCAAGATTCTTTACCTTTTTCCGGACTGCTCTTCAAAGAATCACTTCCAAGACTATCCCCAACAGATGAAACTACAGTTTAGGAGAAGAAAAAGTAAGAGTTATTTATTTGAGAAGAGAGAATCAATGGTTCATTTCCTTTATCAAAAATTCCTTCCTTAAGGAACAAGACCCTCAACAGCCCCTGTGTTCTCAGCACAGATTAGGTCAAAAAAACCCCACATGGTAAGATTTTTTATGCTTTCTATAAAAATAGAAGCCACTGTAAGGTAGGAGATCACAAAAGAAACTGCCATCAGTTATACTAAACAAATAATCTTCATAATGTTCATTTTATTTCTTGAGGAGGAAACATTTTATCCCTTTATGCCTGGGATGCAAAAAATGAAGGCTACTAACTATGCCAAAAAATGCTGACCAAATACACTTCTCCATTTCCTTGTAAACACTCACAGCCTTGAAATTCAACCATGAGACAAGCTATCCACAAATTCTTTATTAAACTGTAACTACTCCAGAAGATCTTTGCAGAGGATTCTGTCAACAGTGATACGATTTACTGGATTTACTAGTTTTCAGAAGAGAGCTCCCCATTTTTCATGAGATAATTAATAGATTCCTTCTAATATCCTGCAGGCAAAGCCTCACACTCTGGAGCTTACCATTGAGTTGGCTGAAGTGGATGAGTTCTTCTTTTGAAAGATCATCCCCTTTGGAAGGGCTTAGAGATGCTACTTCAGTAAAAGCTGCAATAAATAATTGAATAAAGTAAGTTTGGGGCTCCCAAGCATTACCAAAGCAGTGATAAAGACGAGAAAGGCCAGAAAGAGCTCTCCCTCAAATGCCTCTCACTTACCTGGAGGGACGTGCAACTTAAAAAGAAGCTTGAGTTTGTCGGTGAAGCTTCCATTATACATGGTATCTGTTAGAGGAAAGAGCACAGTGTTCAACTGGACCGAACTTTAAAGCACCCTCTTAACCTAAACTAATCCAACCCAGGGAGGTTGGAATTGGACATGTGCCCTATCTTACAGGGAGTATAACAAAGGGATAAAACTTACAGAAAGCAGTATCACCTATGCTGAGCCTGGGGTTTGCCCACACCGAGGAAAGAACACTAATAATGTCTACGACTTACAAAAATAAAACCACAGCACCAAAGAAACATAGCGCTAATGTCTTCTCACCGTTTCCCTTATATTTTTGTTATATTTTGTTATATGTATATATTTATCCTGAAAAATACCACTTTAAAAAGGATGAACGGAACAGAGCAATGAGTCAAGAAAACTTTCAGTTCCCCAGAGATATGAGGCACTGGTCATCCTGCATGATCTGTGTATGAGATGATTTAGTACGAGGGAACATTTATCATCAAGCAAACAAGCTGAGCGATGAGATCACACCATTTCCTAATTTTCAGATTTCTGATGCCCATGCTGTATTTAAATTTAATCTCAAATGGGATTGTTCTGTCACATGACAAAAGCAGCGTGTGGAAGATGACACAGCCCAGGACCTCTCCCAAGACGGAGCTCCCCTGTGAATGTGCCAGGCCATGTGTTGTTCTCGTACCAAGGACACAGGCAAACTGCTTGAAGTTTATAAGGCAATCGGAGCTCTCATCCATCAGTCTGAATGTCCACAGAGCAAGTGAGTCTCTGTTTGCACAGTGTGACCAGGGGCTCAGGAGATGGCACAGAACCCTGAACTGCTGGCAATCAATCCGATACTGCTCAAGATACGGCAGACTGGCATCGTGATGTTGCAAGACAGGACTGTTCACGCTCCAGTAACAGGAAAGAAAGTGCTCCTTCTGCAAAGGAAAGAGAAAATATTAGTTCTCTGAAACAATAAGTTTCTCTGTGTGGAAGATGTGAGGAGTTAACTATGTAGTTAGATTTCAAGCTGGCATGTAAAACATATGTTGAATCTTTTACCTCAATTCATTAAAGCCATTTCACAGTCTACCCTTAAGATGGCAATTTGGTAAGTGAGGAAAATGGCACATTACCTTGAATAATTCATAAAGCTCTTCAAGATCACTAGGACTGAATCTTACTTCTTGAGACACAACACGTAGCTGAAACAAAATTAAGACAAAATTAAAGAGTCTTCCCTCTTTGGAATAAGCCCACGGAATAAAATTACAGGAGACTTAACATTACACTAAAAGACATTTTCCACATTCCAGGTTTGGGCATGTTATAACTGGAAGTAAGAACAGCACTTCTTTTTAAAAGCAATCAGAAGATTATAGACCAAAAGAAATGATTTCTCAAAAAAAAAAGCTTAAAACTAGTCACATTAGTTGCATACATGGAGCCTACACTATGAAATCCAGGAGATAAAAACTCAATTATTTATAATGATATAACATATAGCTTCCTTTAAAGGGGCAAATGCATGCTCAGCTCTCAACAGTGAAGCTGGATCCTCCTTTTTAAAAATAAAATAAATAAATAAAAAATTGTTCACAGTTTTTTTAAACAAGGCTGCTACGAGAGCAGCTTCCATCTGCACAATATGTATGTTTTGTAAAATGAAATACAACAGTTACCATCTTCTTGTAACCACCAGCATTTAGGATCAGTTGCTACAAGCCACATTTACTACAGAAAGAAGCACTGGTGGTTGAACAGACTAGTATTATCATCAATTATTGGAAACAAGCCACTGAAGAGAACAGGCAAACAAAAGAAGCACCTCACAACCTCCACCTTCATTCAGCAGCCTGAACTAAAAAGACAATACAGGTAGATGAAAAGCTGCCATGTTACCAGACATCCACACACGTCACAGACAGAAAGTTGAATGTAGTACAGTAACCTCTTCAGTGCTGCTTCCCAAAGTGAAAATGCAGGTGATTAACTGTTTTACTGTAGAGTGCTCTATGCCTCTAAGAGAAATGCATTTACAATTTAACAACAGCAGACAGAAATACAGGTCAGCTTGTTCCAACCCATGCAAAGTGTGAGAGACACTCCAGCCTTTAGAGGAGTGGTCAGGGATGGTGTCACTTGCAATGAGACCAGAAGGTCATGCTGTAGCTCAGTCTGAAAACCTCACAGGCCAAACCTCAGTCAACAGTTGACACCCTGGAGACAGGAGGGGCTTCAGCGTATTAAGTTATATATTTGGCCCTGGAAAATGCATCTCTTTTCAGAACTTTCCAATAGGGAACTAATTTTATCAGAGGAAAGGGTTAAGCTCTTCCAAGTCACTCACCACATTCTGCTTGGTCGTAGCTTCCAAGGTCTGAATCACATAAAGCCTGTTCCTGCAGCGCATGCTCTCAACGTCCTCGTAGCGGATATCACCATACCTCTAAGAGGAAAAGCACCATTCCATGCAGTCAGCTGTTGCTAGACACAGCTAAGCAGAGGGGTTTGCCTTTCCTCCATCTAAGTACAATACGGGCATGGACCCAAGGAAGACCCCAGAAACTCCGGAGAAACAAATAATTTATTAGAGCACTAAGCTTCTCTCTAACCAGCATAACTTTTAAAAGAGTGTTTAAAAGGTGTGTCAAACTGTGATGGAGAAAAAAGAAACTGGAGTAGTTCAGTGTGTGAGAAGACAAAGGAAGGGGTTTTACTGCGTGTTGGCTCCATACCCAACTCTGCTACCACATGGTGACTACAACTGCAGGGCAGCAAAGTCTCAGACATGCATGTTGTCAGGCTTTGAAGTTCACTCTAAGCAAATTTAGAAACAAGCTAAGTAATTTCTGACCTATTCCTAGCTGCTTCTGGAATTTCTGAAGTCTGAGCACTGGAGTAGAATAAATACATTAACCTTTAAGGAAAAGTGGTATAGTAGGCAAAAACTAAAAACAAATTCTCAGAGAAATCATGCAACAAATTCTTAAATAATTAAAATCTAAACAGAAACTGATAAATCAAACCAGGCCAACATTCTTTCTCAAGACTTTCACATAATCTCATTTATCTTATGAGCACCAAACAAAGCAACAGTATCACAAAGAATATCTCTGTTCACTTCTTCATAACTTGTAACTAGACCTATCTGCAGAATGACAACTCTCCATTTCAGCAATCTTCCCATTTTGAAATTTATTTTATTTCCATAGTGACATGATAACACCCTTCACCAGACCAGAACTATGCTGAAATTAACTGTCTGGTCAAAATGGGAAGAAGGAAATTGTGTCTCATTTTGTATCAGCAGTTCTCAAACATGGGGCTGTGGCACTCACCAGCACTGAAGAAACCTAATTTCAACTGCAGGTAAATATTTGCATCTGAAAAAGGGGATATGAGAGAGAAATGGGGATATGGGCCTAAGAACAGGGCTGCCAACTTGAACTGAGAGATTCAGGTTCAAAGTTCTGCCCAAAACTGTTCAAAAGCCATACCAAATCAGAGGCTCCTGCTTTGGTGCAGTTCCCTGCCTGCAAAGGCAGGGGAAGAAGAAAAGCAGCCTCTTTTGCTTTGCCTTTCAGTCATGATTCCAGCTCTGTGAAAGCCTCAGCTTCCACTTCTGAATGCAATATACAGCACTTCATTATTTACCATCTCTGGACTCCAATCTGCAACTATTCAGCCTCACTTGGAGAACTCACCATGAAAAGAAAGACCCAGAACAGTTTTCAACTTTTCTGTCAAGAATCTTAAAGCATTTCCCAACCATGATTTTTCAGTATAATATGCTTGTAAAACAATGCTGATAGAACAGACTTTTATATGATTAGCCCAATGCTAAAAAGACAGTTCAAACGAAACTGAATTTCTGATTCTGGTCATTCTTCACCCCATCAAAAGCAATGCCTTCTTCTCAGTAAAAAAATCAAAAAAGACAATTTCTAAATTATACAAATTACAGTTAGTTAATCTTTTCTGAGTCAAGGTCAGGACATTTTTCCAAAAGAGATGAACTGTGGATCTTTCACCAGAAACATATGAATGAGAATCAGAAAAGAAAAATAATTATATAGATAAAAGAAACTAGTTAATAAAAAAAAAAGTGAACAAATCTTTTATCTCAGCTTTCTTTCACTTCTGAGCAGAAGCTCTGGCCTGAGCAGAAACCTATCTACAAATAGATTAATACTCTGTCAGAAATCATGCCAAGGAAAAAAACACTTCATGAAAATCTGGGGAAAAATAGGAGAAGCTAGACATATTTCCTCCCCAGTGAAAAGCTCCAAAGCTTAACACTGCAGAAACCAAACCTGTAAATTGAAAGAAAGTCCTAAAAGAGCAGAACTGGTCTTCTTCACCCAACACATTTCTAAATGGTCATTTAACCCATACAATAAACTACTCAGGTACACAGTTGCCTGTACACATTATGTCAAATGTTACCACTGCCTGCAACGTGCAGTCTCAAATTAATAAATACCAAGGTATTTGTATATACCAATAATGTCAATGAGGGATGGTAATACATGACCTCTGATGAATACAGGGAACTCCTCAATTCAGGAGGAAACTAAAAAGTACAGACTAGAAAGCGCATGTTTAACCCCAGAACAACACAAAAGCAAACCTATCCCATAACCTGTAAGGTTTTCAGTGAGGTTGAACAAAATACAAAGCCCCATTTCTACCAGTCTAGGCAGATTTTCTACCCTAGTTTGTACAATGCAGCTGCAGTATTTTTCAAGTAGCCCAGGAAACAAGCACTGCATGGGATGCAAAAACATACCCCCAAGAACACATACTTCATTTGACTCTCGGATTAAATCTGTGATGTCCACTTTTGGGTGGTCACTCTTTGTGTCACTGAGGTTGGAGCCTTGCTGCACAGCTGGAGGCAAAGGACTGTCTTTGTTAGTGACACTGTCAAAAAATCTGCACAAAGCAAACACATAAGAAATCAGCAGGAACCAGTTTATCACCAGAAAACAACAGCATTGGCATCTACTGAAGCAAAAGTGCACAGAGAACGGGAAACAGCAAAGAATATAAAAATCAGCAGCAAAAAAGCGCTGCAATAGTAACGAAGACACGCAAACATGGGAACTGCCCACCCAGAGAAGGTTCCAGCCTTGGGAGGTTTTAGTCAATACATTAGTGATGGATTGGTTGATGTGATCTAGTGTGAGCAGCAATCCTCTTTGGAGTGGGAAGTTAAACTAGACTCTTGCCAAAGTCCCTTCCACTTGGCATTTCCCTGGTTCTCTAATCCATCTAGCAGGGTTGTAGTTCATAACTGGGAGAGAGAAAAAAGCTTGTCCTGAACTGTGAACGAGGCAATCTTAATTTCCTCAGATGCATAAGCCAAAGACAGGCCTGATCTGTATCTGTTTAGCAGACCTGCATCACCAGGCTAAATAAACCCATCAGAGAGGCTAGATCTTACAATAAACACCAGGCTGCATGGCTTGTTATAACAAAAATTACACCTTTCTCAATAATTCTGTAGCTCCTACCCCATTCAAACACATTTATAGCAGCTGCTCCCAGACCAAAAGAATAACAGTTACACTGATACCTGTTGAGAACAGTGACTGCTTCTGCATCATCCTTACAAGAGAGCAACTTCTCCATGTTGTATTCCAGCACTGCAAGGCCCAGCTGCAAGATTGCCTTTATTCCATCATAGAAGAAACAGTCCACCACATTGACTGCACTTTCAATAGGCAGCACACTGATAAAAAGGGTAAGGAACCAGGAGAGAGAGACCGAGGAGAAAAAAGTCATGTCCGTCATGTGGTCTGTCAACTGAGGCAGGTGAACCCTGATGAGCTCCTCAAACACTGCCTGATCTACCAAGGCACCTGCAGGGAAAGGATAACAAAACCACCACCCAAATCTTAATACAGAGAAGCACACTTTTCTCAGAGCACCAGCCAGAAATAAAGGCCCTGTCCTAACGCAGCTCTGTTACCAAAAAAAAGCACACACAGGCCCAGCAGCACGGAACCATTGGCTCCTTTCCCTAAGCTGGAAGCTGTGCACACCATGCATGGTCCAGAGCCTTACTGCATGCTTAAAGGGTGTTAGCACTTTGGTGAGTGCATGGCTGCTCCCAGTGACTCCCCTCACAGCCAATACACCCTCTCTGCAATGAGACAGAAACTTCATATCCAACTTGCTTCCAGCATATACACCTGTAAGAACTGCATAGGAGATCAAAGGCTAAGTCTGGACCTGGAGTAACTCTTTTTCCTTTATTTAAGCTGGCTGAGTTTCAAATGAATAGTATGAATTGCAGTTATAACTCCAAAAGAACAGTATAATAGTCTAATTGACTACTACCTGAGTAGTTATGCCTACAGTAATGACAGCATCTGAAAATCACATCCACTCCTACATAAAGAGGAGCCATGGGACATTCTCTGTAACCTCCGTTTTCTACTCCACAATACTGAAGCAATTGCAACAGTTTCTCTCCACTGGTCAGTCTTTAGCTCGTTCCTTACATTTGTTCTTAATAAATGACTATTTACATTCAATTCTAGATAAAAAGAGATGGATGTTACCAATGATTCGACGATTGAAGTAATCAGGGAGCATCCTTTCACACACAGCAACCAAAAGCCAGAAGGCTTCCTCCTCTTTAGCATACAGCAGAAGCACTGATGTCAGAATATTCATTGCCTGTAACATTTAAACAGGAAAGGAAACACAAGGAAAGATGGTGAAAACACAACTGTTATCATTTGTCAGAATTTGTATTTGTGAAAGCACTTTACAGCATGTTTTTAGAGTGCTGGGATAACCTACAGCCATATTCAGTATAAGAGTTTTACTTCTACATTATTAAATACAGAACATAGTATTTGAACTACATAAAAATGTTTTAAAATGCTAAATGGCTAGGTAGAACGCAAACACATATATGAAGAGGACATGACAGCATTTATCAACACATTCAAGTACAGTAAAAAATCATGTTATGCAGGAGGATGAAATAAGCAAAGCGAGTGAACCATTGAGCAAGAAACCATTACAAATTTCTATGACTGATTTTATGCAGTGCTCCTATACTGCCATCATGAGCTAACAGACAACCAACGCTATGACTCTCAAAGCTGCTTTACCTGACAATATCCAATTTGAGGATTCCTGTATGCATAAGCTGTGAGAACTCTCCTGAGTGCAGAAATCCCTGTGTCACTTTGAAACGCAGGATGCTCGGGTAAGGAGCGACGCAAATCCCGTTCAATTTCATCAGTAGCCAAGGTGCACGTTCCTAAGGACTTTTCCACCACCTCAGTGTAATAACCAGGGTTGGATGCCATATCATTTACAGCACCTGTCAATACACAGTATTGCATGATATTAGAGGACAATATAGAGGTAAATTAGAGGTAAAGTAACTATGTGATTGCCTGACATTCATGTAAAAGCTTCTGGTGATTATTGAGGTACCTCATGAATCTCCAGATATTACTGTAGTAATGTATTAGGGTAATTCTACTGAAATCAATGGAATTTCTCTGCAATGAAAACCGAAAAGCAAAATAAAATACGGCTCAGAGGAAACCTAAGTCACTTTCCATTATAAAGTTGATTTTAACTAACTTTTTTGTTTGCCTGGGGAGGGGAGACTTCCTTTCACCTACAGTTTTGCCCAGCTCTTCTGAGGAACACAATACCTTTCCATTTGTAGAGCTGGGAACAGATTAGAAAAACCAGGCAGAAGACTAATATTTATCTAATGAATTCCGTATCTGTTATGTCATAACCTCCTAAGCCAGAGATATTGGGCTGGTAACAGGAGCAAAAATGTCTGTGTAACTCTCTAAGAACACTGCTAAAGATCCATGTTCATATATCCTCAAAAGGAACAACCATACAGTAGGCTCATATGTGTAAGACAGTCCACAAAGTCTGTACAATCTCACTCTTTACACCAGGCAAAAGCATGTAGCAAACAGCTGCTTGTAACTGGGACCAAATTCTCTGCCAGGAAAACATTTTCTCTGTGTCTGGTAACACTATCATCTCTGAAACCTTAAACCAAAACAACACAGTCCCACAAACATGCTTTTCTTTTTAGCAAGTAAGGAGACTTTGCTGAAAGTGACTGACCCCTGGAAAAGCATGTATTACTATTATTCTGTTTCAATGGAGTTTGTTGTAAAATAAGGAAACTCTTGTTCGTGATTTTGAAGTGTCTTTCTTCAGAAAGATTGGGACAAAATGCCAGAGGTAAGAGCACTTTTTTTTAGACTAGAAGTCAATAACTAGACTACTGTCAGTAACTAGAACACCCCCCCATACAGCAGAGTCCCCAAAAGAACCAGTTAGACTTGTTATGCAATACCTGAGAAGAGCAGCCAGAGCTCTCCCCTTAAGGCCTCTGGGATCCCTCTTACAACCAGATCTCGTGTCTTCTTTGTTCGAAACATACTGACACCATGTCCCCGCTCAGCAAAGAGGATGTTCCATGACTGTTCCTTCATTTTTTCTTTCAACTGTGAAAAGCACAAGACAACAAGCATTAAGTATACTGGTAGATTCTCCTCAGGTTTCAGAGAAAAAAACTCTAAATTTTGCTCCCAGTTATATTCATGTAAATTTGAAATTACAGCGTTGGCATCTGTATTGATGTGTGAAATGAATGCTGAAGCAAATCAGAACAAAATCCTGCCTATGCATAGCGCAAGTTTGGCATAAAATGCCATCTCCTACATGACCTACTATTCTTTAAAGTATATCATTAAAAAAAGTCTATACCAGATGGGACAAAAGGTAAATCTAATCCAGTGTCCCACCTGACACAAACCAACAAGTGCCACAGCACAGTAAGGTCAAACAAACATTTCTCTGAAGCAAAGCAACTGTTGATAAGGTGCTCCAGCTCATGTGAGGCTCCAAGGCTGAGAGAGGGTGAACGTTTCTGTGCACGCAGCACTAAGATTTAACACTGTTAAAACAATTAAAGGTGCCAAAAGGAAAAGTAGATTTTGTCCTCTTTTGCTCAAAATACTATAAAAAAGCAGAATTTGAAAATCTGGTCTCCCTTTTGTCCTGCCCAAAGGACAGGACATTTATTTTCTGATATTTCTAATATTAAAAAAATTCATATCATACACTGCGGAGAAGCAAAAATTGGATGTCCTACAGCAAAAAACAACTAAATAAACATTCTCCAGAGCATAACTTTGTTGGACAGCAGTGCAAAAGAATCAAGCAAGGAAGAAATTAAGTCAATTTCTTATAACATTCTCTTTGCTCCCAAAGAGTTTGTAGTGACTTTGTATCCTGACAATTCAGATCGAAATGAAACATGCTCACTATCATAAAACAAACAGCCAAGTCTTCCCTGAGGGGTGGAAGAGCAGGAGAAATTAGCTCCATGAAGATAAGGCATATCATTATTAAACAAGATGAGCAGCAAATTGAATGGAGCCACGAAGAAGCACCCTGTGGACTCCAAATACAGAAAATGCAGATGAAAGAAGACTGGCAAAGCCCCAGAGGAAATCAGCAGCCTTGCTGGAATACATTTTGATATACTTCAGTCCTCTGCAATTAGATTCCCCAAACTGTTGGCCATCTTACCCCTTACCATTTTAGAGTCAAGATTCTCAGAATCCTGAGGGTGGTAGACAGTCATTAGGGCTTCTGTACCGACAGTTTTGCTGTTATCCCTCTGACCCATCTTCGATGGTCCCGCCTCAGAATCCTTTGGATGATCAGAGGCAGAACCAGCTGCAACCTTGAAAAAAATTTAACAGTGGGTAGTTATAAATGACAAACAATCCTCCAAGAAGCAGCACTGATACCAGACCATCACTGTTTATTATATTAGGTTACAGGTACCAGATATGGACTTCCAAGATAAACAAAAACCAGAAATCACTGCTCCACATAGGTTGACTTTCAGGAGTCAGCACTTGAAAAAAAAATGCATCTCTACAGCCAAAAACTGAATTATGAAAGGACAAATACTGAGAGTGATGACTGAGAAAATCTGAACAGACAGGGAAGTTTGACAATCCCACTTCTCCACTCTTACAAATGCCACTTCAGGGGCTACTCCAGCTGATTCTACTTAATTTTTTTTCAGGGTAAAGTCTCCATGGAAGAGATACTGCAAATATAATAAATAATGCTTCTTAGGGATGTTTCATGATTGGTTTCTTATTTTTTATGCCTTAAGCCACACACACAGACTTCTTTATATCTAGAAACAACCTTACAATCATTTCATCAACTTTCTGAGTTAAATAATAGGTTGACAAAAACTAACACAGCTACATGTAATTTTATATCACACTAGTGAAATTTTGTTTTCACGTAAATGGTCTGAAGGCAAGAAATGGGAACACAGTTTTTCAAAGGAGAAAATTTAAAAAAATTTAGACAACTCAGAGTCAGGCTTAACTACAAGAGTATTGCATTACACAGCAAAACACTGACAATGATACATAAACTCTCAGTAAGACCACACAACCTGATTCCTAGAAACAGGTTCTAAGAAATTAGAGTCAGCAGAGCAGTTACCTCTGTAGTTATGACGTGTTGTGGACTCGAGGTTGCATTGCATTTCATTCTGAGCTTTGCCACAAGCTGTTCGAAATCTCTAACCTCGGTGAAACGAAAAGCTGTTTTTCCTTTGGTGCTAATGCTGACTCCTCTGCTGGCTGGATCTGCCTTATCCACCCCTGTGACCTGCGCAACCAAGGATACATAAATTAGGCAAGATATTTTACCAGCTGACTTCTAAACGAGCAAGCTTGTTAAAAACACACGTGTCAGTGAAACAGTGGGTATGAAGCACCACACAAACAGATTAGTAACACAAGTTACAAGCTGAAAGTTTAGTGGCCTGGAGCTATTTTAGCACAAGGTACTAAGAATTATGCAATAGATTTTTGACAGAGAATCAGAAATCTTCAAAACGATTTTCCCAGTTGTAAGTTCTCAGTTTGAAAATCTTGTCTCTTTATACCTGCTGAAGCTGTTGCTTTTTTTTTTTACCATCAAAAAGCAGACAAAACATGACTTTTGCAAGTAATCAAATGAAACAAGTTTTATAAGACTGAATTTCCACTGGGAATACCCTGTCAAAGACTGCTGTCATAACATATGACAGCAGAAGCTGACTTTAATTGCCATGATGGAACAGTCACAGATTAGAGCAGTTAATACACTTTAATCATCCAAGTACAAGTGTGACAATCATGAAGATCTAGGCTGACTGGCATTGCTGATGCATTCACATTGTTAAAGGTAAAGAATGGAAAACCACTGCAAATGAGGTGACTCTGCAATACTATAGAACAGCGAGAGACTGGCAGTCCACAAGAATAAATTTAAGTCAGCTCCTTTAAAGCAGCCTCTTCTTGTTTTTCACAGCTTATGAAAGTATTTATTGTTTGCAGGACTATTTATAGACAATCGAATAAGTTGCTTTATCTAGGTGGGAAACACGAAGTGTTGCTGAAATTAGTACAACTCACCCCCTGTGTCAGGCGTCTTACGTCAGGCTGTGTGTACACAGAGCATGTAAAGCAATTACAGAGCAATTATAGAACCTGGTTAATTTGTAGGTTCTTGTAATCTGGATGATGATGAAAAGCTTTTAACATTGGGAGACTGAAGTCCCAGATCACATGAAGTCAGGACAGGGATGAAGAGTTGTTTGGGTTTTTTCCCCACAAATCATTCTGCAGTCAGCCCTGTGCCCTTTACTATATGGTCCTTATTCAGTCTGGTGAGACTATCAGCTGTAATGGCATTGCTACTTGCTCACTTAGTAACTGGATTTTCACGCTGACACTTGAAGAGACAGCACTGCTCAACTGCTGCAAAAAGAATTGCACTGCTGAGCCAAGAAACACAGCAGAGTGATTGTTAATCTTCAAGATCCTCTATCCTCTACAATTCTTTACTTTTTATCTCGAGTATTAATTTCTCTCTCATTAACTCAACTTCAAGAACTAAGCAATTTTCTTTTTTTTAAGGTTTTAAAAAATTCAGGTTCTGTACCCAGCTACAGAAACAGGAGTAAGTAGAAAAGGGAAAGAGTATACAGAAACAAATCTGAAACATGAAAGCAGTTCTGTAAGAAGATTCTAATGAAAATCTGCTAAACTGGCATTAAACTACACAAGTGCAAAACTGCTGGTGTATCTGGCACACTGGTAGTTCACATTACCTCTCTTAGTGGAATGATTACACTGCACAGGCTGCCATCCTGGCTAGCAAAGCAGATGTAGTTTTCTGAAATGCACATTTTTCCATGGGTATTGTAATGAATGAAAGGAACCCATAAGAAGCATTCATGAACTTCCTTCAAGGTTTCTTCTTTAGGTAGCCTGAAGAACGCACTAAACTGCTCACTGTGGGCACGGCTCTCTAGTCCTCTGGATTAAAACAAAACAAAAAGACAGGAAGAGAAATGAAAAATTAAATGAGTTTTAAATGTCTTTACAAATATGTCACTGAACAGGAATAAATTCAATCATGTCCTTACACAGTAGAGCACTGTTGCCGAATCAGGGCCCATAGGTAGTGCAGAAACAGATACTAACAGCCTAATCTGCTCTGTTTCCCCACATATCAGAATAATCCCTTTAAAACTAAAACAGGTTTTGGCCTGACAGAGGGTTAATTAGGTAGAAATGTAGCACATGTCATAAACATCTGCCATATCCTCATTCTCCACACATAACTGCAGTCAGAAACAATGTTTTGGTTGTAGAGCAACATCCCTCTCCAGCACCACTATCAAACTGAGGGATCAATTATCCAGGAAATATAACCTAAACTGGGCTTTATTACCTGTCCATTATAAAACAAAATAGCTTTTCTCTTTTCTTAAGTCATAGGTGCATGCAGCTTTAAGTAGAAACATTTCTTTTGCTCTTATGCTATGCTTTATCATAATTTCTACTTTGCAGATAGGTAACATTTTCCAACAGAGTCCCTTTCCATTTTTCAATTTAGTCCCTTTATGTGAATGAAAATCACCTAACAACACACTTTCTTTTCCTGGTTACTTTTCACAGTAAATAGCTGTGGTCCACAGATCAAAACCAGAACATTTGAGTGAGAATTTGAACAGGTCTTTGAGGAAAGGCAGCATTTCCTTCAACAGAAACCAGAACTGAAAGGAAACCATAAAATCACTACAAGGAATAATCACACACCTTTCTTTAGAAGGAAGGACCCTGACCATCAGGTTGCTTACATTCATGGGTTTCCTATGGCCCAAAATGCTGTTGCAAGTAAGGAAAGCCATGAACCCATCTGCAACTCATCGGTTTTATCACCCACCTCCAGGGGCAGAAAAGCCCGGCAGTTATCATTTACATGTTTATTAAATGACTTCTTCTCCACCTTATCCTTCCTCAACAGGTCTCTCCAGAGACAGTGTAACTCCATTCTCAATTTTCTAATCCTAAATGCTGCTTTTCAAAATTCAAACTACTGCAAACATTACAGTCGGAAGAACAGCTCTGAAGGTTTGATCACCTCCTGCCTTCATACAGACTTTGGATCCTGCAAAGTAACAATAAATTACAATGCCTCACATGGCTTTGGTCCAATATTTTAATGGTTGGTTAAGAGAACACCACCTTTGCTGGCATTTACAGATCTCTTGGAGACAAGGTTTCTCTTCCCCTTTGCCTAAACAAGTACTGGGCCCTGAGCCGACAAACTCTAAGTAATACATTTACCTCTTGGTGATTTGCAGAGGGTCACGAAGGACAAGATCATTCTCAAATGTTTCCTTGTCAAAAAGTCTCCTAACAGCATAGTTTGCCAGCTGCTCCATGAGAAGGAATGTTTCGCTAATGTGCAAAAACATGGAGAAATAATGATCTTCCCCACGGGAGCATACATGAATGCTCTCTGTCAAAATCACATTGGAAGTCTTCTCAAGTCTTGATATTTCATCCCAGGAGATAATAAGTTTTACTGAAAATACAAATACAAGGAGATGCGAATCACTTCTCAGTAGCTACTATCCTTGCATTAAAAGAAAACCAAAGCAGTGGTCAGCAGCACTAATAAAATATAATTAAGCAACGTAGTTAAATAGTAGCACATTTGGAAAGGGCTACAAACTAACAAGCACAAAACCCATTCTCCTCACATTTCCGAAAAAATAATTCCATTAGAAAGAACTTTATAGAAAGAAAAACATTAAAAAACACATCATGTATGACAATACAAGCTTACGCTACCTTTTCTTTGCTCTTATGTGGAACTGCAAATGACAAACACACCCCCTTCAACAGCTCACCAACAGGGCTGCTGAAATTAAATCAACCATGGATTGGCAAGCAGAGGATCTGTGACCATTAGCTATGGCATTTCCCAGTACAGATAAAAATTAGCTTTGAAAGCATCCTATTTTCTTTATGCCTTCCATTTTTCACATAAATACAGTTAGAGTTCACACTATTTCAGGCATTTGGGCATTTCAAAGTAATGTTTGAAAACAGGAAAAAAAAAGGTATGTGCAATTATCACCACCCATGTGAAATATTAAGCCTGTGTGCGAAGACATAACTGTAATCCTCACAGACTTAATAATGCAGCATGATCTAAAGATGATGGACAGCTTTTAGCTACAGTCAACTGCAACTGTCTGTCTTCTTTCTGAAGCTTGTATGGAGAAAGCAAACTAATTGATATTGTGTAGTAAGTTACACAAATGTATTCATTTCCATAAATGATTTTATTCTGTGTTGACAGTTTTTTCTCTCCTGTGTCGACATCTGCTCACATGGCAAAATAGCTCCCTTGGGAAAAATTCTTCTTAATCTAAAAGACAGCAGTACAGCCCGGAAGGACTAGGCTTAGCATCCAGGCTTACTTACCTTCTGCTCCAAGCAAAAATGAGTAAAAGCTAAGGAAGTTGGTACTAAGATACAGCCATCCTTGACAGGGCACTCTGCCCTTCCAGTAACTGCACGAGTAATAGGTAATCAACTTCTCCTGCTCCGGTAATCCAAAACACTTCTCAAACTTCATAAGACCTTCACGAAACTTCTCAGGATCATCTTCTTTTACAAAAGAACTTTTCCCCTCTTCAGCAATCAAACCCTAAAACAAAAAAATCCTGTTATTTTATACAGGCATCCATTTGGGGGAAGGGTGGCATATATGCACCTGCCTACACACAGCACATGTCAAACAACCTTACTTGGTTGTAGGGCAGAGAAACACGAACAATGGACTATGTTAAAGTTAACAGTAACATACTGTTCAACCAGAATTAGGCAGCATTACAATGCTGTACTTGGATATTCTACAGAGGACATATTATGCATGTATGGTTAGAGGAAAAAAATACTTTGCTTTCCCAATTACGTCATGTGCCTGTTACTTACTCTTATCTTTCCCTGGACAAAGCTCGTAATATCTTCATTCGAATCAAATACAGATAAAGTCTTCATAACATTGTGTTCTAACCACTCCCAGTGTTCTGTTATTTCTTCTCTGCTGGATCCTGATTAAAAGAGAAAGTTAGTATTGCTTAAAATCAGAAGAGATTTTCACTAAAAGTATTAATCAAGAGAATACTTAGTAAATTCCTTTTTTACACAGTAATTTAGCTGCACAAGTCCAAATCACAAGTCTCAAATTTCTTGTTACCTCTTGTGTACGCTGCAAAGGTACTTGGTGTACATTAAACATGTGCAAGGCTGTGCTTTTATCTTTCAAGCCCTTTATGCAGCTCTATTTCTGGCCTTTAGATCCAGAAGAATCACAGCTTTGTCAGCACTGTGTGGGCTCGGTGCTAAAGCCTGACTTGGACTGACAGTTCCTTCCTCTCCACAGCACCTCCTCAGCACAGACTCAGCATCACTACAACACTCCCAGTCTAATAGTCTAGAATGTGGGAAATGTGAGACCAAACACATGAGGCTCAGAAGGAAATGAAATCTAGGTCTTTGACGTCCTCAGCTCTTTGATCACTGGCCCATAACAGTTTCCAGAGCAGAACTTCAAGACTGGGACCTGCTGTGCAAAACCCCTTCTAACATGTGAGGACGTAAAGCAAACATCACCAGGAGGCAGCAAAGATTGAGATGAAATGAGTGAAACAGTAGAGTTCCAGCAAATTCACTAATGCGTCAGTGCTTTAAAGACAGGTGACTCCCCAGCACATGCTGGGGGACAGGGAGAGGGAAAGAGAGGGAAAGAATTCACATAGGTTTGAATAAAGGCATTCTAGAATATAAATTAATTGGCAGCTCCATCCTGCACAAGAATGCTCACAAATCAAACCAGTTAGTGTAATTACATGCTACCAATACCCCTGAGCAAGAACACACCTTTAACAATTGCTTTTTTCTCAGCTTACTTTGTAAAGGCTAATTAAACAACTTCCAACGGACTCCACAGAATTAATTGAAGTGGCCTTGGGAATGAATAGAAATTGCTCTAAATACAGTTAAAAAGTCAGAATGTATTACACTGGGTAGATTTGCAACAGCACTTAAAAAATTATATGAAGAGTAATTAACACAGCAATTAAAGAGCGAAAGTAATTCTTTTTCTCAGACTACACATGTAGACCAACTATTTGAGTCACAGTGTGAATCAGAAGCACATAAGTGACACAGGAAAGATGAAACTGTTTAATAACTGTTGAAATGGTTTAGAAGCACTCTTTGAGACCCTTAATATATAAAGCAGGAACAAAATGTCATCCCATCAATTTCTTAATGGAACAAGCAATCTGTTTTCTAACAAAATGTACAATTACATTATGTAGCCTTTTGGTGTATATTTGTGCAGCACAGAATTTACATAAATTCAGTGCTAAGATGCAGATTACCCTTTGTGTTTTCCCAAGGGTTGACCTGATGGCAGTAGAATTCCCCAGAGTATACTTCCAACAGATGTACCAAAGTACCTTTTTGATAGCCTGTCACCACGAGTTCTGACAACTTCAGAAGTGGTCCTGAAATGTATTTACTGCCAATTCACAAACTGTTCAAATTCCATCCACTTTATAAGGCTGCCCTTTTCAAGTGACACGCAACAAGTTACATTAAATTAAAGCTGCAAGAACAAATCTGTATTTTGAAGACAGCTAACTGCATGGAAAAGACAGGAAGAGGCACAAGTTTTCATTTAAGGTGATATACTGAAGATTTCTAATAAAGAGATAACAGCAAAATCCAATGTAACAACAGCCTAACAGTTCCTACGGCAATTACTCCTGCACATATGTGTTTGCAAAATGGCAGATTTCCTGAAAAGCTCATCTTTTGCCACAGGCAACTAAAAGGAAGGCTGAGAGCCCAGAGAAGTCTAGATGGTGTCTTGTTTCCTTAAAGAACACTACTAATTAAAATACATCAAAGCGAGGAAAATTAACTAAAATACATGGTTCTTTTTCCCTGTAATATAGATGCATTCAGAGTTTTCAAAGAACCTAAGAAACAGATTAATTCCACAACAATAACTCTTTAGCATTAGACCACATGACACTATTAATTGATTTCAATATGAAGACGAGACCATGCCTCAGAAGAAAAAACAGTGATGCATGCAAAGAGTAAAAGGCTCCTCTCAACTTTGGAAACGGAGGGCTCTTCGGACATTAAGTAGTTAAGCACTCTGTATAAAGCAATCAATCACTTCATTTTCAGGAGAAGCTCCAAAACTTAAAGTGAAAATAAAAAACTTTAGAAAAAAAAAAAAAAAGAAACCAAAACAACCAACACCCCCCAAAAACACAACAAAATAAAACCTGTCTGCCACACTATCAAAAAACATGATCTAGGAAAAAATCACATCCTCTACACTTAAGATTAATTTACTTTTCCATTCCTACTGATTAATAATGCAACATGAGAAAGAACTTTTTAAACTACAAGGGCAACTGATACGAGGAAAAATTCAGCTCTGACCATGACTGGGAATCTGGCTTGTTTTAACATGCAAAGACAAACCAGACAAAAGTATTACAATAAGCTGCTACTACTATTCCTACCTACAGCCCACTTTGGGATAAATTGTCCCTTAGGAGTCCATCCTGAACTGTGTCAAGTTACACTTGCAGCTTACAGGAGAAAAGATTGTGCCTCTGTCACTATGAGCACCCAAAGGCCTTGGTACCTGACGGAGTCCTGCAGAAGGCAGGAGATCAGAAGGTGTAAGAGAAAGAGCCCATAGATCTATTTCGAACAACTGGAACCACACACTGCTGTCCATCTCAGGTTCACAAATGATTTTAGACCAATTAGAGGTGATGAAAATGAATAATACAAGGTACAAGAGGATTAACCTGAAAATGGACCCCGTATTTTGCGCCCTCCTTTTTCCAGTATGAGCCCAGGACGTACCGCACGCGATGGACCAGTAGACCTGAGAGTCTGGAGTCTGGTGCAGGATCCGAAACGGGGCGACTTTCGACGTAGAGTCCAGCACTGCATCTAATGTTCCCACGAGCAGACCTGTTGGGTTCAAGAAGATGTACACAGCACAGTGAAACTGAAGTCTGGAAATGTACCCTCCCCTCTTTTCTTAAGGAACAGGAACGCTGCCCAAGTGGGGACTAATGAACTCTGAGAAAATACAAAGCACAGCTGAGCACAGAGTACTCCCAGAGAAACTTCTCTGGGAGGTGATGATGTTTAGATCCAGTAAAAGCCATTACAGACACACAATGAGGGTGAAGAAGTTTTTTGATATGACCCCCATGGAAGAGACAGCCATGCAGTGTGGGAAACCAGGGGACAACTGGAAACATAACAGGGCTGCTCCCAGCCTTCAGTGAGCACAAGCAGTAATTGAACTACCCCTTAATTAGTCATTGACTGCTGTTCTGTTTTCCAGTCACAGGAAAGAGCCCTTGGAAGATCGTAATTGGCTATGTCACCTCCCTGCCACTAAGTATTGAATTAGCTTCCATTAAACAGAATACAGAACAAAATATACTAATTTCATTAAGGAGATAGACTTCATCTCTCCAGAATTGGGAGCAAAACGTGTCCTGGGAAAATGAGTGTGCATTTTATATTGGCCAGCAAAATTATTCTGTCTCGTTGCACAGGAATAAAAATATTAGCCCAGGTATCTTAACAATTCCTTTAAAATCTAAGAATCGGGAATTCTAAAAGAAAAATCCATACTGAAGAAAAAACACAAGCTTTCAGTTCCTGGTGCACAATAAAACCTGTTCTTGTTACAACAGAAACCAAAATACAAGCAACAGGATCTTATGCTTCTTTCCTGTATTTCCTATGTTTGCATCCTTGTAGCATGGCCACAGAATTGGGAAGTCCAGCTGAAGCGAAGCTACTGAAGCAAGCACACAAGGCTCTTATTCTCCTACCGAAGAACAGCAAAATAAGAGATGAGATTATCCAAAAAAGCATGATACAATTACCCAGAGATGCTGTAAAGTCTGTTCCACAAACCTGCTGAGGTCACAGATGCAAGGTATTCCAAAAAATGCTACTAGGGTAGAGAGCTGGCATGCAAAGTTAATATATCCCTTACAGCACCTTTAAATACCCTTCCGTGTTTAATGGAAAATGATCTTTTCATTCTGGCTTTTAATATACTATAGCAGCACCAGACTTAGACAGTTTCAAATGCATCCCTGGAAAGTTATTTCAGAAATTTTATGTTGGCTTCTTGTACTTTGTGTTCCACTTTTTTTCCATTAACCCCCTCTCAAATTCTGAAAAATATCAATGGTAAAAGAATAAAAGAAAGCAAAATATGACAAAATTGAGATGTCTAGACACTCAGCCTCAGAACATGCATTTCCTAAGGACACACCTTCAGCATAGAGCATGTGGGACTATCTTACTGTGACTATTCAACTTCCAGAATGCTTTTGGTTCTCTTCAAAAACATGGAAGTAAATAATTATAAAAACACACACACAGAAACCCAAACAAAGAAACAAAAACAACAAAAAAAACACAAAACAGACCAGTACATTACATCAAACAAAAACCCTCTCTGGTCTTTCTGCAATTCATAGATTGAAAGTTGCTGCTGTAAAGTAAAATTATTTTGCAGTTCCTGACTGAAGAAAGACATTGAATAAGTATCAACATTTATGTCTGTTTAAAGAGTCTCGGCTTACTGAATGAGTCATGACCCTGAGCTGATCTCAAAGTTGGCTTGGCTTCAGCATTATTTCATTCACAATTCTCCTAATAACATTTTCTGCTATAATAGACAGTACAAGGACATTATTGAGCATTTATGAGGCTAATGCACCTCCTCTTGAGCCAAGGGTTACCACAGCACACTAGAAAGCAGCACTCCTTAAAATGCCATCACAGCTTCTGTCTACTTGGAAGGACATCAGATTTTAGACACACTAAACGGTACCAAGTCACTTCAGCAGTCCCACCAGTCGGTGCTGCTGTGTCCAGGAACGGGATCTTGGACTACAGGTTGGTGCTTAAGCCGATCAACGCTCCCTCGGTAAAGTACAAACTAACTCCACGGCTATGGTTGCTGGCACAACTGTGAGGAATAAGCAGAGGATCACTCATCACCTTCTTACCCTAGTCCTGAAAGTGCTCCATGAGCTGCCAATGTTTGGAATACTTTATTATCAGTCAGGGTTTCTGTACCCTCAGGTTCTTGGGTGATTCTCAGAAAGCACTCTGCTGGATTGCTGTTTCACAAAGGGAACCAATTTTAGGGACAATCTACAGAGGGTCACCCACTCTCATCTCTGCTCAAAGTGAGACCCCACAGTCTCTCCTGGGGATTCCACCTAAATCATCCTTCTGCCTTGCTCAGGGAATGACTTCAACTGTACCTACAGAAGGTGACGCATATTTATGGAGAAAGGGCTCTGCTTTTAGAAAACATTTTCAGTTTCATAGCTGCCTGAGTAAAACTACTGGGAAATATCTTAGATACTTCAGTAAATGGGGTAAAATACCCTAGAAAAAAAAATAGAGGGAATTCAGAATAGGTTTGAAAAAATGGATGTGTTCTTCACAGGAGTCTATAAAAGACTGGGTTAGCAAAATACCAACATTAGCTCAGAGACATGCCCCAAAAACATATCAGCAAGGAATTTTGCTCTCAGTGGTACCAAGTTAGGGCAATAAAGTCAATATGTTACATGTCAATATCTGCCGAGCATTTTGCCATTTGGAAGCAACACCACTTTGCTCCTCAATATTTATTTCACCAAGTACATCAAGAGAGTACTAAAATTGGCAGAGTTTTGGGACCTTTTCAACCCACAATCTCAAAGATTTTTTTTCCCCTAGAATAGCATCAGTTACAGTTTTTTTATTGCTAAGGGTCTGCTTTATTTACAGCAATCTGACTCCTTCCTATCCTTTGTGGGAGTAGTGTAATGCAAACACTAATATCACTTTCCTTTTACTGATGAAGAATCAGAAGCAAACATGCTTCTGTCTTTTTTTCAAAAGAGCACTATTCTTCTGAAGCAAAGTTAGCACAGGCCTGGACTCTCCTCTAATGCATATCAGTGCCTTTAAGGTCAGTAATTAATTACAGTAAAAGTCAAGGGTTCTCCCTACCTTTCTAAGCACAGCACATATAACAAGCAGAAAAGACTAGTTCCAACCATATATTTCACTTTTAAGTTTTTCTGCTCTCGCAGTCGCGTTTTACTTATCTTTCTCAAGCAGAAAGAGGCAAATTGAAACTCTGGAAGCAGAAAACAAACAATTTGTTTGCTCACATTTCAGTGAAAGGCTGCAATTTTATGACACCAAATGCTCACTCGCATCACTACTCCTGAAATCCCCATCTCCTAATCAAGGTCCTGCCTGCACTAGAACCAAAGCAAGAGCTTTGTGACCAGCCATTTAATCCCACTAGACCTTGGTTACAGCACATGCATTCATGACTATATTCTTATTCATACACTCTGGAAAACCTGAGCACCTCTCCCAGAGTGGCTCTACAGAAGACAGAACAACCTGAGGACACAGTCACACAGTTGCACTGCCAGACACACAGCCACGCTTTGGGACAGTCCATCATATGATAATTATCCAGTGGAGAACCAGTCAGACAGGTTACAGCACCTGTATCCTTTGGGGAGGTCTAAAATGGAAAGAGAATGAAATGTAAAGTTAAGCAGGTGCACATCTGCAGGAAGAGAGCTGAGGCTGAGCACAACCTGCCCAAGCTGTTTCTATTCAGTGTTACCCACATGAGCCAACTCAGAGCTGTGCTGGGTGTGCACACAGGCCACAACAGCTCCCTGTATCACCTACAGATTACAAACTGCTCCTGCTGTAACTGTCAGTCCAAAGGGCTCAATCAAACAAATCCAACTGCAGCCTTCATTCTACACCTTGGACTGCACCAGAATTTCCTGCCTTCCTTCAGGTCAGTGCGTCTGCTGTCATTTATCTTTTGCTCCTTGATCTGTACCTTTCTCCAGGTACTCGCTACTTCCTCAAAACTCACATCTCCTCTCCTTAAAGCCTGTCTAACCAAGTGTACCCCTGCATTTTTGGGAATCCTTTGCTGCTGCTTCCTCAATCAGTCCCTATTACTGTTATTCAAACCCTGCAGCACCGCCCATCCTTCTCCCCATTTCTGTTTTGAGGCACTGCCCCTCTCTTTCCTCACAGCTGGGTCTTGTGCTGCTGCCCGCCTCCTTCACTCATAACCCCCCAGTCCTTCAGTGCTGCCAGTCAGCTCCAGCTGCAAAATGCTCTTCAGGAGAGCAAGATTTTACTGGTACATTTGTGATGATTTCCTAAGACAGCAGCTGTGCTTTTCTTTCTCCTAAAGGAAGCTCTAATTTTCTCAAGTGACACACAGCAATATCAAATTAAACTCAGGCGTAGCAAATCATGCTGGCTTGTATCTAGCAGGTTTGAATATTTCAAAACCTGCAAAGACAAATGTAACTGCATTTGATCCAACCGTCCTCTTAATCTTAAGGACATCCCACTGTTTTTGCTTCTGTCCAATGAAAAACTTAACTTGCTCAGATGAAATCTCTCCAGGGTCTATAAGAAAAGCTAGAGAAATAAAACCTGGAATGCCAACATAAAAAAAAAAAAGCACAGTACAGCAACTACCCCATCCAACAGTTTTCACACTGTGAAAAGCCATCAAGGATAGGAGAGCAGTGATAGAAGCCTCACCTTCACCAAAACCGAAGGGCACCACAAAGGCCCAGCTGTCTGCCCAGCTGTGAGCCTGTGAAGAGGTTTTCATACGAACAACTAATTCCAGTTCTCATTGTTCCATTTTAATCACAGTCCTTAAATGAATTTTATCACACAAAAAGACATCCTTCATACCATATCCATTTCCTTGGCTTCCAAATATATCAAGGCAGAGAATAGGCCATCAAACCTGATCCTCACAAGACTTCCAAGCCTGCAATATATCATCCTTGGTTCTAAGTCAAAGCCTGACTTTAGCCATCTATCTATAATACTATTATATGCCTAGAAGACAACCTGAGGTTTTGGGATGCTTTCTTTTCACACTTTCCATGCGCTCTGCCAGTGGTTCAGATGCAAGTGAAGAATGCCCCACCTCCAGCTGTGAGGGCCATTTCTACATCTGAAATCCACCAGTCAGAAGTTTGGCCTCTGTGGTTTGATCCAGCAGAATTAATAAACATTTCCACAGGACAATCTGGCTCATGTTCAACATAGCTTGCTTTAGGATGACACAATTAGCGAGAGCCCAGAGAGATGCAAAACGCTTGAGAACTACATCCCACTGCAGAAGAACTTTGGGCTGATTCCCTGTAGCTCTTTTCTCCTTGACAGGGTCAATGACAGACATCAGCAGCCTATGAAGGAGTTGGTTCTAGTCAGAATAGCCACCAGCACCACAGAGGTCTCAGCGGTAGCTGGAGCCCCTGCAGTGCCGAACGATACAGACAGACAAGAATTAAAAACAGAAACTCGGGTCCGTGCCTTGAAGTTCTCATGAAATAAAGTTTATTATACAGTGATCAATGCCCTGTCACTTTCCGGACCCACCCCTCCCGACAAGCCCCATCAAATCACACACTTGCTTTTAAAATAAGCGATCAGAAATGCCCGAGCAGGAGCTCATCTCAAGCGGCCCCAGATGCACACAGGTAAAAGGGATCTGGAAAACGAGCACTTTGCCAAAGCGAGCCCGATCCGTCCTCCTCCAGCCGCGTCCTGCCCTTCCACCGCGCTGCCCGTGCAGCGGTGCCGGGCTGCGCTGGGGCAGAGGCTGCTCCGAGCCCAGCCCTGCCCGGTGCCCCCGCCGGGCTCTGCTGCACCCGGGGCCGAAAGGGGGGCACAGAAGAGCCCCACGAGAAACACACGAAGCTCCGGGGCTCCCGAACGCGGCCGGGCGCCCTCCCTGCCCCGTTGGGCGGGGGTCCCAGGGCCGGCAGACCGCCCCCCTCCCGCTCCAGCCCTGCCCCTGCCCCTGGCAGTACCTGCCAGCCCGCCTCCGCCCTCCTCGCCGTAGCCCCGCCGCCTCTGCAGCACGAAGTACTGGTTGGAGCGCTCCTGCACCCACAGCTTGAGGGCATTTTTCAGCAGCACCTCCTCGGGCTTCAGCCACATCGCGCGGCCCCTCACGGCGCTTCGCCCCGGCCCCGGCCCCGCTCCGCGCTCGCAGCTGCGGTGCCAGGCAGGGGAGAGCGCGGGGGGGGGACCGAAGGCACGATGGGAGTTGTAGTCCTCGCCGCCGAACGGGCTTCGCAGCGCTGCTGCCTCAGGACTACAGCTCCCGTCGGGCCCTGCGCGCCCGGGGCCGCGTGGCGGCTCTGCCGGGGCGGGGGAGTGGGGGGGGCTCCGCTCGCAGCCCCCGCGGCCCGGTGGAGATCGGGGGGTCCCGTCACCGCTGTGCCCCCGGAGCGGGGATCGGGGATCCCGGCACCGCTGTGCCCCCGGAGCGGGGATCGGGGGTCCCGGCACTGCCGTGCCCACGGAGCGGGGATCGGGGGTCCCGGCACTGCCGTGCCCCGGGTGCAGGGAGAAGCTCTGGTGCCGCTCCCTCATGCGGCCCCTCCCCTGCCCTGCCCCGGGCGGGGCGGAGGTTGCCGCGGCCGCTCTTCCCGTGGCCCGAGTCCCGTGCTCCGTTCCGGCCCAGCCCGCAGGACACACGGACGGGCAGACATCACCACGGACGGTGTTTGGCCGCCAGGTGTGCGTTCCTGGCAGGGCTCAGCCTTGCGCGGAGGGCAAGGAGAGGAACGGGGAAACCCCCCGGTCCGGCCGGCGGGGATCCGTGAGCACCGGGCAGCACGGCACCCCAGAGCCCCAGCTCCGGGAGCTGACAGATGGTCTGCTTTTCCTGTTTACCTTTCACGTTACGTAACGACAGTCTGCCTCGCTGCTTCCATCACACGGCACTAGTCAGTGCTAATTGGCCGTAACAGCAGCTTGACTCGCGGTCTCAGTGTTTTCATGATTTGCCTGCAAGACCTTCAGCATTTGTCCTCAACGCCTGGCTCTTCAGATTATCTGCAGACTGATTTAAGCAGTTGTTCTGTGCTAGAATAAATCAAGTTATCGTGTTAAGGAACAAGAGAGTGGCTTTCATACTCATCAGGAATGAATTTGCATATCAGTTCTTACTACAGTCCTCTGTTGCTGTCTTCCGATTTCATTCAATCATCATAAAATGGTTTAGGGTAGAAAGGACCTTAAAGATCATCCAGTTACAATCCCCCTGCCATGGGCAGGGACACCTCCCACTAGACCAAGTTGCTCAAAGCCCCATCCAGCCTGGCCCTGAACACTTCTAGGGGTGGGACAGCCACAGCTTCTCTGGGCAACGTGTGCCAGGGGCTCACCACCCTCACGGGGAAGAGGTTTTTCCGAATATCTAATGTATATCTGCTCTCTGTCAGTTTAAAGCCATTCCCCCTTGTCCTGTAAAAAGTCACTCTTCACCTTTCTTGTAGGCTCCCTTCAAGTACGGGAAGGCCCCAGTTATGTCACCCTGAAGCCAGGCTGAACAATATCAGTTCTCTCAGCCCTTCCTTCTAGGAGAGGTCTAATCATATAATCATCCCTCTAATCATCTTGCCGGCCTCCTCCTCCAGCAGGTCAATGTCCTTCCTGTGCTGGAGACCCCAGGGCTGGATGCAGCACTCCAGGTGGGGTCTCACCAGAGCAGAGCAGAGGGGCAGAACCCCTGCCTTGACCTGCTGCCCATGCTGCTTTGGATGCAGCCCAGGACAAATTTGGCTTCCTGGGCTCCAAGTGCACATTGCTGGATCATGCCCAGCCACCCATCCGCCAGCAAAAAAAGCAGATTTAAAGAGTAGTTCCCTCACATCCTGGTTTCAAAAAATCAGGTGCTAGGACTATTCTGCCATACATACCTGGCAGCCAAGAACTTCCCAAGGCTGTGGGATGACCTCAGGACTTGCTCTGTATGGGCACTGGTCAGCACAGCATAATCCCAAGCTTCCAACAAAGTCAGGATCACAGCCACCCAGCTGCTCAGTCTGCCTGTTACTGAGCCCCTGCTCTTGTGGGTTCTTCTGCAATCTCTTCACTATGTCCCAAGGAGCTCCAGATGTCTCCCTGAAGCCTTACACTTGAAAACACGAGGCTTCCTACATGGTATCTTTTGGTACTGACAAAAAGCACAAACAAAAGCTTAGCAGGGGTGGAAGCCCCACTGTCTCCTCTAATCCAGGTTGCTGATGCTGGGAACTTCCCAGAGTTACCATCTTTTCCTACCTCCATGCAGGATTCACTCCTGGTCCTGACAGAACCTGTCATTTGCTACAACTGGAAATCCTCCTGTTCCTTGGGAACTTCCCTGCAGTTCCCTTCCCTTAGCACTCTCTTTCCAGCATAATTGACCTTCCTAAGCTTTCAAGGATAATGCCTTATTGATTGTGTATCATACAAAAAAAAAAAAAAATCCAGCACACAATTGTTTAAACTCAGCCTCTAATTTGAGCTCTTTCTAAAAAAAAATTGTGCACATCATGCACTAACTACAGGTTGCAATCTTGGCACTTTATCCTGCCTTCCAGTAGTACTTCACTACCAAAAATGCTGGTGCCAGCACTGGTCTATTTGTGAGCACAGGCACAGCGAGGTTTTGCCAAGGGCTCACAGAAATTGTGTGGCAATACCTGTCCAGTTCCAGCTGTGTAACAACCACCTACTCAAAGCCATCAGTGTGAAAACAGACCTGAGTGTGCTGCCACATTTAACTCATGGGGAGGCTTCAAAACTGGGTGAACTGCACTGGCATGAAGCCTTTTTTTTTTTTCTTTTCTTCCCATCATTCATTGCGCCACAGCAAGAGAAGCTGCAGGATTAAAGAGTTTCGCCTTTGGGACTGAATACAGGTTTAGCTAATACTATTCTCTGTTTTTGTAACAGAATGGGAAGCAACAAATTTCTGGTGCTCTACCTTTCTAGTAAAGGAAAAATTAAACAGAAGTCATTAGCCAGCATGTGGTAACTAACAGATCAAACATTAGTGAGACAAGGCAAACAACTCCCACTTACACTGGCACACAGCTCTCCGTGAGGCAGTTCCTTCCATCCCCCACCTGAGAAACAGACATGGCTGCAGATTTACCAGCTGAACCAACAGAACGGTTCCTGCTCTTCTAAGAGCATTCCCAGAGAAGGCGCTTACCATTTAATTGTCCACAATTAGACAAGCCCTTGGATGTAAGAAATTAAGGACATTTCCTACCCTTTTAGCTTGCCTTTTGGTGACTCACATGTGCTGGACATGTTAGGACATACATTGCTTGCTTGTGTAAAACTCAAACTTTGTTAATTGGATAAATATTTAACAGGAAAATGCTACTGCTTGGAAAATGTCTGTTTTGTTTTCCTCTCCTTGTTTCAAGGTCTTGGATGCCTTCCTTTTTTCCAGTTCCCTCAGGCATTTGATTCTTAATCAAATACTGTTAAGATGCAAAGAGTGTCCCTCTATCAGCTTGGAGGAATTTATTTATAGCCACTTGAAAACTTTCTTAATCAGTGCATAATTATGCTACAGTCTAATCAATACATTCTACAGCAACAAAGATTCATTTAGTGCTGCAGAATTTTTCTTTCACTTATTAAAGACCTCCTAGAAATTGTAAATTACTTCCCTCAAATAACCATAGTCAAAATCATATAAATAAATAGCTATATAAATAAGTGTTGGCTGCACTCTGCATATTTAACAGTTGAACAACCAGTGCATGAATGCTGCAATTTAGTTTCAAGTTTCTCTTGAAAACAAAGTTAAATTGCCAAAGCCAGTAGATTTTCTTTGGTCTCTTCCAACCTGCCAGCCATTACACCACTGCAGGAGCGCAGACCCATTCCAATCTGCACAGGAAAAACATCAGTTTAAACCTGGGTGAAAAGACAGGGCTACCTTCTGCGCTGGTGTGTGTTAAAAATGCATGGAAATCACATTAAATCACACAGCTGAGGTATCCTGTCCAACTGTTATTAGGTCATTTGAGAAATGCAGATCTTTCCATCTAAACACTGAGATAGTCTAAGTCTCTCCATTTTATGGGAAGAGTCCAACTGCCCTTGTGACTCAAACTGCTTTTATTGTTTGCAGCCGCATCGTAAGTCCTGCTTTTTCCCTTAAGCAAAAAAATCTCAGCTGAAACTATATTTCTATAGGAACACCTGAAAATTTCCCTCAATATTACAAAGTGGTATTACTTTGCTTTGGGATTTACAATGAAGTCCTGCTGTTGTAAAGCTCGGTTTACAAGACAGCACAGTAATCCAACACCAGGTGACAAGTCTTTCACTCCTGCAGAGATTTAAAAAAAAAAAATAAAAAATCATTCCCACTCCCCCTTTGAGAGCACACAAATGTTCAAGTGGAGTGTCTAGATCAGAGCTTTCCTGGTGGAGAGAGGTGACAGCGGTGAGTAAACACTTCCAGATGATGCTGGAGTCTGTTCTGTTTGCTCTCTGGGGACAGAAGAATTGACATGTCTGTGTGACTCAATGGGAATATTAACCAAGTCAACAGGCGGACATTTTAGCAACTATTAAAACTCATGGGCACATAATTTCCATTATCCTACACACAAAGTTAGTGTATCTGTAGCAAACCCCAAAACTACTGCACAATCACAACAGGTTAGTACTGCATTTTGGGAATCCTCGGGCACATTCCTGTTGCCCTCTTGCTTAGAGGAAAGAGTCTGTCATGCCACAGTGCTCAGATATATGTGTACTTGACCCAGAGCTATTCAAGCCTGTAGCATCACCAAAACCAAATGAAAAACCTGCTGCACAGTCCCCTCAGAGGGGTCAGAACCACAGCTGCTATCCGTGGAAACTTGGAAGTACAAAGTGAGAGTGGAGCTTTGAAATTTCTTTAAAGCAGTCTGGCAGCAACAGACCCAAGGTCAGTATCACAGATGGTGTTCATGAAAGTTACACTTTCATTTTTAAACAAAGCCCCTTGCAATAGCTCCTAGTTACAAACAAATCTGCACAGACAAGAACATGGCAGACTCACAGGTTGAGCTGCAAAACTAGAGAACCATTAAGTTCTGCCTAGCTCAAATACAGATACAAATGCTGAATTTGTTCCTTTAGCAGTAGGTGACATTGATATAAGAGTCTTAAATATCTCTCTGAAAATCAGCATTAGTGCCCTGAGTTCCAAGCAAGCCCATGTCTTGAGAGAACACATACACGTCACCTGATCCTACAGCAGTACAGGTTCATCAGCCTGAGCTGCTGCTGCACCCCCTAGTACTCCACTAGTGCATTCCTTGTGCATCCACACTACCCTTAGAAACACGAGGACTCGGAAAAAGGCAAGTTTGTTGCTCTTAAAAGAGAGTAAATATAAAGCAAACTCAGCATATGCTTCCATATGAGAGCTGGTAATATTTCATGTCAGTCAGGATCATCAAAAATAGAGTTTTATTTACATTTTCATATTCAAATTCAATACAAATTATGAAATATTTACAACCATTTAATTTGTACTATAACTACTAAAATGCATTGCTTTTCCCTTCCAGATTCTGAAGTTCTTTATTGCAGGTTTTAAGACAAAGTCCTGCTAATATTAGAAAATAGTCAGAGAGACAGAGGTAAAAAAATAAAGTGCATTTGTAAGACGTCCTTAGTTACCTTTGCTGGGCAAGGCCAAGTCACTTACTGTTGAGGCACCCGGTGCTCCTCCTTGACCCCATCCCAACTCCACGCAGGTGGCAGACAGCTTCTCCAACCCTCTGGCACACTCACAGGACGTCAGCTCTCCCTGCAGCTTGTGCACTTGAGCAAGACAACGCACAGCAACAGTGCAGCATTTTTCAGAGGCTGGATCATTTTCTGGACAATACACAGCAGATCCTTTGGGAAGAATCTTATCTTTTCATCTTCAGTTTACTCTTTCTGAGGTCATCCCAGACTCCCACAAAGCCAGGACTCTGGCATGTTGTTGGTGCTAGAGTTGGTTACAACTCCGCAAATCACTTGAGGATCTTTTGGACTGTTTAACGTTAACAAGGCTTGAAAAGTACCTGCAGTTGTTCCCTTTACAGTACTGTGCAAGTCAGATTTGGCCTGTCAGCTTGCAGCTTTCTTTTCTTCCCTTTTAGGAATGTGTGGTTGGCAGGTTGGAGTTGAGAGGTAGAGAATCAGTTGGTTTGCTAGAGAACCAAAGACACTGTGGATGAAATCCAGTTTTACGAGCATTAGTTCGCACTTTCTCCCATCAAATTAGTGCACTGAAACATTAAATACAGTGTTGTTTTAAAAAAAAACAAAACCTATGTGTAGTAAATAAGCATTAGACCAGATCAAAAATCAATTTGTTTACAATGAAAATCCACTTGAATTAAAACAATAAACAACGAAAAAACCCAACTCAAAACGACTCCCAGTAGAGACAGCTACAACGATAAAGAATCTTCTCATTTAAACAGCTCAAACACTGAAGAGAAGCTTTGTTGAAGATGGAACTTTTGTTTTAGTGTTAGAATTTGCTGGTTTTCTTTATATTTAAGACAGCTTTATGTGAAGAGTGGCAAAACTCACGTGGGAAATGCAGTTTTAAGAAAGGCAAACCATACAGTTATGATTTGAACAAGTCTATTTATCTAAACATTGCCAATGCAGTATTTTCTGCAGCAGTCTTGCAATTTTTGGTATATATGGAATGGCAGTAGGCAGCTCCTTGCAGAAGGCTTGCACTGTGTTGCTGGGCACGTCCTTAGAGCGTGACTTCACAAACGATCCTGCCCTCAGAAACTGGCGTCTCATCTCCCTCAAAACCCGGGTTGTCACCTTGTGAAAGGGCAGTCGCAGCGGAGGGCTGGGACTCTTCATTTACAGGAGGTGTGTTGTCATCTGTCCAGAACAAAGCCAAGACAAGTTAAGGAGTGTCACAAGCCAGCTTTACTACCCTAAAGTGACCCATGCTCCCTTAGTTTCCAGAAGCTCTCTGCAGTAGTCCTTTCCCAGCACTTTTCCTGCGGAGTTGGAAATCCAAGGCCATGCTCCAACTACCACTCTTCTTCTGCCCCTCATTAGTTTGTCAGCCCATTCTTGTCACTACCTGTCATTTCTAGAGGTACCTGCTCAGCTCAGTAGTGCTGAGCAAGCAGAGGTTGTGTGCTCAAGCCACAGGAGGCCCTATGAGGCTACGAAATCCCCCTAGGAGATTGTCAGTTCTTGTATCTTTAGGGCTGCTGAAGGCAGGCATCAGGAGCAATTCCCAGAGACCAGATTCAGGATAAACTGGTTCATACAGGAAGGCCTTCTCCCTACAGATTGACCTTGCTCAGATGATGTTCCTGTGTGTCCTTCCCACTCCAAGTGAGAATACACAAGAGCCTGAGCCATGTAACCAATCCAGCATCACTCTCGTTGCCTGTAGGGTTGCAATTTTAATTTCTGGTGCTCAGCTCACAGCAAGTGTCCTCTGCTCTACTGGGGTGCTGGAACAGGGCACTCCCATACACACATCACCTGCTGTATAACAACACATCAGCACAGGAGGCAGGCAGCAAATCCCACATTTTCCTATCAAGTAGGCTTCCCACAGGAAAGAGAGCACCCTTTTCACCTCCAAAAGCTTCCCCCTTACTCCTCTTCCCAAGGCCATGCCACAATCCAGGGGATAGCTACTTCTGTTTGTTTACCTGGAACCTTTCCATTTTTAACACCAACAGCAACACTGGGCATGTGTTGGCAAAGTTGAGCACAAAAAAGACATTTTCAATTAGCTTGCTGTTGTTCAGAAAGATTAAGTATTTGGAAAACCTGACAGTCTTTTCAAATTAACTGAATTTCAAATTCTCTGAAAGTGTTCAAGGATGACTCAGCCTTGGTAGAATCTGAAATTCAGTTGAAGTACCTGTCATCTCTCTCCTGCACCATCTCAACTAGAGCAGGACTGACTCCCCATAAGTTTTCTGTAAATAAGTAACTACTTAAAGCAGGCAGATCTGGTGGCAAAGCAACACTCCCTCATCCAAATGAAATCTCCACAAAGAAATGAGGGACATCTTTGGAAAAAATCTCTTTGCCCTTGAAGTAGTAAGCCTCTGATTTTTTAACTACTGTTCTCAAAGGCTTCATCTTTTGATTCACACTAAGATTGTGTTTCATTTGAAAACAAAGATCAAGTGTCAGATCAAAAGGGAAGATCAAGCCCTGTGAGATGTTATTAAGGCAACCCCCCCTAATTCATAGCCTAAGCAATTAAGTGCAAGGCAATCCAGCAAGACAGAAGGAAAAGTAGACGTACTTTCTGATGGTGCATGTGCTTCCTGAGCAGATTCATCTGGACCCTGTACGGAATCATATCCAGATGACGCTGTCTCACTGAGATTATCGTCTTCATTAACCATAGTGACAGTGGGTAGAGGTCTCTGCCCACTGGATCCTGAGGGTTGCACAGGCTCAGACCGTGTTCCTACATCCATCTTTGCAGAGAAAAACAAAGAGAAAATGGTTAAGTTGCAACTTGATAGGAGGCTGAATCTTTCCAAGGGACTAATGCTTGCAAGGATTGAGTCCAGGGCACTTTTACCCAGAGATTAAAAAAAAAGGAATAAAAGTTCTGCTGTTAACTTCCACCATCATACGGGAAAAGCAGTTATGGCCTAATTGAGTGGGAAGTTCAGACACAGCTTCTGCATTCTTCACTCATTTACTGCCCAGTACCACAAAAAGAGAGTCTCCCTTCCACTCAGTGCAGACTCCCCCAAGCAAATTCTGGCATACATTTTAGCTGGCCCAGGCAGTGTCAGGCATTGGCAAAAGCAGCTTCCCCTGGCACTTGCAGCAATGAGCAATTACAGGACACATCAGAAGTTCCTGATGTATCCTAGGAAATCATGTGGCTCCAGGAACGATGTACATGCTGAGATTCACTTTTCAAGGACTCTGGGTACTGAGGAGCTGAACAGAGGTTTCAGGGACAGTATGAGCTGTCAAAGTCTGCCCAAAGCTTTGATAAACACCCTTAGCTGCAAGCACAAGACTTAAGAGTGATTCTTCCCTGCATGATAGTCAGCTTTGGCTGACGTTCTGCCCAAGGCTTTAGGTGATACCAACTCAGACCAGATCAGCTGCAGGTTTCCCCAAGAGGGACACAGCAGTCCTGCAGCATCTGGCCACTGACATGGCAACACCTGGGCTTATCACCAGAGCTCTAGAGGCAGCAAGAAACAGCTCAAGGTGTAGTTAATACACCAGTGTAATACTGACAATGGCAGCTGCCACTGTGACAGACTGCTGGCTTACCTCAACACCCAAAACTTTGAGGATGTCACATTTGCACAGTGGACACGTCCCGTGTTCCAGAAGCCAGGGGTCGATACAGGTCTTGTGGAAGACATGGCTAGTGGAAGAAGGTAGGCAACAGGTTAGGTTTCATACCAGGAAGACCGCTTGGTAACACTGAGAATTTATTCCTTCTAGAGTGGACGACCTTATTTTGTCTCAAGTTTCAGTTGAAAGTTATGGATAGTTGATCTCTCAGCTTGTTTGTGCTTCTCAGTATGGCAATACAACTTGCTAGAATTCAGCATTATCATTTTTGCTACACCAATCCAAAGCTTTTTTTTTTTTCCAAATCCATTTTCAAATACATTCCCAGCTGGTAATTTAACTAAATACAATTATTGACATCTCAGCCTCAGCTTCAAGGTTAACTTCTGTCGTGCAGATGCAGAGGACTAAATAGCACTTGTTTCTGTTTGAACTACATAGACAAATCATCTCATGGAGTAATGTCCTCGAGATAAACTGTGCTCCCACCCCTTTGCTTTGTCTATGCAATCACTGTGTATTCCAAGTGGCTACTTGGCAGGCTGTGCACTGAAGAAAGTAAATATAGTTCAGCCATCACAGATGCAAATGTGTGCTTCTATTACGACATTCACTTCCACAATGGGTCTAAATTAGGCCACAGATTTAGGAGGATGACTTGAAATCCTGTAATCTGCCTGTTCCCTCAGCCTGAATAGAAGCAGCAAGGCAGACAGGCACTGCTCAGTATTAATCAGCTCTATTATGAGACAAGTGCAGAGATCACCACATCCAGTGTTTAGGAGCCTATGGCCCAGTAGGACCCAAGGATTCTCCAGTTCAGCCCACATAACTAGCACTTCCTTCCAGCTGCACCAACTTAATGTTTACAGTACAACCTGAAACTTCCTGGATGCCTGACTATTTCCTTGGATTTAACATTGGATTTGTGTATCTGCAACTATAAATCCCTTCAGTTTGACTCTCTGGACAAGAATGCCCTTAGCAAATACCCACACCCCAGGGACTCAGATACCACCAGTGTGACTCACAGGAGCATTTGATTGCTTGCTTCTTTCATAGATACAGTTAAATGCTTTCAACAAGTAAAGTCTCAATGTTGAGGTCAACCATCAAAATCAAGTGTGTTCTTGCAGTAAACATCCATTTATAAGTCATGTGAGAGAGAATTTAATATGATTGATACTGGCAGAGATCACCACTGGTGAAGAGTATCTAGTCCATCCAGTCATCTTAAGCATGTGCCTCTTAGGGCTGCATTTGGGCCCGGGAGGAATGAAACATCACAACTGCATGGAAAAGCAGTCTTAGAGCAAAGCATAATGCAGCAAAGTTCAGAAGAAGTTACTCCACTCTTACCCCAATAAGTCATGCTTTGTTTGCAAGTTCATATCAAGATTAGCAGGATTTATAGGGAAATAATGAGAAGTCAGGTCTCCTATCAGCTAGAAGTATCTGGAGCTTGTCTAAAAGTTTCTGTACTTGTAGCATTTAGTTTGTTACTAAGCAAGACTACCCATGAGCATAAACGTGACAAGACAACAGATTAATCATTCACACGTGCCTAAAAGCTTATTCAGTTTTTTTTTTTTCTAAAGTATTAGGCATTAGATCAAAGAAGTTGGTTGATAACACCTTAGCAAACCAACTTTGTGTTATCAAAACAGCTTAAGAGGTCCTACTGCTTGGGAGCAGAGAAAGCCTTTGCAAAACTGTAACCTGGTGGAAAGGGAACTCCAGCTGGAATTCAACAGTGTTTGACAGATAGCACTGCTCACCACACAACACCAGCTACAAATTTTGCTATTCTACAGAACTTTTCATACACCAAAATTTTTCCAGGTGCTTTTTGTAACCCTCCCCAAAGGTTATGAAACTTCTTCCTATACACAATTTGGGCAGTTCACATGACAGCCCTCTGATTTTCAGAAGCTTGGCCAGAGCAGTCCCATTCAGCAGGCACAGGGGGAGTCCCACAGAACAAGTTTCCTTAAGTCCTGAAGAAACTTAATTCCTCACCTTAGGAGCAATCCCAGTCTTTGTGCTACACTACTGGGCTGCCGCAGCAGTAAGATACAACAGGGGAGAATTCTAGAAAAATAAACTGCTATAGTTCTATTTTGGTCTCTGTTTTGGCGGATGGGTGAAAGGGGAGAAATGTCTTCTTCTAAACTACAGAAGCCAGAATGGTTTAACAAGTTTAGCGGAAGCACAACCCCCTTAGTAAGAAGTAAATTAAGGGACAAGAAATGGGCAACGTTTTGCCAGTTACCTACAATTTAGTGGTAATATTCTTATACATCAGCAAAGGAAGAAATCTTTAAAAAGCCCTGGCATGCCCTTGGGGTCTGCCAAGCTATGCCTGTCAGTCCACTCATGGGGAAGTTATGAACACAGGGCATTGGGGCACACTGAAAGTGCGTATTTACACAGTTCCTGTTGTTCAAAACATTGTTTTGACAGAGATTCAAGAATGCTTGCTGTGCAACAACTTGATTAAAGTTTGATCAGCTTTGTTAACACAGCAGAGGGATCAACAAGTAACAGCCATGCTTATGGATTTGGGGTAAAGGGGCAGTTTGGAAGACAACTTACTTGCAAGTCAGAACACGCATTACATCGTTTGGCTTATACTGTTCAAAGCACACAACACAGGAATCCCCATCTGGACCAGTTTCCTAAAACAGTGAAATGAATTTACAGCATTAACAGACTTTGAAAGATTCCTCTGAACTCCAGTCAGATTTACTGCAGACAAAGGGGTCTAGCTAAAGTCATCCAAGATGCTCCCACATATAATCTTACATAAACACACTGTGTGGATTACTCACAATCAAGCTGACACTTCAACAGAAGCATTTAAAGTTTAAACCCCTGGTTTAGAATTTCAGCTTGGATTACTGGAGGCAGTGCTGTAGAGGTTTAGAAACTGCTAGCTCCAGTTTTAGCTACAAAAAGAAAAGCCAGGGAAGCTGATTAGATACACTAGTTCACCTTTAGGCATCTTTGCCAGCAAAATTAGGACCTCTCACCTCAGCAAGACTACAAGCAAACGACTAACAGAATAATCTGATTTATAAGAATATAAGGAAGTCTTGCTGCCTGGAAAAGGACCTGGTCTGAAAGAGGAACTGCCTCTGCCACCAACAGTTACGGGCTCAGAGAGACTTCTGCATCCTGATCCAGTACTATAGACCACTCTCCAGGCTCTGCAAAGGCTGTGCCACAACATACAGGAGATCATATGATCAGTCCTACCTTGTCCCCTTCCTTCAAGGTGCGCAGCTGCATCTCTTCAATGGCCTTCTTAGCCCTGGCCCGCAGTCGTCGCTGTGACAGAAAGCAGTCCTGGTTAATTAAACGCAGTCATTTTTCTATTAAGTTACTCATACTTACCCAGGTGCCCACTAACAAGCAGGCAACAGTTTTAGAACCCAGATGTTATCACAACAAGCCAAGTAAGCATGACCATGCTATTTCAAGACAACATGAAACAGAGTTTTGGGACATACTGATGTGGTTACTGACTAGATGACGCACCAACAAGGCACTAGCATCTGCTTTGCTTTTACCTAACCTTTCACAAGTGCAGGAATTCCAAGGGTTTCTTCTTGATCAGATTAGACCCAGCCAAAACAAAAAGAAGCCTTCAAACTGACTTGGTACAGGAGACTGAACACCAAGTCCGACAATCAGTAGCTTTACTCACTTTATGGCACCTTCCTGCCACACACTGACGTCCTGATGGAAGGTGAGAGATTCTGTACCGGTCAGCCCACTTACCACCAACGCACCCTTAGCGCTCCTCTGTCTCCACTGATTTACAGCTTGCCTGGCAACTGCTGGTGTCCAGCTGTCAGTGCAGCACTGGAATTAGCCCAGGAGCCAACCTCTCTGTTTAAAGGTCACAGGTTGGGGCTGTTCCACCAACACAAAGAATAGGACTGTGCTCTCCCTCCCTGGTGCACTTACTGCCTCAGGACAGGGAGGCGTATCAGGCAGCTCTGCAAGTGGTGTCCCAGCACAACTTACCCCGGGGACAGACCAGTCTTCAGTTTTGCAGCTAACCAAAAAAACCTCTTTCCAATTCAGCTGCTCCGTGCAGGGACCCTGCACTGTTAGCTTTCCAGCATTCCATCTCCTTAGGCATTTTAGCCCAGTCACATGAATCTTTTCCAAGTGCAGTGCTGGTGGCACAAGTACAAAAGGACAAGTGGGTGGAAGGCTGCTGCTGACACATAACAAACTCACATGGACTGGCCATTCAAGTCTGCACAAGATTCCCTGTGCTGAAGCAGTTAATGGCAAACAACTTGATTTACATGGTCCCCTGGGACACTGTCAAACACGCTTGGTGCAGAATGAGCTATTTGTGTATCAATATTGTTTTGGAGACTTAAGATGCGCAGGCTTTGGACAATTTAATAGCTGATAATTATTAACAACTATCAAGGAGGAGACAGAATCCAAAGGCAAAGGATGCAAACACATTTTCAGGCAGATTTTTGTAGGAACAAGAAGCAAGTGAGTTTTCCTGGAAGCTTTTGCTGAAGACATGAATGTTTGTTTCTGTATGTCACTTATGGGTAACTCTGGAATGATGTTCCCCTTGTCAGTGTTTGAGAGAACAGCCATGGACTGCTGTTTACTGAGGCCCCTAGAAGTCTGAGCAGCAAATGTGGTAAAAATCAACAGAGGAAGAATGCAGCAATATTAGTACTTCTCGTACGTAGCCAGAACCATCACCACTACTTGTTCTTAAATGAAAACTAAACTTTCTAGGAATGTATTCCCTCATTTGGTATCTCATCTACACATCTCATGTCAGGTCAAGCATATTAGACAGGACCCAAGTGGCTGCACTGTTAATAATTTACCAAAACAATATTTTAAGTTTTGCATAGGCACCAGTTTAATTGCTCTTCATTAAATGCACCAGTGGCAAAGTCACCTTTAACACTGACTGTGGCAAGTACAGCAGAACACCCCTCCAGAGGATGAAGAAAGGAAGCAAGAGGACAAATTTTATTGAATAGTCTACCAGGATACTTGAGCTTGGAATGTCAAAGCATTTTGCAAAGCCAAGTTTTTCAAGAAAATGTTAAATGTTAATTCTGTTAGAAGTCTAAGAGTTATGAAGTCTAAAAGAGACTAGAGTTATGTTAGAAGTCTAAAAGTCCCAACCCAGCTACTCTACAAAAAAATAGCTAAGTTGAGGAAAAAGAATCAGGATATTACAAAACAGGTCAGGCCCCAGCTCCTATCCAGGCTCTGGCATGTTGAAGTAGTGAGGTGCCTAACTGGGAAAATTAGGTTTGGAGTCACATAGTCCTCAGCCTTCCCCAGTCCAACACTGCCTATTTTACCTCCAGCCCTTTCTGCATGAGGGGGCAGAGTGCCTTCCTGGCATCCTGTGAGCATGGTCATGGCAGTGCAGACAAGAAAGCTCTAAGGAGGTCAGGAACTCCTGCTTTTCTCCTGTAAGCTAAGGAAGCTCTTCCCCACAGGTAGCTACTGCCATGAACACAGTTTTGAATCGTGGAAAGTTGAGCAACCCACCTCCTCCAAAGCCATTAGTTAGGTAATTTCTCAGCTGCAGCATCTAATCTTTATGAAATCAATGGAAGCAAAGATTTGAGCTGAAATTAGAAACCAGGTCACTGATAATATCATGGGCCATTCTGCATTACTAAGAAAGGTTGCTATATTGAGGAACTGAATTTGTCAGTACTCCGCTGACTAAAAAGGTAGCAAGCCATCCTACCACACTTGTCTTTGCTCACTAACCACATGGTGCAGTAAGAGACTGCAGAGGTGGGGACTTACATTTCAAGCCCAGAAGAAAAGATGCATTCAAGAGGGAACTAGCAGGTTGCAAAGAGTTTAGCTGGAGAGCTCATGAGGAAAGAGCCACTCCGTTTTAACTAACTGTGGTAGGGACATATGTGATACTAAACTTCTCTTTTCACTTGGACCAGAAGACAACATTGACTGGCTCTTCTCAACAGTCACTCCACTTTTTAAAGAAACCACATTACTGACTTTCATGCAATTCCTGCTCAAGCAGAGTGAGAGACAGCTTCTGCCTTCAAAAATCTACATCAGAGAGCACATTTAAAGCCTGGGTTATATGTGATCAAGCCATCCAAATGGCGAAATTTGAAGTTTCTGAACAGCCTGACTGGCTATAAGAGATTCCTTCAGAGAACACCTAAGTCTCGTTTCTCTCAAGCCAAAATAAAAGGAAAAACATGTTGCCAATATGGTAATACCCAAAAGTGATCCAGTTCAAGCAGGGGTTACAACAGTCCCACGTGGGAAGGGTGAGGGTCAGCTAAGAGCAGCTTAGCTCTCTCACAGCCTCCAATACATCAGCATTACGGCTGCACTGCAGTTCAGGGCCTAAAATTTGTAGGAGACACAGTCAGCTAAACGCAGCCAGCTGTTTTCTCCAGACAGTTTACTTTTTGTTGTTCTTTAGGAAGGTTTTAAGCTGTTTAAAGGCATATATCTTAGTACTTCAAAGACCCATTCCTTCCTGGGGAACAAATAAATACAGTCATTTTGGAGCTTAACCAGTATTTTGCCCTCAAGGTCCACACTGTGGAGGCCTGGGGATATAAAAAAAAAGCAATGGCACAGACTCACCTGCTCCCTGGACTGGGCCCTTGCAATAATGAGTCTCCGAGCAGAGTAAGAGACGTAGCAGCCCAAGGTTGCTGCTGCAACAACGAAAAACGACACGGAGATGAAGAGGATGGTGAAGATATTCATCGAGAGACTGCGCTTTTTCCCCACCTCGATGACCATTGTCACTCTCATGCCGCTCTGGATCCGCCGCAGGATTTCCACGCCTTTCAGGTTGCCAATCATAATCGCAACAATCTGTTCAGCACCTGCAAAGGAGAAGGGGAATCCACGTAACAGTTACCAGGTGTTGTATCAGAGTCAATGTCTTAGATGTTGCAGTTCAAGTGCTACAGGAAAGACCGTGGGAAGTTTCTAACTGGTATTTGCAGATTCAACCTGAGCTGATGAAGCAAGTGACATCACCATATGCCTGTCCAGCTGAAAGGTATGCCCAATTACCTGTGAGCTGCATATTTAGGGCATGTTTAGAATTCACTTGTCTCCATAGCACTCCTCACTCCTATACAGGACACTCATTGTCCTATTTAGACACAACACTTTGGTGATTTACATTTTAACATGCCTTTGAACAACGTGAAGTTAAAAATAAATCCTCTACAGAGTGAGGTCACTGAAGATTACAGTATCTGTGTGGGGATTGCTTCCTGTAATGGATCCGACTCCCTTCCTGCTCAGCTGCCACTTCTTAACACCTCTTTTCTAAATTTGACAGTACTGTTGAATACTTCCCCAGACACTGAGCAGTCAAAGCCATAGATCAGCCTTTCCTTCTGTATTCTCAGCAGCAACTGAGAAATGATTTGAGTGAGATTTGGTTATGAACTATAAATGTTTTTGTGATTTTCTAATGCAAATTCAGAGGGAAGCAAATATGGAGGGAGGTATGCTCAGCTTTTAATCAGTTGGTGGCAAGATGGCAAACACCATCCTGATTTTAACAACAGGTTTTAATCGCTCAGTTGAACATCATGACAAATCAAAGGAACCAAGGGTTTTATGGTAGGAAGAAATTTCAACCAGCTCTAGCCCCCAAGCACAGACCAGAAAAAACTGCTTTCCTTTCAGTGACATGCAAGGGCTTGAGGACACTGGATACCATTTGCAGGAACTTCAGACGGGCCCAATGTAACAGAGAGGCTCTTAAGAGGTAAAGATTTTAAAAAAACCCAAACCCAAACAAACACACACAAAAAAAACAACTAAACAAAAAACAACAACAAAACACACACACAAAAGCGACAACAACCAACCAAACAAAAACACACACACTTAAAAAACCACCACCAAAACCCAATGTGGAGAAAGGGAGATGAGTAAATTATCACTGGTATCTGTCTAAACTAAACACAAGAAAAATAGATTTGAAGACCAGCTGATGAGGAGTCCTGCTGCATTAAAATATCACCTGCACAACATTCATAAAAGACACTGCATGGTGGAGGAACAAAGACTGTTATGGAAGTGCTCTTTTAACCCAGCCAAACACTTTTATGGGAGACCAATCATTTGTTCCTCTGCTAAGAGAAACTGCATCCAACTTTCAGCTACCAAAAACAGAAATGGTGCTAAATCACAAAGACTGTCATTGCAGAAAGTGCTCATTAGTTCTCCAGCTCGTTCACACAAAGTCTGTGATCCAGCATGGCAAACAACCCTCCTTAGTGGGACTAAACTTTAATGAGAAGGACATCACAAAGGAGAGAGGAAAAAATAATTTAAAAAATAAAAATCAGTCAAGCTGCAACTACTGTCCTTTAGGATGAACTAGGGCTTATACATCAGTTAGAAAAGGAGCCAGACTCAGGTGTTAGGGGCAAGCAAAAAATTAAGCATGGGTCAAGTCAGAAGCTAAGACACGCTTTCATAAGCATGGAAGAAAGTGGGAAAGATCAGTCTACAACAACAAGAAAATAAAAAGCCTGCCAAAGAAAAAGGCAAAAAAAAGGTTAGGGTTAGTGAAGGCTTGGTCTGCCTTATTTCCCTTCGCTTCTGCATGTCTCACAGTAAATATAGCTTGTGGTTATATGCAACACAAGACACTACGTAGGGATTCCTGTTAATGAAATGTCACCATCAGCCTGCAAAACCACTCCAGCTACTAAGCCATCTGCTGTGGATGAGTTTTACCCTTAAAGAAAAAAAACATCTTCTATTTAAGTCTCAGGCTGATCAGTTCACAAAGATGTCTTTAGATGACAGCTTTAATTCCTCCTGACTCTTTTCACCTCCAGAGATTTCTCTTGCAGTTTCAGCTCTGCTTTAGATAAGCACATGCAAGCAGCAAGCTGGTGGCTTTGACACTGGCACAACAAGGGCAGAAGAGTGGCCATTCCTGTCAGCACCACGTTTAGGACAACTGCTGTGTTTCTAGGATAAAAGCATGAGGATCACGCCACCCAACACTCCCTGAGCTGCTGGATGGGTCCCATCCTGACATGTTACGGTGACCTTGAAAGAACGACCTGGACAGAGACTCGAGCATCATACTGGAAACAAGGCATTTGAGAGGACATCTGCAGAGGCGTCTCAAGCACAGCAGCTGCCCTCAACTGTCAGCTCCCCCCTTCCACACACACACACACAGACTGCAGCAAAGCAAAAGGAAAGTCAGTTCCTTGTGCATGGCAAAAATCACATAGAAACCCAAGCTCCTTGCCCAGGTGTTGTCAGCTTTTGTGGTTCAGGTAAAGCTTCTCTAACAGTTTTTAAGGGACACTCGAAGGTGAAATTAAGCTGCTGCCTGTTTAGCTAATAATGGGCTCACTGCTAAACAGAAACAAGACCTGTTTAGTTAAACATTCCCCAGCCTCTTTCCTTTCCCATTCCCTGTGAAACTGGAGAGGGAAAGTTATCCAAGTCTTTTGACAATCACAACCTGCCTCTGTAGATTTGGAGTTTTGCAGAAGGTACCTGCTGGTCAAAATCCGAAGGAAATGGGTTGGCACAGATGAAGCACAAGCACCTCAGTGGTGTGTTGTGTGGCGAAGAGCTGGGACACAAGCAGATTGGGCACACAAGGACAGTGCATGACTGAGATCAAAATTTTACCTTCCTGTGTCAGGTTGACTTAAATGCAGAGTGGAGTTTGCATCTATTTATAACAATATCGATACCCTGCAAAGACTTCGCTTTTTCTGCCATTACACTTCTGCTCCCTCTAAACATCAAGTTGGAGGATTGGCAATTCAAGAGAGAAAAGTAACATATAAGGGCAGCATAGAGCTGGGAGCATGAACTTCTGCATAGTGAACACCTGTCTTTTCATATTCATTTAAGGGGATTATTATAATCCAGTACTAATCTTGTGTGTGCTACAGATAAATCTATCCTGAACCAAGAAAACTGTAGGTCCTGGAGGACACTCACCCCACAGTATTTAGCAGACTGCAATGGAACCTAATCCACAGTTATCAGCAGTCACTTTTAGCAATAAAATCACATTCTCTTCATGCATTAAAAGCACATCAAGGCAAGGTTCAGATCTCAGGGCCAAACAAACCCCCTGACCAAAGACAACTCAAGAACTTCAGCTCCAAGTCCGCTCCTCTACCCCCACTCAGAAGTGGTTTCTCAGCTTGTTCAGTCATTGGAACCATTTTGCATTGTTTAAACCAAGCAAATTCCACTTCAGTTAAGATATGAAAGACACCTTCATTTTGGTTTAAAGACCTCAGTGTAGCTTTGGGCAAATTCCATAGATTGTTCTTTTCTCGGATAGCAAAAGCCACACCCCTGTAATGTCTCTATCACCACTAACCATGAACAGGATATAAAATTGTTATGGGACCCTTTCTTCTTCGGGAGCAGACCAAGCTGCAACACAGTTCGGTAAAAACATTTGAGGAAGGCAATAATTCTGAAGGCAGTTTTAAGAAATAAGGTATAAAAGATGATAAGTAGGCAAGTTATTTCAGGACAAGGAAAAGCTAACATGCCATACACAAACTCCAATATTTTAGATTCTGTAATTTTTTCCCCCTTTCTGAAATTCCAAAGTTTTGCATCACTTTTAAGTAGAGTGAAATTAACTTTTGCCAGTATTCTTTCACTTTGTCCAGAGAGTGCCTTGTGCAACCTGTGTCTCTGCTGTGCTACAGTTGTGTTGCTTCTCCTCAGAACCAAAGCAGTTCACCCCAACACTTCAGTCAGAAATACCCCCGCACAGTCCTGGTGGTACCAGCAATCAATTTCAAAAGCCCCGTCTGACCATTGTGTAAGCCACTTGCTCAGAAAGTGCAGAATGGAAGAAATCACTTCTGATTTTGAATGTTCATGTACAAAAAAACCCAAAACAAACAAACAAAACCAAATCCAAAACAACAAACAAACAAAAGGCAAAAAACCCCAGACTTTGGAGCTTGAATTCTCAAAGAAAGGTCAGGCTCTCCTCAACCAGAGCAGAATCAATATCTGAAGGCTCTTTCAGGAGACGAAATGCAAACTCTCAACTTGATGGCTTTATCTTTGCTTTTATCTACATGACATGGTACTTTCAGCACAGAAGATCAGCGGTAGCTGTGTCTTCAGCCTTAGTCAAAGAGGTAGAGGTATTCCCCTGGTGCCTCTCCAACTCCAGCATCAGCAGGAAAGCATTAGGAGATCAAGCCATCTCCTGTACTGTGACATGAAAGACACTGTCAGTTGACACTCCAACCATTTCCTACAGATTAGCACACCTGACTCCTCAGGCATGTAAGAGGAGTATCTGATACACTGGCTTCAGGTTTAAAAAGAAAAAAAAAAAAAAAGAAAAGAAAAGAAAAAGACATCTTAAATATTGCTTATCTCATTGTACTGGGATTTCTGGTGGTTATCAAACAGGCTGGTACAAGCTTAATGTTATCTGTTACAGTAGGAAGGAAAATAAACTATCATTGTACACAGACTGATCTGGTATTATGACATGACGTAATCCACCTCAGGTGACAGGAGAGCCCTGCACACAGAAGCCATCGTGTCTCAGCACTGTACCGCTCCAGGGACACCAGGGCTCTCCCTGGCCTCAGACCCTGTGAAAGCAGAGCCTGCAGGCCAGCTCTGCTCTCATCCACGGTACAGTGCGGACAAAAAAGGGTGCTGACTGCTCTCATCCAGACGCACCAGGCAAAATCTCATCAGGAATGTGCCCATCCCCACAATCATCCTCCGTCGCAGACACTGTCAGAGGAAACGCCTTTATTGCCCTGCAATAAGCTCTCCCCTTTGCAAGAGGGGAGGGTGTCTCAACTCATAGTTCAGGAACAATTTAAGCCTGGATAAGCTGACATGTTCGTAGGCTTGTCCCTTCTCCTTCCCCTGCTCTGCCTGTTCTCCACTCCAAACATTACCTGGCACCAAGATAAAAGAATTGCTCACTTCCAGACTATTTTACAGTTATTTAAAGTAACAGCCCCTTGTGACCTCAGCTTTTTGATTGAACTGTCTTCTTCCTCACACTATCTCCTAGGCTTAATTAAATCCACTTTCAGCTTGCTTTACTTGACAGATGGCACTATGCCTGATCTCTTCCTCCTCCACACACAACCCTTTCAGCACACAGAGGTAAACATTCACACAAAATCATGGAATGGCTGGGGTGGGAAACAACCTTTGGAAACCATCTAGTCCAACCCCCCTGCCAAAGCAGGTTCACCCACAACAGGTTGCACAGGATCACATCCAGACAATTTTGAATATCTCCAGTGAGAGAGACTCCACATCCTCTCTGGGCAGCCTGTTCCAGTGCTGTCCCCCTCACTGTAAAGTTTTTCCTCCTATTCAGATGGAACTTTCTGTGTTTCAGTTTGTGCCTGTTGCCCCTTATTCTGTCACTGGGCACCACTGAAGAGACTCTGGTCCCATCCTCTTGACACCCATTCTTAACATATTTGTTGTTGATAATAAAACATGTTTCTCCAGGCTGAACAGGCCCAGCTCCTTCAGCTTTCCTCATATGAGAAATGCTCCAGTCCCTCATCATCTTCATAGCCCTTCACTGGGCTCCATCCAGGCCCTCCATGTCTGTCCTGAACTGAGGAGCCCAGACCTGGACACAGCACTCCAGATGAAACCTCACCAGGGCTGACTGAGGTACGATCACCTCCCTTGACCTGCTGGCAATGCTTTTGCTAATGCACCCCAGGATAACCTTTGGCCTTCTTGGCACAAGTGGCTCATGGACAGCTTGTTGTCCACCAGGACCCCCAGGTCCTTCTCCACAGAGCTGCTCTCCAGCAGCTCAGCCCCCAGACTGTACTGGGGCCTGGGGTTATTTCTCCCTAGGTGCAGGACCCTTGCTGAACCTTCTCTACCTGGCTCTTCAGGCCTCACTGAACAGCAGCACAGATTTCTGGTGTACCAGCCACTCACTCCAATTCTGTGTCATCAGCAAAATTGTTCAGGGCATGTGCTGTCCCTTCATCCATGTCACAGATGAATACAGTGAACAAGACAGCAAGACACATGAAAAAGTATTAAAAGTTAGCAGGAATACTCAGGAATGGAAGGCAAGAAATTAAACTTTTAAAAATGGGGAGAGAAGCATTAGAGAAAGAGCCTTAGAAGAGTAAGGACGGCACAGTAAGATCAGAAGAAAAGGAAGAAGAGAAATCCCCTGCTAACTGGTGTTTGTGTTGCACAAAAGGAACTCCTGTTCATGCCCACAGTGGTCTTTGCCTGGAGGAACATGCCACCACATGCTCCTCACCAACACAGCATTTATTAACGGGACTAACATGTCAGCCTAAGGAGACTCCTCAGTGAGGCTGCCCTCCAGATGGGCCACCCAACGTTACTGTGGAGAAGGAAGATTTCCACACTGGGAAGTGCGGGGAAACTTTTACCAAACAGGCTGAGTGTCTGAAGGAGCACATCAAGACCAAAGGTGGATACTGGAGGTGGAAACAAACCCGCACTCTATTTAGTTTAGATAGTGTTATTATTTGTTGAGTGAATCCAACAATTACCAGCCTTTTTCTTCTCCCCCTCTCCCCTTTCTGAGCCTTTAAGACTTATATAAATGCTCCCCGGCCCTAAATCTTAGAACATTTGTAACATGAAATCATCCTTAAGAACAGCATCCAAGACAGTAACATTCATTAAGGGCACAGAGATTAACAAGATCTGTAGGACGGCTCTCTTCACGTGCTCCTTGGTCAGTGGCACTTGCAAGAGTAAAGTATCACCTTTCAGTCTTCCAAACAGCATCTAATACCCCCTGGAGAAACAGAGAGCAACATTCCCTAATGAAGATTCTTTGGTTAATTTACTCAACAGCCTTCAGCAGTTTTGATTTAGTAAATACATTGCTCACCCTCTTTGAGAGATGTTGAGCTCACTGCTAAGTATCTATCCCTTGCTCTCCACATGCTGGTGGCAGCTAAGTGCTCACCGGGAGCTAGTGAGTTTGAGAAAGCTAATGGTAAAATGATGCAAGTCAGCACAGGGTAAGCCAGAAGGCATCTGTCTGTGGAAAGATGACAGCTCACAGTGGATACAGTGGGGAACCGTGCTGAGCTGATCGCTGTGTGCTCACCAGCACATTCAGGACTGGAGGCAAACAAGCACTGTCATTGTTTTAGGGACATGGTGTCCCACACAATGAAGCCTCTGCTACCACAGCTGTCACTTAGGATTTTAATTCATCCTTTCACATCTCAACAGCCCAGTAAACCCAGAGAGCAAGGGCACTTCACAGACCTATTTCAGGCTACCTAAAGGGTGATGCCTACCCTGCGGTTTCCCATGGCACAGAGGTACCTAAATTATATCACAAGGAGCAACGGCAGGGATAAGAAGTTGTCAATAGCACTAGTTAGTGTATCCAGCTTCTCAATGCCTCTCCTGCTCACAGACCTTGATGCTCTGGGCAGCCCCAGCTCACTGTCACACCCCACCTTACCCTGCAGGTGGGGAGATCAGGGTCACCAGCCAGACCCACATACCAGCGCTGGCTGTCTGAATGCCACTATAGCAGTGAGATTAATTTATTCCAAACCAGGCAGCCAGGAGAACCAAACCGAGCACGTAAGGACAAATCTGCAGCACATACAAATGGAAAAGTTGTTCTCAGATGCAAAGAGCTACAAATTCCAGACACTAAGGACTGCAAATACCATCGAGGCACAGTAGATGCATGCAAGGTCCTTCTCAAAAAGGAGTGCTGGTAGGAAGGGCTAAATAATCTGCAGAGTCTCACCTGGCCACAGCCAGGGAACATGAGAGAGCAAGTGTTGTCAGTTAGACCTCGCATCCTCATTCCTCACCCCAGATGTCCTCAGCACAAGTCTTCACTCTGCAAAGGAGAGGTGTACTAGTTGTTTACAGAATGCTTACAAAGCCTCAGCACAGCCTGCCTTGGGATTACAATTCTGTCTCAATCTTTTAACATTTTTACAGCTCACATCAGCCTTTTAATACCATGGGAAAGTTTTAGCTTGTTTCTGAAGATCACACCTCATACAAAGTTGGAGCAGAGCACAATTAGACACTTTTGCCATACACTGTTTTCTCTAAGCATATGGAGATAAGCCTTTACCTCAGTGAAATTCCTGCAGAACAAGTTAAGTGGCTGTGCTACATATTTAACCTTTCCTTCTCCTTTCACCCACTGATGCAAGTTTATACTTGAACCAGATCTTGTTAGCCTGAGACACGCTGTTACTGCTTTAGCCAGAATTATTCAGCTGTGTTCCCCCAGAATAAGCCCTCTTCTGATCAGGTGATGTGCTTCTCAAGTCTAGAGTTATACCACCAGAAAGAAACCCAAGAAAATTTTCACAGTTCCTTCCTGACCTGCAGAGAATTCTTCTCCACCAGCTGCAGGGACATATTGAACACCAAAGAATGCTTTCCATGGGTACCACCATAGCCCCAAGCCACCTAACAGCCTGGTTCTACCTTAAGGCAAGATCCACCTTTAAAACAAACCAACTCTTGCCCTGCGCTTTTTTCCCCACATGCTGCTGGTTTTCTCCAATCAAATGTCTTTTTCAGAAGGTCAATAGAGATTACAGAGAGGTGCAGTTATGAGCACACAGAACTGTACTTTGAAACCTTGCTCAGCCTGCCACAGAGCGGTACCATCTTCTTAAACTGCGCACAATAAAACCTCAAGTTTGTTAATTGATATGGGTTTGTGCTTATAAAAGCACAAAGTAAATGTTACTTTGGACTCCATTAAATTCTTGGCATTCTACACATTAAAGATGATTAGGCAGAACTTGATCATATCTGAGTTGGCTATTTATTTTGTTCTGTTGTTTTTATTGTCAGGGTTGTTTGTTCTGTTGGGTTGTTTTTGTTGGGAGTTTTGGGGGGGGTTGGGGTTTTGGTTTTTGGTATTTTGTTTTGTGGGTTTTTTTTTTAAGTTGGCACACCAAAAGGTTAAATCAGAGCACTAATATGAGCAATAAGGAATTCATCAGACTAACCATGATAAGAAAAAAAGTCTCTGGAAGCAGGATGAGTAGAACAAACACTGCTTCAAATACAGGCCCATTTAAGTCTCTAAACGATAAAGTTGCTTCAAAAGCCAAGTTTGACAGCCCCAGAAAAAGGCACACAGCACTTTTAGATAAGGTTCTGTTGCTAACTTTGTATTTTGTTGCTACCAAAGTTCGGTGAAAAAAAGCATGTTGTGCCATACATTTTACCAAAGCCCACCCACAGGGATCTTCCTTCTCCACCAGGCAGATGACAACTCCTGCCCTCAGCACCGCTGGCAGGAGGAGATGCTACCCCAGGCACATCAAAGCTCTGAGGCTTTTGCCCCAGCAAAGACATCTGCCCACTACTTCCCATTGCCTCAGCTTGGAGGAAGTGCTTGGCCTTGTCTGGTTTCACTTGATGGCATATGATAGCCCCAGTTAGAGCAGAAATGAAGCCAATGAGGAAACCCAGACTGTGAAGTCACCGTTAGCACAGCTACAGCCGTTACAGCCACAGCGGGAGCTGCACTGGCACAAAAACAGTTCTTTAGGAGCAGGGCCACCTTCACCACTGCCTCCAGAAGAGCTGGGGCATCCAGTGCCACCAGCAGAGGCCAGGAGACCCATCCCAAAGCACAGTTCAGCAAAGGGCAGTATGACCAGCTCTGACCTCCTAAGTGTGAGGCGCAGTGCTGTAGGCTGAGCTCATCAGCATTACACAAGCAGAATCCCGCACTTGGCAAACCCAGTGAGGCTGGTGACAGGTAGCTCGCTTCACCTTGGCCGGGCTGTGTTCAAAGCCTGCAATGTTTGTCAAGTTTGACTGGAGAGCACTGGCTCCCAGCAGGGGCAGAGGGCAGGGCTGGCCCAAGCACAGCATGTCACCAAAGCCCCGTAAGCAGAAGGAAGAGCATCGCTGTGGGAAGAGGCAAGAACAGAGACTCACAGACAAACACGATGATAGAGGCAGAACTCAAGTTCGGAGAAAAGGGAGGCTGGAACAGGAAAGAAAGTGAGGGACTAAAACAAGGACAAGCAACAGCAGCAACAAGCTTAGCTCAGTAATTGTGCTAGGACATGGCAAGGAGGAGTCACACAGATTAAATATGTGGTTTGACAGAAGCTGTCTTCTCCAAGCAGTCCCTGTCCTATTTGTCTGCAGTTCAGCTGGGAAGTTTCAACATGCCCTCAAGCCAGTAACCCATCACACAGGATAATCAGGACAGCTAGAGTCACTCTGACATAAATGCCTCAGCAGAAAGCTTAAGGACAGGAAAAGGAGGGAGCTCCTCTGGGAGCAGACCCTGCAGAGAGCACATGGCTTATTTCAAGAGGCAGCTCCTGGCAAGGTTAAGGTGCTTTAAGTCTCCCAGCAGCCACGATGGAGCAGAGGACAGGAGTACATAGCCCTTCCCCTCAAGAACAGGTTTAGCAGTGACCTACCCAGGCCAGGAGTGCCAAGGGAGCTCCTCCAAGAGCTGCAGGATTAGGCAGGCACACAGTGAACAGGGCTCAAGGCAGGGATGCTCCTGTCAGTTCAGCAGGAGGAACTTGCCCAGCAATAGCCAGATCTCAATAGCATTTGTCAGCTGGTGATTTGATTACATAAGAAAGCTCTGCCTCAGTAAGGCCTGTCCAGACTGTATGTTTTGAATTCTTAAAGCAGAGTACCAACAGTCCTACAGCTCATTAAGATTGCACACAACAAAAATCCAGAGGCAGCTACTTTTTCCTTGTCTCACCAGAACACTTGCCTTCATAGCTAACAGACAGAAATCCTCTCCACCCCTTCTAAGAGTGGTGCTGCAAGGACATCATTATTTTTTTAACCACTCAAAGCTTGAAGACGTACTGTTCATTTTCACCGTTTTATTTAACTCCAGGAGACTTGGCTTCCCAAAGCAGGGCCACTTCACAGAACTCCAACATGCCCAGGAGGTGTGTGCGTATCTGTCCAACAGCTGGACAGAGCCACCAAAGCCACTCACCCTGCTCAGCCTGTCACCAGAAGCCATTTACACAGCCTTCAGCCCAGGGCCGTTTCTCAGGTAACATTAGCCTAAACACAGTCAAATCTCATTCTTCATTTGAAAGATGGGCAGGTCAGAGAAAAAAACCAAAACGCTTCTGGCAAGTAGGAGACTTTCTACAGCAAGAGAAGAGGGGCTCTGTCATCAGCCTCTCCAGAATGGAAAATAACTTTTAAAGTGATTCAGCTTCTTCCACTGTACTGCTGAAAAGTTGCCTATGGAAGAGTCTCGTACTCCGTCTATTTCTGAGCTGGTTAGTGCAGGCATAGGGAGAAACGGTGTCTGAGCATGGAAACGCTCCGTATTTCACGGCCCAAATCAACTCCACAGACTTAACAGGCTTTAAAAAACCTCAGCATGCATCACCGCTGGCGGATACCGACTCGGGCCAGAAACCCAAACCAAAACGCAAACATCGCCAACCCCGCACACCTACAGCCCGGGCCGGGCCTGGCCCGGCCAGAGCGCTCGGGAAGCGCCCGCTCGCCCTCAGCCCCAGCCTCAGCTTTCGGCAATGGTTACTCATTAATGAGAGGAAAACCAACAGCAGCCAGAGCGCCCGGAACAGCACCGGCCAGAAACTCCCCTGGTGCGGGAGAGGCTGGGACATTGCCGGCTGTTCCTGAGGAGCCGCGCTGGGATGTGCGGCGGGGGCCGAGCCCGGGCAGTGCCCCGTTCCCGCAGCCGCTCCCAGCGCGGGGACCGCTCTCTTCCCAAGCCCCCCCCCGACCCCCGGCGCTCACCGTGGTGGGACATGGGCAGCACCTCGTTGCCGGTGCCGCGGTAGTTGTAGATGACGGCGGCGGCGGCGCCGCGCTCCGCGGCCAGGCGGATCTTGTCGGCGAAGGAGCATCCGCCGCCGCGCTGGATGAGGGCGAGCCAGCCCGGGGACCCGCCGGGCGGGGGGGCCCCGCTGAAGTTGGTGAGCGCGTTGCAGGCATTGAAGGCGTCGGGGCTGTCGGGCAGCACCAGCAGCCCCTCGGCCGACTGCAGCGGCGAGTCCAGCCCGTACAGGCCGCTCTCGCCCGCCTCCCACCCGCTCCGGTTGCGGTCCGCGCCGCTCTCCCACGACACGTTCAGCCAGGCGGTCCACGCCGCGGCCGCCGCCGCCGCCCCGCGGGGACCGGGCGGCGGGACGGCACAAAGCAGCGCGGCCAGTGCCAGCAGCGCGGCCCCCGACGGCATCCCCGCACGGCCCGGCCCGGCCCGGCCGCGCCGCCGTCTAAAGCCGCCGCCGCGGCCGCCGGGGGAGGAGCG
>JAWMRA010000146.1:12893400-12912939 GCA_035584735.1 Pseudotriccus pelzelni | reverse complement strand
GGGGAGGAGCGGGGGCCGCCCCCGCCGCGGCCCGCCCCCCGCCCCGCACCGCCCGCCCCGGGCCCGCCGCGACCGCCGCCGGAGCGGAGACCCCCGAGCGCTGCGGCCCCGACGGCGGTGACGGGGGGTGCGCATCCAGGCGTCGCCCTCGCCGGATCCCCTCTCGGGGCTGCGCGTCACCAACACGTTTTTCCCGGGGAGGACGCGGAGGGTCACGCAGCCGGGTCACCTCTGAGGAGTGATGGTTCCTCCTGAAATCGCCTCTCAGGGTGATGGGTGACCCCCCGCCTGCCTCCCAGGAAGGTGGGCTCACCCTCTCCATCACCTCCCAGCACAGCAGTCTCCTCACCCAGCCTGCACCAGTGCCCACAACGCACGGAGCACCGGGGGCGGACTGTGGGGACCCCTGGAACGGGCTGACCCCCTGACGCCCCACAGCAGCCCGGAGGCACAGAGGCACCAGCACGTGGTGGCCAGCTGAGACCCAGCCGCTTCCCACCACTGAGTTCATGTTTGCTGAACATTTCACAGCGAGCCGTGTCAGTCCTGCCTGGAGTTTTTGGCTTGTGGAGCACTGGGTTAGCACTGTTCACTCACCGGCCATTGGTGCCCCTGTCGTTCAACAGATGCTATAAACCTGCCACTTCAGCCAACAACCCCTTTTTCTATTTATGTACTAGTTGTGTTTGCATGGTTAATTATTGTTTGATCTATGGAGCTCGCAACTAGAAGTCCTGTTTCTCTGGGGCCTTGCAGTTATTTCTAGGGCAACCAGTTTGCAGGCACCAGTCCCTTGCTCTGGCACACATGTTTTGCCAGGTTGTCCCACATCAAGCAGTGAGGTCAGAGCGCTGGCAGTCACTGCAACCATGAGCGTGACACGCTGTAGAGCCCTGCCAGGGAATTTGAGGCAACAAAGGAAAATGACAGGAGAAAGAACAACATTTCGAGCTCCTCTTCTCCACAGAGCCACTCTTCTGTCTGAGAGGCCCTGTTTCCATTGGCTGCTCTGCAGGAATTGCCCCTAGCCCCGGGAGCTGCTCAAACACATCCCCATGCAGCCACATGTCACTACCTGCAGGCTGGGACTCTGGGTGGGAGCCCATTATTGAGAAAGCAATATTCCTGGGCAGTGATTGCATGGCACAAGATCAGCTGCTGCCTGTGCAATTCCCAACTTAATTAGTGTAAACACAGAGTTCAACCCTTAGTTGAACCACTTAGTTTTACACCAGGCTTTGGGCTAAGTCTGAATCCATGTGGTTTGATAACCATAACTTGCTGTCCACCTGTACTGCCCGTTTCCCATCCCTTGCCCTGTGCTAAGAGCATCACACTGAGATTACACAACCAAACCCAGCTCAGGCTTGAAGGCCTCCTTAGGGGTAGGGCTTCAGAGCCAGCCCACTCCACTTCAAAATCAACCCTGTCCTCCAGCATCCACCGCTGCCAGCACAGCAGCTACAGGTTTTGGAAGCTCAGTAGCACAGGGAGATTGGTTTGGTTTTGCTACTGCAATAGCAGCGTGCAGAGCAGGTAATGAAGAGCAGATGAAGCAATTTGCTCAAGATCAATATTGCTAAATACACAAAGCTTACTAAGCGAACCCTTTTGTCCTAACCTAAACAGACCTCTCATTTTCTCATTCCACATCTAGGTAGAAAATTTATTTCAAAACTAACAGCTCTAGCTATAATCAGAAGTAAATCTGCAAGCAATGAGAGAGATATGGATTTGTTTTGAAACCTGTTCCATGTAGGGGCAGCAAACAACACCCCTCTGAAAATATAACCAAGCTTTACGCAATCAACGGCAGCCAATCTGCTCAGCCTCAAATGCCTCCAAAGCTTTAGGGATGTTTAGCTGAGGTGTTTTCATGGAAGGGGCTTGGTCAGGTGACTTGCTCCAGAGTAGGGAAACTAGGAGTGCACTAAAGTATCCCAAGTTTTTAAGCCATCTGAAAACAAAATTAAGATACGAAAATGGAGCTTGTACCTGAGCTTGGGCACTATTCAGAATTAGAACAATTTAGAAAAAAAAAAGGCAAGATCTAGCTTGCAAAGCACATACCTATGCTGCAGACGCTTGTAGGTGTCTAACTTGAAAAATAACTTTGAAAAAAACCTTGAAAAATAAACTGGTGTCTTCAAAGCAGACACTAAGGCTTTCTCTGCATCACTCTCCAAAATAATTTGCAAGCTGTACAAGTCAAAAGCAGGACTAACTTCAGAGACTCAACCCTTTGGCTACACTGTACCAAGCTCAGAATTTAACACCAGGGTCTTTCTTACCAAGCACTGAAGTCGAGGCTCAAATTGCACAAGACATTGTCTTCCCCACAGAATTTCTGGATGAGAGCAACCATCACCCACAAACACCCCTGCCTCCTCACAGCCCAGCCGGGCTGTCCTGAACCGAAATGCAGAGAAAGAAATGGTTGGGTTTCACCACTTCACACTCTTTTACTCACCAGGATGCAACATCACGAGGGGGTGGTTGCCCTTGCCTTGGGAATTGTAGATCACGGCTGCTGTTGCACCCCTTCTGGTTGCCACCTGAATTTTTTCAGTAAAGTTGCAATCACCTCTTTCGATCAGTGCTATCCACGGCTCGCTCGTGACGGTGAACTCAGTATTTTTGTCACAGGCTTGATGATTATCAGATGTCGGAATGCCCACAAGCCCCTGGGCACCGAGTAGGGGAGAATTAAGGCCATACAGGCCACATTCACAGCGCTCAAACACCGTCATGTTGCTGGTGCTGTTGAAATAGAACAAACTTACAGAGGCCATCACAGATATCGCCTCTGTAGGGTCAAAGGAAATGAAAAAATCCACCAGGAGATAGAAAAACCACAACTGCTCCACTTGCTTCATTGCTTCTTCCTAGCAACGGAAAATGTGGGTGTGCAGAGGTCTCTCCAGCTGCTGGTGATCCCTGTTGGAGCACAGCCTGCTGCACAGTTCCAGCGGGAACCTGACACCACCCAGTGAGCTCTCCAAGTGTCAGGGAGCTCAGCGTACGCGTTGCCAGGTCCGGAACCCTGTGGACACGCCCAACCATTGCAGGGTAGGCACAGGCGGAATGTCCTGAGGCCCAAACTTCCTGCTCCTTCTGCACAACACGCATCACTCTCCCCCTCCTTCTCCCCCATGACTCCACAAACTCTGCCTTCCGTGATGCTTCCCAAGAGAGTGCTCAAGTGCCCCGCTCCTGTTTCAACCCGAGTGTCACTGCGGAGGAGCGGGTCACCTTTCATGCAGTTACATAAGCTCAGGGTTCTCACTTCAGGGTCAATCTGTGATGCAAATGGCCTTGTTACAAAGGCCACAAGTGGGGGGGATGTGTTAGAAATTATTAGAACATTTACCCTTCTTACAGACAAAGATAACCAAGTCATTCCCTGCATTTCTCCTTTCGCATTCTTTCAGCCATCTACTCTGTTGGGTCCAGCTTGTTCTGGTGTTTATAAAGAAATGATTGTGCTATTCATTTATACCCATGTAAAAGCCATAGAGTCATCTGAACTGAACACAGAAGCGAACTGCCTCTGTCAGCCCATTTTCACATTCCACCTTACTTTCAAGAGGCACACTGAGGTGTTTGAATGATGATCACACAATTCTCCATTCCTGGCTGCAGGCTCTAGAGACTCTTTTTCTGAATTTAGTCAGGGTCATATTCCCCAACAATTACTGATATCACCTCTTGTTTTCTTAGATTAGAACAGAAAAAATGAAAACCTTACCAGTGTGGACTCTCCAGTCCACAATGAAAATAAAGGACAAGTTGTAAAGTTATCAAGACTTTTTCATGGTTTGCTGCAAAAGTTGTGCCACAAACACAGCGGTGAAAGCCAAGATAACCTGCAATTGATGGCACATATTGTGACAGAAGCTCGACCTAGTTTTCCAGGACAGATACTTGAAAAGAGCAAACATGGCTGTGGATTCTTTGAAAACTGAAACAGTTTTCAAGAAGTGAAACAAAACATGCAAAGAAACAGTTCAAGGTGTTTACATATATTAATTCATTTATTTATATGCTCTACTTTTCCATGTTGCACTAGCTCTACATCCCATTAATTCCAAATTGATCTTACCTCTAAGACCTATGACTTAGCAAATTTTGTACACTCAAAAGTACCATTAGCTACATACAGTTTGCCTTCCCCTGTTTTTCTTTGAAATTAATGCTGGAAACATAAGAACCATCCCCGAGAATCAAAACATAATGAAAATAGAACATTTTAGAGTACAGTGCTTTGGGCGGGTATGAATTCTACAGGTAGGGAATGTGCTCCAGTAGCACTTTACCCTCAGCTGTGGCAATAGCAGCAACAAAGGTAATTCCTGTGACACCGTACAGGAGTCAAGACTCAGTATCTCAGCTAAATGTGGCAAAGTTGACACGCTTTGACAGACTGAGGATCAAAAATATTTTGGTTTTCTTACCTGTGTCAATAAACACTGGGTGAAATAAACCAGCCAGCAGGTTTCTTAGCAGAGAGGACCTTTGCTCCAGTGTGACAGTGCTGGTTTGGCAGGGAGGAGGGAGACAGGCAGAGTGGTGGAACCACATACTAACACTGCAGCACTTCAGCAACTGAAGTCACCATAAGTCCAGTTTAACTTAGGGGATGGTGCCTCTATGGATTGATCCAGAGTAATAAAATTCCAAGTCTACTACAAGCATTGATTATTTTTCAGATACACATTTCAAGAGTAAATATCTCTCCTTCCCAGCTTTTGCCATGAAAAATTTCAAACAACACTCGTGTAAAATAAGATTATATCCTTTAACATCTTAAGCAGATGATCTTTATTCCAGACCATTCTGATATTTCTTTCAGAGGTAGGAGGTCCTAACACTCAGGATTAAATGATTAATGTTACAAGTTTAAAATGTTTAAAACTAAGCAGTGCAATGCAGCAACAGCCTTCCCTGCATTTTTATGTCATTTACCCAGGGAGAGGCCCACTCACAAAACCACTTCTTTTCTTGGAGGACCTGCTGTGCACCTGTCTGGGAAGGGCCAGCAACTGGCTCTGCTTTCCTGCCATGCCACGAGCACAAAAGGTGTGTTTCATACCAGCACAGCCTGAAACTCAGGCAACCCTCAAAGAAGTGCAAAATAGTTCTTTCTTACGTAATTTCTTGTTTGTGCCCTTTGCTGCTTTGACTGGGCACCACTGAGAGGAGCCTGGCTCCATCATATTTACCCTCCCTGGCCTCATCAGGAATTTGTACACGTGGATGAGAATCCCTCAAGCCTTCTCCAGATGGTCCCGCCCCATCTCTTGCAGCCTCTCCTGGCAGTGGCAGCTCCTGCTGGCGGAGGGCTCTGTGCCCTCCCTGCGTCTGCACCTCCCTCTGCATCAGAGACACAAAGCAAGGAGGTGATTTTCTGCGGCAATAAGCAGAAGAATTTAGTTTACACTGTGAGAACATCGACTTAATGGAGGCATCTTGGGTGACTGTTAGCAGGGCCACTGACTTCACAAGGAATAATCAAAAAGGGAAGTTCATGGCATCTGCTTTTACGTGGATGTTCTTGGGAGTTCATTTGTTTTCACACTCAGGTTCCACAAACTTTTCAGAGCTCAGACAGAGAGCCTGGCTCTTTCTATAGGAGATAGAAGAGCTGGTGCATAATGTGCTGTAAACCATAAATTACTCTGAAGATCACATAAACAATATTTTGGAGAGGTAAGGTGGGGAGCCTGACCAAGATTTTATACCAGCTTTCAAAACAAAAGGTAAACCCAAACTCCTTTGTCAGGCGTTTAGGCCACAAGTTTAAAATAGGTATTGTAGCAACAGCTAGTCAGTTCCTATCTGAAAATTCTTCTGAGATAAAAATTAGACTTGGAAGCTACAGAATATCCTGGAAACAAGTCGGAAGGAAATGAAGATCCACAGCCATTTCTTTCAGTTACTGTCAAGTTTGCTAATAATTTCTCTATTACAGCCGAGCTGAGGTGACAGTTTGTCCCTGCTGTACAGGAATTCTGCCACGGTCCTGCTTTTCCCGAGTCACGGCGGCTGTAACCAGGAGAGGGTTGGTTTTCACTGCCTCGGAGAAAACCCCTCAGAAAACAGCCCAAAATTCAGCTGAGCTGCTCCGTGGGACTGGCACCCAACCGGCAGCAGGGGCGGTGTTTTGACTCCATCATTTCAAACCTCTCCCAGCTTCCCGAGGCCGGGCGGGAAAACGGGAACGGCGCCGGTGGCGGGGGCACAGCGCCCCCTGGCGGCCCCGCCGGGGCTCCGCGCACCCAGCGCACCCCAAAATCACCGCGTTTAAGGGTCGGCCCTGAGCCCAAAACCGCTCCGCTCCTGGAGCTGCCGCTGACGTTTTGCGGAGCGGTGCTGGAAAACGGTCAGTACAGGAGCATATTCCATTTCCTTCCCGGAGAAAATCCAGTGCTGGAGCTACTCTAAAGAGGCGCGTTCGTCCCAGCACAAGCGGAGTGTCTGCACCGTGTGATCAACCTAATTTCACGCAAAGGAGACACAAACACCTGTAGAGAATCTCCCCGATTACAGCAGCGATAGGACAAGGGGGAATGGCTTCACACCAACGGAGGGCAGGGTTAGATTAGATACTGGGGGAAAAGTCTTCCCTGCGATGGTGGGGAGGCCCTGGCACAGGTTGCCCAGAGAAGCTGTGGCTGCCCCATCCCTGGTATTGCTCAAGGCCAGGTTGGACGGGGCTTCAAGGAACTTGGTCTAGTGAAAGGTGTCCCTGCCCATGGCAGGGGGGTTGGAACTAGATAATCTTTAAGATCCCCTCCAATTCAAACCATCCTATGATGATTCGATGACGATGATGATTTTCCCACCAGTGATTTGTGTAATCAGAGAGGAATGGGAAAGTAGTTACTAATATTATGACCTCTAAAACTTTCCATAGTAAAATCTCCTAATAAATCAGTTTTATCTCAGGGGTGTGTGTGTGTAACAACAAACCAATACCCAGTATGAGGAAAAACTGATTACCAGGTAAAAGGACTTGCAGTGGAGGATGAGGAAGGAGTCACCATGATGGGAATTTTTTCTCCTTGTTCCTACTCCACAACTTTAAATTATCTTGTTTCCTGCACAGCTGGACTTTGCCCAGAACAAACTATTTCATTCCTGTAAGCCTAAGTGGGTGTGTTATGATGTGAAACACACACATAATATTGTACTGTTGTAACAGAAAATAAGGTTGGCCAGAAAGCTCTGTTGATTTTATAGTAAAATTAGCAGGAAGGGACAAGGATGGTGGGAAATTTCCCATCAAGGCCTAACACACAGGCAAGATGCTGGGATCCCTATAGCCTGCACAGCAGCAGAGAATACAGATGATGGCTGAAGACATCAGGGCTGGTCCCAACCAAGAATCATCTTTTAACCCCAGAGGCTGCTGCTCCTGCTTCCTTCAGGAGCCCTCAGATCGCTGTCAGCAGCAGGGCAGATTTTTCTTTCACTGCTCTGCCAACAGGGCATCTCGTCTGCAAAGGTCCCCTACCCAAATGGCAGAGAGGATTAGCCACCAAGTCTCCTCAGACCTCTCTGGGAGACGCCACCATAGAAGATTCCAGCCAAACAGGAGGTTCCCTTCCCCACCCTTGCGAATAACTCTGCTTGAAAAAAAATAAAAAAATTCTCCAAGCATTCTGGTTCTTAGTGCTGTGCTGCAATGACCTCTCTGTCCCAGGCTTTCCCTGTTTTACCTAAAGGACATGGCTCCTCACTTTGCACTGAGGGAAACAAATATAGAGACAAGATACTTCTCCTATACTGATATGACGAAGAACTCATCTCACTGAAGTATTTTGTCCCCACTTTGCCACCAAATAAATTGTACTTCCTACTTTACTCCTACAGCACAACTATGGGAATTGGCCTATAAAAATCACAATTGGTCTTAGAGGAAACTAAATGAATTAGGAAAGATGGGACTTCACATCTCATGAAGTATACTCTCAGGTGGTATATCTATCGCTTTCAAGATTTAAAGTAACTTGTTAGTTCTAGGGAAAAAAAACCACTTTAAAAATTAGCATCTGCTTTCGGAACTCATCATAAATAGTTATCTTCTCTCTGGAGTCTAGTCTAACAGTCGAGTTGGCGGCATCACAGTCACCCAGTGTTCCATCCCCAGGTCCCAATTCCCTTCTGCTCAGCTGAGCTCCAGCAAAATGGGCTGTCCTGCTCCCATTGCCTTGGGCCAGCTGGGGCCACCCTTGCTTTCAAGAAACACAGCTGGCACCACTTTTACAGCTACATAAGCCCAATTACAATTCTTTCTCTGTTCACCCAGTGTTAGTACGAGCTAGCACGCTCCAAAACCAAACAGGAAAAAGCAAGTTAATGTGAATCTTGACACGCCAGCCACTGGGTTCAAAATCCCCTTCTCCAGAGGTAGAACAAAAGCTTTGGTTTTGTTGCTACACACTTCCAGCAAAACAATTAAGCACCATTTGCAAGCGCTGACTCTGTCATGGCACCAGGAGAGTCAGAGTTGAGGCAGTAAAACAAGACATTGCACTCTGAGTGCCGTACAGCTCATTTTTTATTGTGTTGTGCAAGTCCTATCAGGCAAACAAGCCTCAAACCAAAGCATTCCTGGAGCAGCTCCACCGAAGTATAGTTCAAGGAATTGGCTACATATATGTGTACTTTGTACTAAAATGCTTAATAGACAGATTGAGCTGGAGGTACACACAGAAATAAAAGCCAACCAATACAGTACCACAGTGACGTTCTCAGATCTCCCCTCGTGACAGAACCAGAGCTATTAGGGCCGGAATAGGGCATAATAATAATTTTGTCTAAACTTTCATAAGGGAACTGGGGAATCATAGGACAGGCTGAGTTTAGGCACTATTCAGAAGGAATAAGAACAATTTAGGAAAGACAAAAGAAAAGCAGTACCTAGCTTGAAAACTGCAAAGCACATACCTATGCTGCAGACACTTGTAGGTTTATTTGTGTCCACTAACCTTGAAAAATAAACTGGTGCCTTCAAAGCAGACACTAAGGCTTTCTCTACATCACTCTCCAAAATAATTTGCAAGCTGTACAAGTCAAAAGCAGGACTAACTTCAGAGACTCAACCCTTTGGCTACACTGTACCAAGCTCAGAATTTAACACCAGGGTCTTTCTTACCAAGCACTGAAGTCGAGGCTCAAATTGCACAAGACATTGTCTTCCCCACAGAATTTCTGGATGAGAGCAACCATCACCCACAAACACCCCTGCCTCCTCACAGCCCAGCCGGGCTGTCCTGAACCGAAATGCAGAGAAAGAAATGGTTGGGTTTCACCACTTCACACTCTTTTACTCACCAGGATGCAACATCACGAGGGGGTGGTTGCCCTTGCCTTGGGAATTGTAGATCACGGCTGCTGTTGCACCCCTTCTGGTTGCCACCTGAATTTTTTCAGTAAAGTTGCAATCACCTCTTTCGATCAGTGCTATCCACGGCTCGCTCGTGACGGTGAACTCAGTATTTTTGTCACAGGCTTGATGATTATCAGATGTCGGAATGCCCACAAGCCCCTGGGCACCGAGTAGGGGAGAATTAAGGCCATACAGGCCACATTCACAGCGCTCAAACACCGTCATGTTGCTGGTGCTGTTGAAATAGAACAAACTTACAGAGGCCATCACAGATATCGCCTCTGTAGGGTCAAAGGAAATGAAAAAATCCACCAGGAGATAGAAAAACCACAACTGCTCCACTTGCTTCATTGCTTCTTCCTAGCAACGGAAAATGTGGGTGTGCAGAGGTCTCTCCAGCTGCTGGTGATCCCTGTTGGAGCACAGCCTGCTGCACAGTTCCAGCGGGAACCTGACACCACCCAGTGAGCTCTCCAAGTGTCAGGGAGCTCAGCGTACGCGTTGCCAGGTCCGGAACCCTGTGGACACGCCCAACCATTGCAGGGTAGGCACAGGCGGAATGTCCTGAGGCCCAAACTTCCTGCTCCTTCTGCACAACACGCATCACTCTCCCCCTCCTTCTCCCCCATGACTCCACAAACTCTGCCTTCCGTGATGCTTCCCAAGAGAGTGCTCAAGTGCCCCGCTCCTGTTTCAACCCGAGTGTCACTGCGGAGGAGCGGGTCACCTTTCATGCAGTTACATAAGCTCAGGGTTCTCACTTCAGGGTCAATCTGTGATGCAAATGGCCTTGTTACAAAGGCCACAAGTGGGGGGGATGTGTTAGAAATTATTAGAACATTTACCCTTCTTACAGACAAAGATAACCAAGTCATTCCCTGCATTTCTCCTTTCGCATTCTTTCAGCCATCTACTCTGTTGGGTCCAGCTTGTTCTGGTGTTTATAAAGAAATGATTGTGCTATTCATTTATACCCATGTAAAAGCCATAGAGTCATCTGAACTGAACACAGAAGCGAACTGCCTCTGTCAGCCCATTTTCACATTCCACCTTACTTTCAAGAGGCACACTGAGGTGTTTGAATGATGATCACACAATTCTCCATTCCTGGCTGCAGGCTCTAGAGACTCTTTTTCTGAATTTAGTCAGGGTCATATTCCCCAACAATTACTGATATCACCTCTTGTTTTCTTAGATTAGAACAGAAAAAATGAAAACCTTACCAGTGTGGACTCTCCAGTCCACAATGAAAATAAAGGACAAGTTGTAAAGTTATCAAGACTTTTTCATGGTTTGCTGCAAAAGTTGTGCCACAAACACAGCGGTGAAAGCCAAGATAACCTGCAATTGATGGCACATATTGTGACAGAAGCTCGACCTAGTTTTCCAGGACAGATACTTGAAAAGAGCAAACATGGCTGTGGATTCTTTGAAAACTGAAACAGTTTTCAAGAAGTGAAACAAAACATGCAAAGAAACAGTTCAAGGTGTTTACATATATTAATTCATTTATTTATATGCTCTACTTTTCCATGTTGCACTAGCTCTACATCCCATTAATTCCAAATTGATCTTACCTCTAAGACCTATGACTTAGCAAATTTTGTACACTCAAAAGTACCATTAGCTACATACAGTTTGCCTTCCCCTGTTTTTCTTTGAAATTAATGCTGGAAACATAAGAACCATCCCCGAGAATCAAAACATAATGAAAATAGAACATTTTAGAGTACAGTGCTTTGGGCGGGTATGAATTCTACAGGTAGGGAATGTGCTCCAATAGCACTTTACCCTCAGCTGTGGCAATAGCAGCAACAAAGGTGGTTCCTGTGACACTGTACAGGAGTGCAGACTGTATCTCGGCTTAACGTGGCAAAGTTAACGTGCTTTGACAGACTCAGGGTCAAAAATATTTTGGTTCCCGCGCTGGCGGGAAGCTGCAAGATTGCGAGAAAAGAAGTTTAATAATAAAGCGAAGAAGAAGCTAAAGGGGACCGTGGCCTTGGCGTGGGTGCCGGAGGAAGGGGAGCTCCGTGGCTCCGGCCGGGCCGCCCCGGGCGAACGGGGAACAGACGGACAAACAGCCCCGGCGCTTCGACGGCAGCAGCGCCTGCACCGACCCGCTCTGGCTCTTCTCCCTCCTCTCCCTCTCCCGGCTCTCCCCCTCCACCTGCCGGCCCGGGCCGTGCCCCGGCCAGCCCCGTCCCCGCCCTGGGCGGGCTATGGCGCTGCTGGGCTGGGACAGCCGCCCTCGGCTCCGCCTGCCCCGGCCCCGGCCTCGGCCCCACTGCCGGCCCCACTGCCGGCTCCTCCCGGGCTCACACGCACCGCTCCCACCTCATCTGCGGGTCCCCCGGCCCGAGCTGTCGGTGCCGCTCCGGGCAGGAAGATCGGCCGGGGCGGCTGCGGGGCCGTGGCGGGTCCCGGTCCGGCTGCGGGGCCGTGGCGGGTCCCGGTCCGGCTGCGGGGCCGTGACGGGTCCCGGTCCGGCTGCGGGGCCGTGGGGGCCGTGCCCGGTCCCGGTCCGAAGGCTGCCGGCCGTCTGGCCCGCAGGGAGGGCGAAGGAGCCCCTGGGGGAGCGGTACCGGGTGGGTTCTCTCCCTTTTCTGTTACTTCACAATTACTCCCTCTTTCCCCCCAGTAGTTCCCAGCTCACCATGGTCTCCACACCGTAGCCTTCCCTGCTGCCCCTCACACCGAGAAGACAAAGCCCCGGGTCTGGGGGCTTGTCCTGTTCCTGTCTGCACAGCAGCAGTGTCTCAGGGGTCCTGTGAGGTTTTACGGTGCAATTCGGGCCCTCTCTCCATCCCTCAGCTGTCCTCACGGCAGCATTCCCATTCCCTTCGCCTCCTCTCTCCAGCATGATAAGCTCTGTGAATCCCCTCTATCTTCCCCACCCCACGCTCCACTGAACAGTTATATCAGGGTCTGTTTATACAAGGGTCTCTTCTGTGTCTTTGCATGTTACATATAACAAACGTGGACAGGGAAAGCATTCCCCAAGTTGCTTACATGCTCCTTTATATGTAAAAATACATATGAACACACCCATACAGAGATATACTAAAAATATATGGATGGAGATTGCCCACACGCCTCTAACTCCAACATCACTTACCTTCTGAGCTGGTGGCCAGGTGACTTTTTCCCAGGTCTGTGTGAGTAGCTCTACAAGAGCTGAACTGAGCAGCACTTAGAAGCAGTTTAAAGATTTCTAGGCAGGACCTGTAGCTGATGACCATTTGTGTAAGTCGCCACATTCATCAGGAGGGGGTGCTGGTTCTTTATGAATACAGAACAATGGAGACACAAGACTGGAAGAATCACTGCTCTCTGGATTTGTGCAACCTGGGGAGCAACAGGAATGCCGTCTGTCTGCTTTTGTGGACACAAGGTACAAGCAGCTCCAGTGGCAGAGGGTGAAATGGGCTGGTGGCAGGGTAAGTCTTCCTTCAGGACATCCTACAGTGGTACAGAACAAAGCTACAAGCACCCACAGTCACACTGATGAAGACACTGATGCTGCAAATAGCATAGGTAAAGCTGCTGTGACACAATCCATTGGTATTTATAACTTTTATTTGCAATACTTTAGGTCCAAGTTTCAAACTGCAATATTTTTACACTCAAGACACAGTCATGCACAATCCATATTTCAATTTCCTATTGCTTCAACCACGATTTAAAATAACTTAATATTGGAAACAAAACCCAAAATCTTTAAAAAAAGGATGCTGAGGTCAGTAAGATGGATCCATGCCATCAGCACATTTACAAAGTAAATAACTTAGTTCTCTTTTTAAAAAGATCAGTTACCTCTTAATCCAAAGTTACAGAAGATTTTTCACTACACATGATTTTTGTTTTTATCTTTCATCTTTTTCTCTTTTTTTTCTGTTTTTTTCTTTTCTTTTTTCTTTTTCTTTTTTTTTTAAACAGATAACACGTCCTAAAAAAGGAATGTACAGCAAAATGAGATACATTTCTGATAGACAATGAAAATGTAGGCTCCTCCTCTGTTTACTTTTGTCTGGATACCCTGAAGAAAAAATATCTAACAGACACCAGCGTAGGTGTAACCTGGTTGCTTTGGACTAAACTGGAGTTTAGCACTGGTGACATCCTGATCCAGTCAAAGAGTTGCAGAATTCTTCTGCAGATCTGCTCAAACCATCTGTCTGCAGGCACAGCACCTGCAGAGCCAACACACCAGCGCACCAGAATCACTCCGTTATTCCCCCACTGAATTTGGGCTCTGCCCAAGGAGGGGGTGCTACGGTCTGTGCAGTCCTTTGCTACGAGTTCCCATCGGGAGAAGCTCTCCTTCTGCTGGTGTCCCTGCTAAGGCAGATACCGGCAGCTACTCACACCTCAAGGGCTGAGGCTTTTCCCCTGTTGCTGTGCTACAGACTGATTTAGCAGCATTGCTGAACGTGGAGATACACACAGTGGCCAAGAGCAGTTGCCTTTGCACACCTTAAGCTCAAAGGCCAAAAATCTCAGCACACATGGACAGAAGACACTTGCAGGCTCCCTGTTTGCTGTGTTGATCCACATCTGACTGGCTTTGCACGGTGAAGAGTAAGAACAAGGGGCAGCTCCCTCCCACCCACGCAGCCAACGGACCCCTCTGGCCCTGGAACTCTGCACCTGCTTCTTCAGTGACCAGTTCTGCTGTCGCTGAAACCAACAACCAAATTCTCGCTACGTCCAAGGCAAGGCTGGACAAACGACACACACAGCACGCAGCAGCAGACTGACCTGACTTTCAAAACAATCACTTGACACTATTTTTTCACATTTACAATAGCACCACACCAGCCTGAGCCACCCTCAATGCCAGCATGGACTTCAGATGGCAGGCCCTGGGCTCCTGGAGTATACACCAGAGGAGATGATTCCCTCTCCAGACCGAGCTTACAGAGGAAAAGGCTGCTGTGAGAAATGAGGGTTTCATCTTTATCTGTGCAGTCTTGGGCAGCAGCCCTTGAGCACAGGGGGAACAGAGGGCATAGAAAGAGGGACAAAACCAGTCAAGCACAGGGACTGGAATGACCTGGGACAGGTAACACCCTGCTTGAATTCTCCCTTTAGGAAAGCTCTTTCCTGTTTCAAACCCCTGAAAGGCATGGAGGGCAGACAGGGGCTGACATGCAAACAGTACTCATGTTTTCACTTCACACACTCACCTTCTCAGTGTTCTAGAAGAAACTGGATTAACTGTATTCTTCTCTCATAGTCATCTATTTTAGCATTAGCAGCTCAGGAGCTAAAGGAGCTGAAGCCTTGGGCCATAAGATCTGACCAAGAGGAAACTTTTTGATCAAACTACTGCTGCTAACACAGACCTAGCTGAATCCAGCAGACAGAATCATGGAATTGTAGAATCCTTTAGGTTGGAAAAGACCTCTGAGCTCACTGAGTCCAACCGTTAACCCCAACACTGCCAATCCCCTACTAAACCTCGTCCCCCAGTGCCACATCTTTTAAATACCTCCAGGGATGGTCACTCAACCACTGCCGTGGGCAGCCTGTCCAATGCTTAACACTCTTTCAGTACAGGAATTTTTCCTAATAGCCAGTCCAAACCTCCCCTGGCACAACTTGGGCCATTTCCTCTGTAATTAGGAGAAGAGGTCTACCCTCACCTGGCTACAACCTCCTTTCATGTAGTTGTAGAGAACAATGAGCCTCATTTTCTCCAAGCTAAACATCTCCAGCTCCCTCAGCTGCTCCTCATCAGACTTCTGCTCCAGACCCTTCTCCAGCTCCACTCTCCTCTGGACAGGCTCGAGCACCTCAGTGAGTTTCTTCTTGTGAGGGGCCCAAAACTCAACACAGGGTCCAGAACTGAACACAGGATTTAAGGTGTGGGCTCACCAGTGCCCAGTACAGGAGGTGGTCATTGCCCTGGTCTTGCTGGCCACACTATTGCTGGTACAGGCCAGGATGTCATTGGCCTTCCTGGCCACCTGGGCACACGCTGGCTCATGTTCAGCCTCTCAACCAGCACCCCTAGGTCCTTTTCCTCCAGGTATGAATGGAATGAAGAAGATAAGGACCAAGGCGAAAATTCCAAGACAATGAAGTAATGTCTGAAGGTGGCCAGCCCAGTGACTGAAAACCTGTAAGAAATCAAGTGACCACCAACCAGAATTAAGTGATTGAACTTTGGGATCAGGTGGTATGGGTATAATTGAGAGGGATGAACTGGGGTACTGGTCCCTCTCTGGAGGTACCAGCTCGAGCTCTCACCTGAGAACTAACAACAGAGGAATTGGAAGCCTTCACTCAGACCTTGCATTCATCAACAGGATACCAGGGTCAGAGCCTGTTACTGGCATAAACCTGTAACATCAGAGAGTTGTGATTCAAAGGCGTGTACACATGTGCCTGACAGCTCTTCTGATCTGCACTCACAGCTGCCAACTCAGGCCATTGTGCCCAACCACAGCCCTTCTGGCTTTGTACATAAGCTGCCCAAGGCAGATGTTGCAAGCAAACCTCACAGAAACCCAGTGTCATCTGCAGGCAGCTGTGAATGTCGTGCCACCAAACAGAGCAGAAGGCACCTGACACACAGGTGCTGAAGCTGATGCGTGGTCTGCTGGAAAACTGTGCAGGGCAAAGCCACTGTGCTCACAGGCTATGAAATCAATTAGCGGTTTTCAGTACTTCCAACTTTAACTAATGATATTGCCCCCAGTTTCGTCAGTCAGGGTCACATTCTAGCAGAACCCCCAAGTGCTTCTGGGGGAATTGCTGAGCAGCAAGAACAAAGTTTCCAGGCTTGTACATGGGGCAGTCCAAAGGGCACCCATGAAAAGCAAGTGGGCATCCCTCCCTTCTTCTCTTTCCTATAAGACCTTTTCTCTTTTGAGATGGCTCTTGTCACCAAAGGTACATGCAACCATTGGTAGGCTCAGGCCAGTGATGGTTTGTAGGCACGATGCACACCTAGGATTATGGCAACTGGCTTTAAACTGCACCCAAAGAGAGATGTATAAGCAACATTCGCAAGCTTCAGCCAGAAAAATAAAATTACCCTGTAGGCTCAAGGACAGACACAAGCAAAGAGAAGTTTTAAAGATCCCTGAATTGTAAATCACACTGAAAGAAATGGTTTCTGCTGAAAGACAAGGGATGTCCTTTGCCTGCTTCCTGAAAAACGGTGATAAAATTAAAGACATTTACCTGGTCAGGGAAGAGGAGAGGGGAAGAAAAAAAAAAAAGAAATGAACACTCATATTTATAGGTCTTCATCAGCCTGCCCCATCACTCATCATTAAAGCTGCTGCACATCTGGGCATGAACGAACAGTCCACCAGGAAGGTGTGTACATCACTGCCTTGATAATGCATAGCAAGGCAAAGGTGGCACTAGTGTGCATGCCCTGGATGTCAAGCAGAGAAACACTGGCTCCTGCCTTTAATGGTAGATGTTACAGGGCTCTCTCTCTGGCCCTCTGCTCACTGGATTTGCTCAGGACCGGACTAAGGATTACTAAGTATTTACATGCTCAGTGTGAGGAATATTCAGTAGCCACACCAAGGACTATATATTGGAAATAACCACCATAGGGACAATAGAGTACGATGACATTTCCTACAACTAGAGGACAGGAGACAGGTACTCACTCCCTTCTTGCGGTGACTGGAATGTGCTTCATTTTTGGTGGCAGGACATGGGGAAACACTGACCGAAAGACCTGCCAAAGTGCAGCCACTGGCGTCAAAGAAACTCAGCACAAACCCTTGAGTTCATTTGTGTGTAGTGGAATGGCCAACCAGTAGCCAAAGATGAAGAACAAACACACACATATTTACAAAAGCACTGGACACAAGAAGTGAGAATGCAACCCCAGCCCAAGTTTGGGATCCACCCCTGAGAGCACCGTAAGATCCACCCCCGTGCAGGTTCCCAGGAGTGCATGCAGGAGCTGTATGGAATTTTACATAGGTATGGTTATCTTTTTTCTTTTTTTTTTCTTAAATAAATAAACTTTTCTGTGCTTCTCAAACTTCCCTGACTTTACTGCTATCATGCTTCTGTCCCAAAACACACTAAAACCACAGCGCACTATCGGCTCATTTTCACACATCTTCACTGCAGGGATGGGAATCATAACCAAACTCCTGGATGGGGTATTTTACTGTTTAATTTAAAAACTAAGACAATTAACCAATACTTTAAAACCTTGGAATGGAAGTGCCTGAAACTTTTTTAGTTTTTATATTGCAACAGAAACAGCCTATTTTGAATACTTCAGAAAAATGTATCTTGCTTAATCTGAGGATAGCAGTCAGAAAGCCCAAGATGGTTCCAGAGATATAAAATATTTGTCTCTTTCCATTCTGCAAGGTCATGCTGTTGCCAATCCTAATATACTCTGTGATCCTGTAAATCATGTACAAGGACTGGATTTTTATGGTTTTGTGTTGTTGGGTTTTTTTAATATATCTACATCTCTTCTACATTTCCTATCCAAGTTGGGAGGATATAAACAGCTGCAATCTTCCAGTACTTAGTGAGTGAAAAGTTAATGCCAGAGACTGTCTCAGGCACGGAGCCACAGGGATACTGGAGGTGCATTTCCCTGCATGTCCCACAGCCCCAGCTGGGCAAGTACAGTCCACGCTGAAAAAAGCCACTGGCAGAGATTTGTCTGCCTCCCAGGAACTGGTTTTAGAAGAAAAATCTCTAGCTTTGCTGATACAAAGAAAAATAAATATAGTATTTAATAAAATAAAAAGTTAAGGCCTCCTAGGACAGCGGTTGTCTTTTAAAAAGTCAGTGCCAACAATATTCTGTATGCTGGGGCATACACTGATTAATAAAAAAAAAACACCTACCATTTGATTTTCCTGTTTTTAAAATCTGTTATCTTCTGGGAAGTTATGGTGGTAGGGGTTTTTTTGAAGTAGAGATATTGAAATACTTACAGGTAAAGAAAATAAATAGGAATTCTCCCTCCAATCAAATAGTGTAGTTTGTCAACAGAAGTATTTAGACTGTATGTCCAGTAAACATGTGCCATTACAAAGTGCTTTCCTTTTAAAGGACGGCTGTCTGTTCCTTTGTGGGTAGGAAAAAATAAAAGCAATACTGGAAACAGAAACAGTCACTCATTTCTTCACTTCTTACAGGAATACACACGTTTCATTCTGATGAATGCTTTACACGCTGAGGGCAGCCCATCTCCAGCCCGAATGACTCTTTCACAAGGAAGTCTCTCCCACAGACACAGAACTTGAGCTGACAGAGAAAATGGGACCTCACAAGAAGGAAACAAAGTCTTTTGAACAGAACAGAATTGTTCAGGTTGGAAAAGACCACTAAGCTCATCGAGTCCAACTGTTAACCCAGCACTGCCAAGCCCCTACTAAACCACGTTCCCAAGTGCCACATCCACACGTCTTTTAAATACCTATAGGGACAGTGACTCAACTACTGCCCTGCACAGCCTGTTCCTAGGCTTGACCACCCTTTCAGTGAAGTATTTTTCCCTACATCCAATCTAAACCTTCCCTGGTGCAACTTGTGGCCATTTCCTCTCATCCCATCACTTGTTAAGTGGGAGAAGAGACCGACTCCCCCATGGCTCCAATCTTCTTTCAGCTGGCTCATGTTCAGCCACTATTGACCAGCACCCAGGTCCTTTTCTGCTGGGCAGCTTTTCCAGCCACTTTGCCCCAGCCTGGAACTGGAGGGGGTTGTTGTGACCCAGGGGCAGGACCTGGCCCTTGGCCTTGTTGCACCTTGTCCAACTGGCCTCATCCCATTGATCCAGCCTGTCCAGATCCCTCTGCAGAGCCCTCCTACCCTCCAGCAGATCAACACTCCCACACAACACGGTGTCATCTGCAAAATGACTGAGGGTGCCCTTGATCCCTCAATCCCCTCATCCAGATGATCAAAAAAGATATTAAACAGGACTGGCCCCAGTACTGAGCCCTGGGGAACGGTACTGGTGATCAGCCCCAGCTGGATGTAACTCCATTCCCCACCACTCTCTGGGCCCAGCCATCCAGTCAGTTTTTTACCCAGGGAACAGCACACCCATCCAATCCATGAGCAGCCAGTTTCTCCAGGAGAATGCTGTAGGAAATGGTGTCAAAGGCTTTAATAAGGTCCAGGTAGACACA